>WBNO01012999.1:315119-421417 GCA_013400575.1 Peucedramus taeniatus | reverse complement strand
CCTCCCCAATACGGAGTGTCGGCGTGGGGGGGGGGGGAAGGCTGCTCCCAACATCCCACCGGCCGTCCCTGCCAGCGAGGGGTGAACCCCGCCCCGGTGACACCCTACCTGCACGTGGGGACACGGGGGACACCGGGGTCGGACACCCGCGGGCTCCGTCCCCGCCGCACCCCGGGAAGGGGCCGCTGCCACCGCCGCTCCGAGCGCAGCTTCTTCCTCCTCGTCCTCTTCCCCCGCCGCCTCTCCGGCTGCACAAAGAGCGGCAGCGAAGGCCCCGGGTTTGCCTCTAAAGGCAGCGGCTGGAAATTTAAGGTGTCCCGGAGCCATGCCTGCCCGCAGCGCTCCCCGCCGCATTCCCCGGATCGATGGTGGTTGCAGCGCCTCGCCTCGTGTGTCTCGGGCGGTCGGGCTGGCGGTGGGTGCGCTGGGGTTTGTTTGGGGTACGTACCTGGCTCCAGTTCTGCCTCCCTCCCCCCCTTTTCGCTCCTGTGCTCCCCTCTCTCTGCTGTTTAGGAAGGCAAGGGTTAAACTTTAGCTTTTAATATTTATTATGCCGTTCTTTTAAAGTAAGAAACGTCTGGGTTGGTAGGTGTTGTCTGCGGCTGGGGAGGGATGCTTGTCGCTCACATCGCAGTGCTGCATGGACTGCCAGAATCGCAGAATGCTCTGAGTTGCAAGGGACTCACAAGGGCCATCAGTCCAGCTGCTGGCTCTGCACAGGACAGCCCCAAGAATCACACCTTGTGCCTGAGAGTTGTCCAAACTCTTCGTGAACTCTGCTACGCTCGGTGCTGTGACCACCAAAGTCACCAAAATTTGGAATGTTGCTCCCATGGGAGTCTGCAAATTACACAGTTGCACGCAGCTTTAATCAGATCTTTATTAGAAAAGTTACCGTATTCTTGCACTGGGGTTGTTTTGCATTAAATGAAATCATCTTGCTTGTTTCACAAGTTGTTTTCAAACAGGGGAACTGTCCTTACAGTCCTCAAGGCTGCAAAAAGTTCCTGGTAGGCTGTGGCCTCTGCATCCATCCCTGTGTAAGTAGGCAGGGGGTGCTAAGCTTATTGCACTTATTGGTTAGATGAAGAAAGATGTTTCCCTTGTGGGACAAGCTGCTTTTTAAAATTTTCTGGAATTAATTAGAATGAAGTGTTGAAAAAGAATGAAGAAAAAAAAAATCCCCCCCTCCTTGAAAAGCTTTTGTCTCCTATTTCTGTTGACAGGTTGTTTTCCAGACACTTTTTTTTTTTTTGCAAGTGCTTAGTGTCTTGCTTTGGAAGACAACAGCTAGGAACTGAATTCATTGCTCATCCAAGACACGTTCTTGTAACTAGAGTTTGGATTTCTGCCCGAGCCTAGGCTTTGGAAGATTTGTTTTAAATAAGTGCCACACCTCCCGGAGAAGGAGGGAAAACACAGTGAAGGGGAGTTGGGCTCCACATCAAAAGTTCTCAGGGAACTTAAAACTTCAGTTCCTACAAATTACAGTCAATAAATTGACTTAAAGGTTTATGGAACAGATGTGCTTGTTAATAAATGCTGTGTAGGGCAGATACAGCGCAGTCTGTAGATTTACTTCTTTGCTTCATTTAGCCAAGTTGAACTTGCCAAATACCAGTCACTTGAATTCTTCTTTTCAGCTTAACCTCATTAGGGCATGACCATCAGTATCAGGTTTTGTCGGTGATGCCACTCAACTCTGTTCTTGTTGCTATTACATAGGATCCTTGCTTTCTAAGAAGCTGCTACTAGACAGGTTGCTTTTAGTAATTCCTGAAAACTTGTTCTCTGAGACAGATGAATTGTATTTTATCACAGCCATTCCTGTTTGGAAGTCAGTGTCTCAGTTAGGCCTCTTATTAGTTTTGGAGTGTGGTGGATGTGAGTCAGAGTGGAAAAACGTTCTAAAATTAGACATGCATTGTTAAGAATTTTATTAAATGAATTTCATCAGTGTCTTTTTACATTACTATTTTAATGGACAATTCTCTGATTTTCCGTATCATTAGCTGACTAAAAAAGGGCTGAAGTGGCAAGAAACTTTTCTTTTCAGCATTTTTTTTGTCTGTGAACATGCTAAAAGGTAAAGTGGCATGCTTGTAGGTGAACCAGTCTGCTTAAATACAGCCCCTTTGTTCTTCTCCTACCTGTACCAACAGAACACCAGGACTGTTTTCTCCCAAGGAGAACAGGTGTATTACAAAGCTTCAGCTTCTTACTTCAGGACTGAAGCAGAGCCGTTATTTGAAAAGCATCTTATTTTTGAGATTAATATGTTAATGGCTAAAATTATGACCCCACACTGAGCTGAGTACAAACAGATGTCTCTGCTGAGCATGCTGCAGGATCAGGGCTCAGGTTGCCTTTTGGAAGTTGGCCTCTGTGCTCTGGGAACTATTATTTCTTTCATTACCTCTGTGTTAAATGAGGTCGGTAAGTGTGTTAGATTCTTTCTTAATGAAAACCTTTACGCAGCATATCTGGAAAATAATTTATTTCTCTGATTCACCTGGCATAGTTATAGTTTTAAATGTCAGAAGGTAGGATGAGGAGTCATCCCTTTGTAGTCCTAGGGAAATGAATAGTGTGAGATGTGCACACCTGTCTTAACAGGTGAACAAATGCAACGAGCACTTTCTTTTAACTTGCACCATGTGGAAAGCACGTTGTCTTGCAGGTCATAGGAATTTCCAATGTTCCTTTTTTTTTTTAATTGTTATTTTTATTTTTTAATAAGACTGATCAGCAGAGAAACTGATCCCGTTGCTCTGGGGTGGGAGAGGCCGGCAGTCTGTGGGAGAGAACCATGTCTGTTCGGGAGTCCTTTAACCCAGAAAGTTACGAACTGGACAAGAGCTTCCGTCTGACCCGATTCACTGAACTGAAGGGCACAGGCTGCAAAGTGCCACAGGATGTCTTACAGAAACTGCTTGAATCTCTACAAGAAAACCATTTTCAGGAAGATGAACAGTTCTTGGGGGCAGTTATGCCCAGGTTGGGTAAGTAGTTGCTGCACTGGACATTGGTGGTCCTTCTGCTCGGTTTACTTAGTGACACGATCACATTTGTAGTTTGTTTAACCATTTTGAAAATTCTGTTGTATAATGCATGCACAGCATCCAGAAAGCTGAAGAATGAATCTCATGCTGTCATTTGTTGGCATCTGGGATACAAGAATATTGTCGTAATTATTTAACATCCTGCAGTGCACTCAACTACAAAGGCAAAACACTCAGGAATGGCCGTTGTGATGGGCACATGCTTAGGTGTCAGTCTGCTCCTCCCTTTCCCCCCAGTAGATGCTGTGCAAACTGAAGTCCTGTCAGTTAATTTCTCAGTTAATTTCTAGTCTTTTATGTTCATGCATTGCATTTGGAATTTGATGCAATGGATGAATGAATTTGAATGACTCCCAGGTGAATTTCCCCTCTCCCTCCCTTCCCCTCTGTTCCTGGGTCACAGAAAGTGAGCAAGAGAACTTCCTTGCTTCAGCTGACTGGGAGCGAATTGTTTCACAATTGTCATTATTCCTTTGAGTCCTTTCGTTGTTCCCCACTCTAACTCTTTTGCTCACCTGTAGAAGCTGCCTGGGAAAGGCTGCCTTTCCAAGACCTCTGTGTTCTTGCCAGCTTCACTTTCTCTTTGGTATTTGCACAATGATGCAAGCAATAAGGGAAAACAACCTGCACAAGCCACCTACATGGGGAACAGGGCAAATGTAGGTATTTTGATACCAGCTACTGTACCTAATATTGATATAGATAAATTAATGTAGATAATGTGTTTAATGACACTTTTAATTCTGTTTGTCTGTTTACTCAGCCCTGCATATTCAATCTCTTTGCAGTGCAGAATGGTTTTTCCCCCCCCCCAAGTTAGGAATATCAATGGAGCATTTATTCTGAAGTTATTTCATTATCACTTTAGTGTTCAATAACCTTATTTAAAATTATATAAACATTACTAATTGTCTATTAGCAGGCTAACAAGTTGGAACCCACTATTCTGGTAAAGATTGAATATAATCAGAGATTAGTAAGGCACCCATGCTCTTGTTTAAACAATGGAGATCTTTGTATGAAGTATCTAAGCAGCAATTGTGTGTGAAGCTGGGGTGGCACTATAATTTAACATTCCCTGATGGAGGACATTTCCATCTTTTTTCATCCCCAAATTGCTGTTTATATGTATTTTTTCTAAATTAAATAAGCTGTTCACAGCAGCATTTCAGTTTGGCAATTTTCTAAAATCAGCAATAGTTTGGTTTAGATTTCTCCTACAAACTTACAGGCTCTAAACAGTAATGGAACTGCTAGTAGACTTTTCTTCTACAGCTATATGAAAAGGTATAAAAGTTGATTTACTCCGTCAGTGTGTAGGTGTGATACTATGTAACAGAAAATCTGTTAGTAATAGAAGGTGAAGAGTTCAGATATCTTTTAAAATATGCTTTTGTGGTGAGTGTTCCTTTAGCATATGTGTTTTTGGATAAATTTGGTGTGAGATTTGCCTTTGATGTCTTGTGCTTAAAAAGGTACAGATAGGTAACTTTGCCACCTGTGCATGGGCATCATGCTTTTGAAGTGCAGTCAGGAGAGAGGTTGCTAGCAGCAGGTTCAAGCTCCCCCCTTTTTAGTTCTGCAAGGGATGTTACCCAGAGCAAACTTAAATACAACTGTGAGGAAGAAACCGTAAATCTGATGTTTATTCTCAGAGCTGTTACGGATCTGAAATCAGTCACGGCTCTGAATAGATTTACTTGTTATTCAGACCTGTTTTGGTGGAACATTAACATAGCCTCAGAAGGACCATCATCCTAGCCCATTGGTCTGTCAAACAGAGTTGGTTTTGCAGCATTATGGCACGAACAGGTGAACTGAGGGCAAAACAGCTCCTGCACCTGGGCCACTTCTCTGTAACTGCTTATGTGCCTTTCCCTGGAGGCACTGGACATCAGGCATAGTGGCTTGGGAGCTTCTGTGGACTTCGAGCAGCCCTAAATTACTGCTTGAGAACTTGTCAGTGTGTGTGCTCTTGGAGATCAAGGCAAGATCTCCTTCCTGTCTAGGCAGGGGAGGCAAGATCCTCTCCACCTATATACTGATTGCCTGGCAGACCTCTCTGTCCCCTCAGATGACAGCAACTTGCTCCATTCGTCTACAGGACACTGCCAAAAACTGGTTTGTAGCTCTTGCTAGGGTAGTGTGTTTCATTAATACATGGTGAAAAGTTCCTGTGTGACATCTGCTCCCTAAAAATGGGCGGTTTCGAAGACTCCTGCCCTGTGGGGCATGCAGAGTAATTCCAGGTAGCTTGCTGACATCCCAGGAAAGAGGTAAGCTTCCTGCCATTGCTGCAGGGCACAAGGCTATCCTCAAGGCAGTGTGGCTCAGCCAGCATGTTGTGATTTGGCATCTGCCCCTTTGGTGTGGGCTCTTCCATTACAGCAAATGCTGGGAGGTTCTAATATCGCATGTTCTGTGTGGAATATCCACTGCCTTGGTTTTCTCCAAGGAGTTCTGTATATATCAGGTGGTCTGCAACCTTCCAGCCTTGGAAGGCAAGGATAATGCAGTTGCTAAAGCTCCAGGTGGGTGAATCATCTTTCACCAGGTGCCTGGGCTGTGAGTTGTGGAGTTCTTGTTCCTTCTGAAGTGAGGGAATGTCCTTTATGAGATGCTGTGTCTCTTCCCAACTGTCACTGTGTTTTTGTTGAGATTGGAGTGACAGGAAAACCTATTTGCTTTTGACAATATCAGTGTACTTAGTTCCTCTTAACTTTAAATGTACTTACATAAAAGCACTGATGTTCTTGATGTGCTGTTATGCTGCTGCAAAAGAGTAAAGAACGTTGTAGTTTAGTTCTTGCCTTCAGCCATTTGCACTTACGTTCAGTTCCAACCAGGAGTTTTCTTTCTTTGCTTGTTTTTTTCCTCTTACTTGTGCTGTGTGCTTTTTCTGTCTAAGGAATTTGCCTTGTCTGTTTAGGCAATGTTAGGAGTTGTATTTCACAGACATGTTTTATAAACTCTTGTTAAGAGCAGCAGATAATTCAGGGCACAGTTACCCAGCTCACTCATGGATTTCTGTCTTTGCAGGAATTGGGATGGATACTTGTGTTATTCCATTAAGACACGGAGGTTTGTCATTAGTCCAGACAACAGATTATATTTATCCTATTGTGGATGACCCTTATATGATGGTAAGTTGGCTAAACTTGGTTCTTGGGTCTGTGGCTGATTTGGGCTTCTCACCAACCTGATGGCAGTTCTGACATTTTCTTCTAGATGTGTAGCGTTAATTGTGTGATTAATTGCATTCAGGGTCTTTCCTAAATAGACGTGAAGAAGGAGAGAGAATTTCAGACTGGAATCTTCCATGTTGGCCAGGAATGCTGCAGTGCTGCTTTCTAGGTGAAAGTTGGGAGAACTGCCATCTTTAATTCAGATTTCCCTTCATCTTGTTCTGTGGGATTTGGTTTGAAGAGCCCAAAAGGGGAAAAAAGAGCAGCCTGTGAAGTAGCATAGAATAAACTCCACTTATGAGCAGAACCACATTGTAATTGGCTTTTTTTTGAGATACTGAAATAACCAGGTAACCTGTAAGAACTGGAAATACCTAATGTCAGTTGTTGGCAATAGCACCTGGCAATTTCAGAGTGCCTTGTGAACACCAGCTTTCCTGTGGTGCTGACTCCACTTGAACACATGGAAATGACTGGTTGGAAGGTGTGTGCACTTTGGCCTTGGCTCATTCTGCGTTCCTGTCACTTTTAGTCTGTCTCAGCAGAGATTCCTGCATGTGTGGCAGTGGTCAGTTCTGACTATAACAGATCCTGGGAAACAAATGAGCTTTAAAAAAATACTTTAATAAAGCTGTAAGGAAATATTAAATGAAAGGTGCTAGAATTCATGTTTTCTGTGGTTTGGATGTGACTCCAATGCTTTTACTGCTGTTGGTGTGACTGAATGTTTTATGTGCTGCTGTCAGTTTGTTTGCTCTGTGAGACCTCTCTGGTAGGTTTTGGACACAGTTTGAGATGAAAGTCATCTTTTTTCTTTTTTTTCTTTTTTTTTTTTTTAGCATGCTGGCCACGTGTTGTGCACATATGTAAGCCTAGCTCCTGTAATTTCTCTTCCAGGAGAGCTCTCTTTCTGCAAACTAAGCAGCCAAAAATCTCAGGCTGGCCTCTGAAGTATGGAGTTGTTGAGCTCTCCTGAGAAATTTGATTCAAGTGGGTTGCTTTAATATCATGTGGGAACTTGTCAAGGATCAGAGGAAAAAATATTTTGAGATCTGTGTTCAAGTTCATAATCTGAGAAACTCTTTTCACCTTGTAACAAAAACTTGAGGGACAATGTTAAAGGCTGTGGTGAAGGGGGAGGGTTGCTTTGTTTGGAGATACAAATGCCACAGAAGTAGATAGATGGGCCTGTGCCCACATGAGGTTTAGGTCAGTGTGGTAGGAGTGGAATGTAAATTTGGCCTTAGTCCAGCTTCAGTGGTTGCATCATAGTTACAGTCTGTGCTGTGATCCACATGCACCAGCAGCTGTAACCTTGGTGCTGTCTAACTCTCAAGTCCTTCACTTTTCATTCTTGAGGGCATTTATTTTAATCTGCTGGCTGGCCACTTCCTAATCTGTTTACATATGTGTATTTCTTCCTAAGAGCTAACTGAGGATGGGGATTCTGTCTCAAGCCTTCTTGCTGATACCACCAATGATGATCCAGCAGGATATTGCTCCTGGACCTGGACCCTCTGCTCAGACCTGTCTCTTGAGGGCAAGAGTACTCCAAAGGACATTATAGATTACCTCTTGTGTGGTTAGAGGACAGTCAAATACAGTTTGACACAGGGTTTATGGATGGTTGTTCCAAGCAGAGGAATTGTGAGACTTGGGAATTTTGAGTTGGTGTCCAGGCTGTATAAAGGGGTGTGCTCTGGCCTCCTTTGCTCAAGACACCCTACTGCTACCCTGCTTCTCCAGCTGCTTCCTTCCCTGGTTTAAGTCCAGGTGTCCCCTGACCCATGCCTGTTGTTACTGTGGTACCAGTATCACTCACCTGCAGGCACATTCTCCTTGGCCTTCCCCTCAGTCTCCTTACCCAGGCACTTCTAGTCTGGTTTTGAGTGGGTGTTCCCTGATCTAGAGTCTCTTCCTTTCTCTGTGCTCAGGGTTTACCTGCAGCTCCTTATCTGACCTCTCTTCCTAATTGGAGGAGAGGAAGCCAAGAGGGAAAGCCAGAAGTGTAAATGAACTCCAAGCTGGGTGCTGTGACAGAAGGGATTAGGAAACAGCTGAGGAAGGCAAAACTGCTTGTGGACTCAGCTGAACTTCCTATTTCTGCTTCAGAAAACAGCTTTCACTCTGGTACTGCCTATTTTAAAGCTAAGTTTCTGCAGTTATATGCAAAATCATTCTTCCTTCTTTTCCTCTTTCTCCTTCACTTTTGCTTTGTCCTTGAAAACACTCAGTCTATGTGCAAAATTATCCCTAGGATGTACAGGTGTATTCCTGAAAAATCTGTACCAACCATAGGATTTATTTAGCTTAAATGGCTTATTAGAAAAGTTACAAGCCATCAAAAAAAGGTTTTGTAATAAGTATCAATCCACTGGGGCTAATACTGGCCTCTGGTGTAGCACTGTGGAGACACCTGTTTGAGTACAGGAGCAGGGAACTGTCTGGTTCTTTTTTTTCCATCTTTCCCCTTTCCCATCTTTCCCCTTCTATACTGGAGCCTTTTTGTTGCTGTTTTAAGAACCCTCTCTCAAGACTGGAGATGGGTGTCTGAGTCTTCATCGCCTGCCCTTACAAATAGTTCTTAGTATTGCACACAGATCTTTGTGCTTCAGGGCACTGTGCAAGCAGGCAGGTGACCTGCAGGACCTGGCCAGGCTCACCCCTGTCAGTGAGCCCTGTTGGGTTTGCTGGTGTTCACAAAAGCCCTGTGGTGTTCTCTCTGCTCCTTCAGACTTGGGAATTGCACTTCCCCGAATTTGTTTCCATAGTGGTTTTGGCAGTTGGCAAAAGCATTATTATACTGACCTCTGACTATCAGAGGTTTTGTCCTTATGGTTTTAAAAACTTATCTGTCATTCCTAACAGGGCATAAACCAGCAGTTTTGCTTGGTAAATACTGAAGATAACAGAGAATGGCTTGATAGTTCCACAAAAGGGAAGTGGCAGGCATATAGAAATTTAACAGCTAATCTCCATCAAATAGTGCAGTACACAAGTCTTTTCTTAATAGTTTAAATTACTAAAATATATTCCAGTTCCAAATATCAGGGATTCCCCTGATGCCACCAGAAACTCTTGAATTTATAAAAAACTGTATTATATTTATTTGTGATTGGGAGATGTTGTTTCATGTCATCAGTGAGTGAAGTAACTGCCTGAAAATATTACCATTTTTGCAAATTGTATCAAATAAGCATGTTGTTGCTTTTACCATGGTGGTGTTGCCTTTCAACATAATGAAAAGCACAGACTTAAGATCATAAAGCCAGGTGTTGGTTATAGTTCTGCAGCTGTAAACCTAAAACAACTTTATAAAATGCATGGAGTCTTCCAGAGTAGCACAACAGAATTTGTCCTATATTTTAAAATATCTTGCTGTCCCTTAGGGCATACCCTGTGTAAGGAAGTTCTGCATCTTCATCAGGAAACTTGATGTCTCATCTGTGCTGGGTCCATACCTCAGAAACCCTGACTCAGATCCATTAATTTATTAAAATTAGAGTAACTAACCTCATGTGATGCAAGTGATGGCTTCTCAGTCCTGTCAGCTTTCTGACTTCTTAGAGGAATCTTCAGCAGACAGACAGTTTTGTCTGTTGTACAAGTTTTTCTTAGTGGAGATACTCACATGCACACACAACAGTAAAGTTGTTGGTGCTATAGCAAAATTCAGCCTGATCTTGTCACCTAGAAAGTGACAGATAAACACATCTCTCTCACTAGGTGAGTGGTGGGGGTACACAGCTTCCCCCAGTGGTGGCAAATCCAGTTGCTGGGAGCTCTGAGCTCCTTTATTCCCTGCACATGCTGTCATCCCCAGAGCAGAGGAAGCAGCCCAGTGTGGGTGTGTGCTGGCAGCACAGCTGTATCCTGCGGGAAGAGGAGTTCTGTCCTAGAAACTGAGGATTGCAGACATGGCCTCCAGAGTAGGGCAGGGAACAAACATCTTTCTCATCAAGGACCTGTCTCCTGCATATTCTGATGCTGAAGTTCAGCAATATGAGCTTTTGGGATTAACTTCCTGGCAATTGTGAATTCCATGCCATGGCCATCTCCATCAGGATGTACAGTTTTGTGCTGGAATAAAGTTAATACTAATAATACCATGTTAAGTAAACAGAGCTTGTTATCAAGGATAGACTGTTGATCTTAAGCCTCTCAGATTGGGCATCCAGTATGAACTCTGGGATTTCTATGGAGTCAGTGGGAGAATGTGCTGACCAAGACAGCTGGGATGAATTCTCTCCATACCTGTAAAAGGAAGGATACCTGCACTTGTATGTGGGCACATAGCACATAATGGATCATACCACATCTCTAGCTGGGTTTCTAAATGCCTTGGGGTAAGAAGCTGTGTCAGAGTGTAAATTCACACTGGAAGCTTTGCTTGTGGAAGGTGTTTAAACATTCACCAACAGCGCTGCAGATTTTTTTTCTTGTCTCTCTTTGTTTTTCAGGGACGAATAGCGTGTGCCAATGTCCTAAGTGACCTTTATGCCATGGGGGTCACAGAATGCGACAACATGTTGATGCTCCTTGGAATCAGCAATAAAATGACAGATAGGGTAAGACTTTTGACACTTTATCTTGAAGGAAGAATCAAACAGCTAAATGTGCTCAGAATGTATTTACCTTTAGTGTATTTTCTCCTCAAAGTTTGAAGCTGTTTAAAGAAGAGATGGTCTTATTGAATGGCTTAGTTCATAGGATCATGCCTCATAAACATTCTGAGGTCATGTGCTAAAAGTTCAGTTTTCTGTGGCATTGTAATCTGCTGCCTTCATCTGCACCAAAATGGGTGCCTCCTATCAAAGGCCAGCATTTGATTGCCAATTAATTATCAATCTGGATAGATGATTATGGTTGTGGTTTTTTTTTGTTTTTGTTTTGGTTGGCTTTTTTTTTTTTGTTTGGGTTTTTTTTAATTTGTTTGTTTTTTGGTTGTTTTTTTGTGGACGAGATCAGCATGTATGTTTGTTTTGCTGTAATAAAAAAGAGATATTTATTCTTAGAAGGATGTAAGTTGAAACTGATGGTCAATGGATCCAAATGCCGTCTTGGTTAAATGTTGCCTTTTAGCACTGCACTGCTGTGGCTGTACCTGATTACAGCAGCAGGATAGTTGTTCTGAGTTTCCAGAACTCTGATTACTCTGATTACTATATGACCTTTTGAAGAATGTTTCTTCAGTGTAAGAGTGTCTTTGCACCTCTTGTACACAGAGCTGTAAAACTGTAACTCTGTGGGATGACATGCAGTTTTCAGGAGGCCAGACTCTTCCTAAGAGTTGCTTTTCTGGCATGAACTATTTGCCACAAGGGCATTTGGTTGGAGTGGTTAAAGCCTTGGACCACTCTTGCAATGACTAGCAGTGCTGTGTATGGAACTCTGACTTCTGTTTTGATCTCTAGGAAAGAGACAAAGTGATGCCTCTAATTATCCAGGGTTTCAAAGATGCAGCAGAAGAGGCAGGAACATCTGTTACTGGTGGCCAAACAGTGTTAAATCCCTGGATTGTTTTAGGAGGAGTGGCCACGACAGTCTGTCAGCCTAATGAGTTTATAATGTAAGTTAAATCACTAAACAATCAAAGGCACTGGTCTGAGGGATACAGTAAAAATCCTTTAAGCACCGTGTTGTGATCTTGTGGTGTGTCTCCTGATGAATAAAGCAGTACCTTCTCCTGCTTGCATTTGTCCTTAGCACTTAACAGATGCCACATCTCTTTGTACATATTTGCTTTTTTAAAACAGAATGTCCTTTTACTTCTCCCTACCCCCCCACTCCTTTTTGATCCTGTTCTCCTTTTGACAGGAGAATTAAGTGTCTAATCTTTAAAGGTAGTGGAGACTGTTTTGAACATAAATTTCTGCCACACTTATACATACATTTCTAAACCATGTCCCAGTCATCCTGTTAATGGCTGTAGAGAACTACAGAACTGCTGTCTTTAGAGCATTCTGTCCATTTAACAGTAGCTGATTTTGAAAGTCCCACTGTAACATGTCCCTCTGTACAAATGAACTTGTGCATGATCCTAATGCTGGATATCTTATGCCCTGGGTAAAAAAGATAAATTTTTTCCTTTGTCCTCTCTTATGTCTCAAAAAAATTAAAAGAAGAGGTGTAATTTACTGTGTGTCTGACTGCAAGCATTGTTTTTTTCAAGAAAGAAGGATTAGCACTTTTTAAACAAGTTTGCAGCATTTTCCTCAATAATGTTGCATGGCAATGAATCCCAAAGGGTAATTCTGCAATTAGTCAGTTTTTTAACTGTGCAATAAGATGTGTGGGTCTGTGGAAATGGAATTATCAGCACTTATTAATAATAATGCATTTGAATCTCGCTGTGTAGTTAATATATGAATTCTTTGTTTCCAGGCCAGACAATGCAGTGCCAGGAGATGTGCTTGTATTAACTAAACCCTTGGGAACACAAGTGGCTGTAGCTGTCCACCAGTGGCTAGATATTGTGAGTACACTGCAAAAAAAGAAATAGGGAAGAGGTGTAAAGATGACCTTCCTCATTCCCTCAACATGACAAAGTTCAGCTCAGATGGGAGTCATCTGTCACCTCTCTTTCCTCCTTCCTCCTTGATATGCTCCAGCCTTCCCTACTTGTGTGCAACATTCCTTTGGAATCAAGGCAATTTACAATTTTGTGCTTAGTGAGCCCATCTTAATTGCACCTAATTCTTAGTTATTTCTCAGGCATTGCTGTAATAACCAAAATTGTTTACTAACAGAACAACAGACTATCACCCTGGGCAACATTATGCCCTACTCCACCTGCCAAAGTAATTGGCAACACTTACTGATGGCACTTAGGCCAAGAATGCTCTCTCTGTGTTCTTGGGCTTTCTGCTTGTGTACATGGAAGTTTATCTGCGTTTCACATGTATTGCCTTGTGCATTCACTAAGAATATTTCTAGCAGCATTATGCATGTAGACATACTTCCATCTGTTACTTCAGGCAAAAATGTAACTACTGAACTGAAAAGTAACTGCAAAATTGGCATCTGCTTATGTTGTCTGGCTCCCAGTACGTGACTTCCAAGTTATAACTGCTCAGTTTACACTTTAAAAAGATGCATCTTCTCTACTTTTGGGACTCCTGAGCCAAAAGACTGGCAGAGGAGTGAGCTGGAATCTACTTTGGTTTGGCTTTTGGCCACTGCATTGTCAGATGAATTCTAATTAACACAGCTAGTGTTTCCAAAGTGGGAAAGAACCGGCTTAAATTTTCACTGGAGTCTGAAGTGTGAGCAACAAAGGAAAAATATTTTTCTCCTTCTTCATAGGGTCTGTCCTAGCAACTTTGACCTCTTCAGAATCCTCTATTTTCCACAGATACAAGGATCAGGGCCTCAGATAATCTTGATATGAAAATGAAGTGAAACAACAAGATCCCAATTCCATAGTATGTTTTCTGGCCATAATCTTACTTCTTAACATATCTTCTTGTTGCACTGATGAGCAGACTTGCAAATTAAGGCTATTCTGAATTTCCACATATTTGAAATACTACTAATTTCCTCAACTGTCAAACAGAAAAACCTGGTTTGAGAAATGAGGACAGCCAGGAAATCAATACTGCTATTCTTGTGTGTAAACAGAATATATCTTTGATTGTGGTAGGAAAATTTCTGAGTAGCTATGCTACCTTTTCTTTAGCTTTGTTTTGTGAAAGCGCAGTGAAAGTGAAACTAGAATTAATTATGCATCACAAATCCACCTGTTAATCAAATTTTGCTGGGGAATTTGACTTCATATTAAAAAGTGTGTGGGAGAAGGTATAGTATAGCAAGTTTACGCGTAGACAAGAAATGAAGACTGGAGTGTGGAGATCTGCATGCTTAAAGGCAAGAAAGGGGCTGTGATGTGCCCCTTCAGAGAGGGTTTTCTTGCTCTTTTCTGTTGTCTACAGACCCTTCCTATTTGGAAATCCAGTCTTGCCTTTATAACATCTGTTTGGGAGTTTTTGCAAGTTTTTCTGCCTTAATTCTGTGTTGACTAACCCCAGTATCTTGACTGCTGTAGTGGAGAGGAATTTGCCTCCAGTCCATATCTTACCTTTGTTTGTGGCTCTTCTGCCCGCAGCTTTGAGTTGTGCTTCCACATTGATTGTGATTTCCATTGTCATTATCTGACCAGTTTCCATCCTGTGATCAGCCTCAGAACTGTTTTTGAAACCTAAGGCAGAATGACTGCTCATATTTTTTTCAGTCATTCCCAGAATAAGAATAATCACTATTCTGTCATCTCTGTAAAAGCCACATCTTATTTTTTGACTTGGTCTCTCATTTGTGTAAACAAAAATGCTTTCCTTTAATTGGTAGATCCAGTTCAATCTAATATCAGAAATACCTGGTCCCATTGCCATCATTCCTTGCTCTTTACAATTTATTTATTTTGGCTGACCAGTCTTTCCCCCTTTTGCCATTTCTGGCTTCTCTCTTACACCTCTTAAAGTCAGCACTCATTTATTAAGACAAGATCCTTCCCCAGTGTAGCATCATCTACTATTTCTTAGTAGTTCCTGCACTTTTTGTTAAGTAAGGTGTTTGTTCTATACATTTACTCTATGGAATAGCAGTGTAGGTATTGTGGCTTCAAAAATCCTGTGCTTTCTGACTTTCTCTGTAATTTTATTTTCATTGCAAAAAAAAAGATCAGTCTGTAGTGTGGCTTTTAAAAATAAAATAGTTGCTTGTTTCATTCTGGATCTGGAATCACTTCTGCTTTGAATGAAACAATTATCCTTTATAAAGGTGCTGTTTCCTAAATTGTTGTGAAGCCCTTCTGGGATGAAGAGCTTTTGTAGGAATATGAGGAGATGAGACCATACCAGACACTGGAGAATGGTGGAAGATGCTGGTATTAAATTGTAAAGGACACTTATGAAACTGCCTTAATCCTGAACTAGAGTGATTATATCCTGCCTTAGCATATGTTCCTCTGACCAGGACTGGTGGATATCAGTGGTCTTTCCTGATCAAAGTGCCCAGGTGTGAAATCAAGAACAATCTCTTAAAAACCCAAGAAGCCAGAAATTACAAATCTCAGCATCCAGCGACAAAGTTTTTTTTCATTTGGCTGTGGGAGTTCAGTCCAGAGAGTTGCCTTGAAGGAGTTCTTTCCCTAGGGTAGTTTATTCCACTGCACTCAGCTGCTGAAAGTAGGATTTGAAGTACTTAGTGCCTAATAGATCTTTAAATGAACTTTGCTGGGGTTCAGCAGACTAGGGCACACACCTCTGACTGGAACATTTTGCCTCTAACTATTAAAAACAAAAAGTACTTTTTGGATTAAAGGTTGGGGTTTTTTGAGTGGTGCTTTAAAATGTGCAGCTGAAAATCTAAAAGAAATATTTTTATTTCATCCATTAGCCTGAAAAGTGGAATAAAATCAAACTCGTGGTAACACAGGAAGATGTAGAACTAGCATATCAGGAGGCAATGATGAATATGGCACGGCTGAACAGGACAGGTAAGAAGAGATGTGTGTGTTGGAGGGGAGGGATTGTGACTATTTCCAATTCCATATCAATTTCATTTCACTGCCTTGGGGAATTGTGACACAGCCACTTTGTCCCTTTCATTCTGCCCCATCTCTCTGCTGTTCAGTGTTAGTGAAACCGGCAAATTAAAATCAAACGCCCTCTTGTAATTATACACCCAAACACAAAGCTGCTGGATATGATTATGCCTCGTGTGAGTGCTGCAAGTAACATCCCAGTGAGTTAAAGGATGTTTTAATGGGAAAAATATTGGATTTGTTCCTTATTTTCTTGCATGGAGAAGGCCTGACTGTGATAAGATTAAAAGAATTTGAAATAAAATTTAAAAAGGAAAAGCTCTAAACTTATGTAAGCTTCAGTTTAAATTTTGATTTTAAAAATTTTTTTACTGTCTTCTAATTCGGTCTTGTACTATGCTTTCCACAGTGTGGAGTATGTATGTGCAATATTCTTTTTTTTCTGTTTGTCGTTTTTCCTGTAGTGGGGCTTTTGTTGTTGTTTTTGTTTTTTTGTTTTTTTGTTTGTTTGTTTTTGGTTTGGTTTGGGTTTTTTTTGTGCCTTTTTTTTTTTTTTCTTTGAATTTTGGTAGAGGAAAGGTTCTGCTTTTACCCTAGAAGTTTTAATCCAGGATTTCCCTTCCTTGTTCAAAGTATCTTTTGGCAAGGTGGAAAATTGTTTCCTTACTTACATCTCAGTTGAAGGAACAGGAATAGTTAAATATCTCTTTTCTCCTTTATTGAGTTTTCATTTCTTATGTCATCCCTGTTTTTTCATTCTTTGTCAAAGCTTTCCAGGAAAGATAAATGACCAGCATTGTCTTATGGAAAAGAATTCTGTCCTGCTCTGTATTGGGAAGCACCCAAAGAAAGTCAAAGCTTCTCGGTTTTTTCTCTACTCTTGTCAGACATCTTTAACAACACTTAAATACTCTTAACTGGTGCTATTGTCCTGCAGGCAGGGGTGCCCTTTTCCCACCCTGGAGCTTCAAATGTGCAGGAATTTCATGAATGTATAGGTGGGGAGGCTGGGGCCCTTCCCCCATAGCCACGGGCTTTGTTCTTCAGCTCTTAAACTTTGAGTGTCCACATCTCAAGTTCTGATGTCACCACTGCAGGGCGGGAGGGGAAGAGGTGTGAGAAGACTGAGCTGTGTCTGGTCCCTGCCCTTAGTGGAGCAAAGCTGGGCTCAGAGCCTCCCTGGCCCTCAGCTTTGGGAAGTTTGGATCTGAAGCAAAATGTTTCTCAGACTGCCAATGTAAATGAGTAGCACGTGTCTAATAGATCATGCTCATAAATGCAACTTCAGTGATGGATTTTCAGCATGATTTAATTTCTCAAATACAAATTGAATTTAAGTATTACGTGCACTATTGGTGAATTCCAGTTCTCTTCAAGCACAACTTATTTTATTTATTTTATTTGTTTAACCCAACCTGGTTTGCATTAAAGGTATGCAGCTTCATTCAGACTGTGCACTATATTGTTAAAGCACTTTCCTGATAGTTTGGTATTTTCTGATTTGGTGTTCTTTCCCCCTCCCTCTCTTGTAGCTGCTGGACTCATGCACACTTTCAATGCACACGCAGCTACAGACATCACAGGGTTTGGGATCCTGGGGCACGCACAGAACCTTGCCAAGCAGCAGCGGAACGAGGTGTCCTTTGTCATCCACAACCTCCCCGTCCTGGCTAAGATGGCTGCTGTCAGTAAGGCCTGTGGCAACATGTTTGGCCTCATGCACGGCACTTGTCCAGAGACTTCAGGTAGGTGACAGCTGTGCCATTGTCTTCCTTCCCTACACCTGCACCTCAGAATTCCATTTCAAACTCACAAATTGGTGCTGTGCTTTCCAAGTCACAGTTGGTTTGGCATCTGGCCAGGCTAACGAGCAGCAGCCACACAGCTGTTCACAACTGACTCCTTCAGCTGGACTTCCAAACCACTATCCTGTCCTGAATGTCTTCTGCTCCTGTATGGAACACTATTACAGAAACCCTGCAACCCTCCAGTTTGCAGTTAGAAGTTAGTGATGATCCTGGATTCTTTTGAAACCTGTTTTTCTGTGCCAACTCTGGAACAGTGGATATCTAGAAATTCCACCACATCTGGCACAGTTTTCTGAAAAGAAAAGCCACTGGCAGTAGTTTTGCCTGACAAAGGATGGTGTTTGGTTTGTATCTATAAAATTTAATGTTGGGTGGGCCAGTGTTGGCAACTGAGGCCTTCTCTGTCCGCAGCATACAGACATCCAAGAATACAGCTTACAGCTTTTCTCCTTTACTTTTATGAAATCTGACTTTAGGGATTGTGACAAGCAGCAAAAAAATAAATGTTGCTTTCTGACCCATTTATTACTTGAGTTCAATAATGCTGCCACTTGCAGTGACAGGCAGTACAACAGACTGCACTGAAAACCTGGCTATGGACAAAAACACTTAAAATCATCAGGTGATGAGAACTTCTGATGGTTTTTAAGTTGCCTTATCTGATAAGCATGGTCACTTTCTGTGGGTGGCTACTGACAGCTCCCCCGGGCAGGTGCTGTCAGAGCCTGCAGCACCACAAGCGTCTCCACTTGGGGCTACGATGGCAACTCCCCCAGCCCAGAGACACCCGAGCCTGGATGGTGAAATTGAAACCTCACCAAAGAGACCAGAGGGCTCCTTGCATGGTAAATCCAGCAGGGTTTATTGAGGGCAGATCGAGGGTCCAGGCAGGGAGAAGGTAAGAGGAACAGGTGGGAGCAAACATGAACAAACCTCTGCTGAAGGGAACGAGAGGCAAAGGGCGAAGGGAGGAGGGCCTGGGTGCCTGACTGGGAGAAGGCAGGAGGGGTCAGGGTACAAGCAGTCCAATGGGGAGAGGGTCTAGGGGAGGAACTGGAGTGGAGTGATGAAGGTGGAACCAATAGTAGAGAAGGGAGGGAATGGTCTTTTGGGGAGAACCAATGGAGAAACTAAGAACACAGAACATACTAGAACTGAGGAGTGAACAGCTGACAGGCAGGAGTTCTTTTGCATAGAGATGTAGGGGGTCTTGGGAGATTGTTCTCCTTTCTCACCCTAACTTAAACAAGGGCGTCCTCCCAAGGCATTTTTGCCCTGTCTTCTCCAAGGCTGTCTCCCATAACTTTCATCTGCGGGATGTCTTTCTACTTAACTTTCATCTTGAATCTTCTGTTTAATTTTATTTTTTTAATTTAGTCTGACTCTTTTTGGGAGATGGAGAGATGTAGCAATGAATCTGTCCTTTTTTCTTATTTCATTTCCCTGCCATCTTCTGGCTTTCCAGAAGTATTATCCATGTTCTCTGTAGCTCACAAGAGAGGGGGCCCCTTGAAGCAATACAGTCTGAAGATCTGGAAAAAAGCATCACAGTGAGAGCAATAAACTTCCCCTAGTGAATACATAACTTACTCTGATCTTCTGAGTTGTTCCTTGGCCCTCTGTGCTTGAGCAAGCACTGTGTCCTACAGAGACTGTGTGGCTCAGATGATGTGTAACAGGATATGGGACGTGAACCCTTTCCAAATCCAGAGTCAGTCAGAAGGGAGCAGAAATATCTGGTGGCAGCTTGGCAAGCTGTGTCAGTAAGGTTGGTAGCACCAGTCAGATTCTTAATACCCAGGAGCCCACATAGCTGGAGTGCCAGTAGCATTTATTGTTTGGAAAAAGCCCCAAAAATAGCGTGATACAGAGTTGGAATTGCAAGGTGCTCTTCCAGGTGAGTGGCTGTAGTAGAGGTTTGGATAGCAGTTGGTGTGGGAATGGTTTAGCTGCAAACCAAGTGCTTACGTCTTCAGAGCTGCCTGTCCTGCACCTTGGGGATACCCAATTCTCTTTTCACTGCAGGAATGTAAAACAGTGCAGATGGATGCACTGCCAGGAAGTGGGAAATGCTTGACTTCAGAATCTCTTCTGGGAGTTGAGAGCAAGAGGTCTTTTTGAAATGCTGAGCAGCTTGCATTGTGCAGAGATGGATGATGATGGGAAAAACAGCGAGACAGATCTGGTTGGTGGTGAACTGCGGGTGCCTCAAAACACATCTGTCTGATTTGATCACAGCACTGTGTTTCTCCCATTAGAGATGGCCACAGGGATTTGTCACAGGGCAGTGTCTGCCAGATCCCCATAAGATCTGTAGCCACGTGGATACACTGGCCAGGAAGCTGAATAACCACCCCTAGGCTTTGGGCTTGCATGCAGGGCCTGGCGTGTGTCAGCTGTGTGAGCTGGGCAGGCTGTGCTGGCGTGGCTCCTCAGCATTCAGACCAGGCTGTTTGCACACCTCCTGTCCTGGGCTTGATTTATGTGAAGGCCAGGGCCTGCCTTGCTGTGCCTGATACCCAGCTGTGGGGAAGCCTGCTGGGGCTGCTCAAGGCTCTGCTTACTCTGACACATCTTTGCTATTGGCTTAAACTTCTAGACATGCTCTGTCTGTAGCTTCTTCATCTGGGAACAGATGTTTTTTCAGCAGAGTGCACAGGCAATAAGAAATTTACTGGAAAACTATTTGAATGGATTTTAAGGTTATTGCATTGGAGTTTTTTTCCCCTATATGCATTTGCTGGGCACCTGTTGACAAAAGCCAGTGTTGAAAAGATGTGTTATGTCATCTGTTCCATCCTTCAGGCACTCTTGCTAATGGTATAGTTTCCTGAAATTGCACTTTTATATGATTCTACACTCTCTTTTAGGGAACTCCTTGTTAATGGTTAAAGTTGCATTTGGTTTCAAAAGAATGAGTTGTTTGTTGGAGTGGCTACTTGCAGAGATAAGTCACAGAGTTACTCTGTTTGGGACATTCATACATGTGTATTTTTCAGTCTTAGTAACTTTTGGATGGTGTCAGATGACTCTTTTAGTGTAGTAGAGGTATCTCAGCAACTTGGTATTTGTGGGGATTGGGTGGAAATAGGCAGATGGATGGCAAAGAAGGGCTGTGTCAGTGCCTGGCAAGAGGCAAGGCTAATGATGTCATCCTGCTACAAGTCATTGCGGGAGAAAGCCATTAGCAGGAGCAGGGACTTGGTTTGATTCATGAACTATTTGTATCTCTGCTCTTAATTACAGAGCTTTGTCTGGCCTGCTTTTGAAGTGTTCTGTGTCTCCTTCCCTGCTCGAAATATTGCTTGTTAAAACCAGCAACGTTTAAAACCTCTTAGAAAAAAAAACCCTTTTGTTCTTAAAAAGATAAGCCAAGACAGCCACCAAATATCTGCGTCCTTTCAATCCCCAAAAAGCAGAGCAGCTGGGAATGCCAAGAACACAGACTAACTGAAGAAAGGTAGTGGAGAACCTTAAGGACTTACCCAGAGGGTTAAAGAGACTGGTCAGTGTACCAGAGAAATAACTATAGTCCCTGCTTACAGAAAGCCTGCTGCTGCTTGGGAGTAGCCCATAGCCTTTTGAAGCATTATTGATCAGACTGGCATGTAGCCAGCAGGTGGGAAGTGATTTTTTTTTCACTAGGACTTGGGGTTTTGTTCATGTTTTTGGTCTTGCCAGAGAATGATAAGGGGGTATGTGTACAAGTGATACAAAATTGCAGAAAGAGCATGTGTGTGAAAAAAAATTGAGTGAAGATTACTTTTCTGCTCTTTCTTGTTTCCTTTTTTACCATACTTGCACATCTCCCTTCTGGCTAGATTGCACCTTCTCTGCACTGCCACTTGCAAACATCTCCCCTGACTCACTTGCACCATGACATAAGTTTCTCTTCAATTAGATTTAGAGCCTTCCATGGGAATGTCACATAATTCCTTTGCAATTGATTTGTCTGTTACATCTGGAGTAGTTATAGCCACTGTCATTCAAGCTTATGGGTTTTTTGTTGTTGTGTTTGATGGAAATACCAGGATGTTATTTTGAAATGTCAGAGAGGTAGGCATGTTTTGGCTGGCACACTTTTCTTCATACAGAATCTAAAAAAATCACTTTCACACTTCCACTTACCCTTTTAATTACCTCCTCATGCTCAGTAGCTGCTTCTTCATGGCCCGAAATGAAAAGTGTGGTTAGTCTCTACCGAGGGGACTGTGTGCTCAGAAAAGCAAACATCAAGGTGTCCACGGTGCTGAGGAGTTGCCTGTGGAGGAGGAGGATGTGGCACCCGAGCTCAGTGTGACTTGCTCAGCAGGTGGTGGTGGCCCTTTGCCCCAGGGCTGGCTCAGAGCTGGTGGCAGAACTTGGGAGAATGAGAATGCTTTGGGTCAAAGAGTAAGTGAGGCTCAGCATGTGCCCAGATTCTGGGGTCTGTGAATCTACTTTCTCCCGGTGTTCTCCAAACATTTTCAATTCACTTGCCAACCTATCTTTTTCAGTGCTTTAGGATTCTAAGAATGGAAGTGCTTTTGGGTTTAATTGTGAAATAGTGAGCCTGCTAACTCATTACTGTGCTGCTTCTGAAAGCCTTCATTAGTAAATGAAGTAATTTCAATTGTGTCTGAGGAAAAAAAACTCATAGGAAAGGCTAAAAAGGTTAGAAAATTGTCAGACAAAGGGGTCACAAGGGCTGTCACAGGGAGCACTGGATCAAGCCTGTGTTTCATGTTCTGCCTCTTGCATTCTCAGCAGGGCAGTGGTCCCTGCTTTGATGAATGATTTCATTGCAGGCAATGGGATTACTCACAGAATCAGCTGCCACCAATATGTGGTTACAGGTATCTGCATATGACCTTTATCCAAAATGTTTCTGTCTAGAGACACTCTGCAGTCCTGTGAGGAAGGTTACAATGCTGGTGTTGTTTCAGTATGTCATTTGTTGGCATCAATACCACGTCCTTTTGCCAACATCTTTTGTGTGTATTTGGCTTCATTTATATGAAACTAAACACTGCATTCAGGCACAGACATCTTGCTGTAGAGCAAGAGCTCAGACTTCTCCTGTGTCTTTTCTTGGAGTTCAACAGACTCCACTGAAGTCTCCAAGTGCTTGTCCAAGTAGGGGTCTGGCAGACCAGGGCTGACATGCTTTGCAGTCAGATGTTCTGATGCTCTGCTCTCTTTCTTTGCAGGAGGCCTCCTCATCTGCTTACCACGAGAGCAGGCAGCGCGTTTCTGTGCCGAGATCAAGTCCCCCAAATACGGCGAAGGCCACCAGGCGTGGATTATTGGCATTGTAGAGAAGGGCAACCGCACAGCCAGGATTATAGACAAACCCCGGATCATTGAAGTGGCACCACAGGTGGCCACTCAGAACGTGAATCCCACACCGGGTGCCACCTCTTAATAGAGATGAAATAGCTGTTTGTTTTTGAATAGATCTATTCCCTTATCATCCTACAATTTAAAGAACTGTAAAAAGAAAAGAAAACTTGTTGTGTCTGCACATCTGGTGGCCTTAGGTCAGTTTATGAGTGGATACAAATAATAAAATCCATTGCCTTTTTTTCCTGTTACATTAACTGAAGATGCACCTAATCTTGAGGCAGCTTCTGAGTTGAGAATTATATTGTTATCCAATACTGTTGATTCATTTTGAATCTTTAGACACTTATCTCTTGCCGCATAGGCTCTTTTTAAAGGTGCTTTCACGTAGCACAGACATTACCAGTAGTAGTGTCGAATAGCAGTTTGTGTCCTTTCATTATGTGTATATTTATCATGAATCTAATTTTGATGCCTTGAGTGATATTCCAGAAAGGCAATAAATTGACAAGAGACACAGTGGGTTACCCAGTAGTAAGAGGTTGCATGATTGCATTCAATCTTTGATTTTTTAAAAATTTTATTTTATTTTATTTTCTAAATGTTTTGGTAAAGTTTAGTCTTACCAAGAGCATCTACGACCCTGGACATTGCTTGGTAGTGCACTCAGTTTAAACAGCAAGTGCTGACTTTTTGCATGGAAAGCGCTTCAGAGTCGAAGGAGTCTTTTTAAATTTCATTATTTGTAGACCTGACAATATTTACTGTATTATCAATGATTGTTTTCTTTATTGATAGTAAGGACAAATAATTTTTTTTTTTTTGCAACGTGATTGGATGTGCTATAGTGCAACAAAGGTTTTGCAGACCAAAAGGAGGTTACTGTATAATACTCATTTACAATTCACTATATAAATAACTACACAAATAATTTTTAAATATAATCAAACTAAAATAAACCTCTGTTCTGTGGATGGTAGTGTTTAATACATTTTATATTTTGTATAGTGATTACAAGCCTTTTTGTTTCTTTAAAAATCAGCAGCTGTTTAGTATAATTCTTAGTATTATTTTGTTCTTTGCTCAAATACCATTTTCTGCACGCTTTTGTGATCTGTGTTTAAAACCAACATTACCAACAATGCAGCTTGAACTTAAGCTTGTTTATTCAAAATAAATATTTAATTTTTTTTATTGCTCTTGTATAAGTGCATGAACTTTTTTGATTCCTAGCTGAATTATTCCCTAGAAAGAGGAGAAATCCTAATTTTAAAAAATTTTATTGCATGTGTGATTATATTGATGATTGTGATCACTCCTTGAATCAGTTCTCCAAGCTGTGATGTCCAGTGGTACCCTCGAGTAAAGCTGAGGGCAAGTAGGTTATCTCCAAGTATATTACCCACTTGATTTTGTTTATTTTACTTACCAGCACCAAGTCTGCAACATTTTGAATTGTTTTCCCTGCAAGTGCTCCTGTGCCTGCTGTCAGCAAGAGGAGGGCTCACAGAACGGATGCTGGAGCCCCTGTTTTCCCAGCCAGCCCCTGCTCTGCCCAGACACTCCCTGCTGTCCTGAACTGAACTGCACTGAACCCATCGTGAAGCTGCTCCCAGCTTCTGGAATTTGCTCCTTGATATTCAGACCAGCAAGAAGAAAGTCTTGGATAATTGTTACTGCAGCAAGAATTACAAAGGCTTCCACCTATAAAAAACGAGTTTCTCAGTCAGATCAAGTCTTGTGCATCATGCACAGTTTAAATTTCCAGTCTTCCTCGTAATGGCATCTCTGGCAAACCTTGGCTCATCTTTTTTCCACTCAGTAGTGTTTTCAACAGACACCTTTTGCAAAGCTAGAATGTTGGGTTTTTTTTTAATTCCCCCCTTGTGAGTAGCTTAAACCACACAGTCCCTCAGACTCTTTTTCCTGGAAAAGAAGTCTGAGAGTTGTGGGTTCACCACAAAACCTCAAAGCCATAACCAAGTTTTTGACTTTGCTTTGAGAAAAAACCCAAAAACTATTAGGTTTTTCATGGCAGTTCTGAAAATAAAGTATCAAAAACCAGTTGTGCAAAAAATACTGATTCTTTTTTTTTCCCCTGCAGTTTTGTGATGTTTCTTCTGTTAATTTTCTCTATAGTCGTTGGCAAGACTGTATCTATATAGGTTATTTTAGTTTTAAAAAACCCTGAGTAGATCAAATGGGTGCAGACCAGTTGAGTTCTTCTGCGTGGGAGTGCTTGTTACAAAGGTCTGCTGCAGTTGAAACGCACTGGATGTGTGTCAGTTCCCCTCCGGCAGGAAAAGGTCCTTGTCGGTCGATGCTGTTGGGTTTTCTCACTTGTGATAATGAGTTCATCAGCCAGGTGTGAAACCAACACTTGTCCTTGCCCAGCCGTGCCCCAATGGCAGAAGGTTCATCTCCAAGGGAAGGTGTGTGAAGGAGGCTGCTTGTCTCTGGACTTTCGGAGGAAGATTTCCCGTCGCGGCTGCTGGAGGCAGCTACAAGGAAAACCCCTCGGGTGAGCCGATTGAAAAGCCTCTCTCCCAATGCTTCCTGATGGCTCCAATTTACATCCCAAAGCGCTTCCTGCTGCGCCGCTGAGTGGGTGATAACTTGGGAAGTCCTCTGTGAGCATCGCCTTTGTTGACGAAGTTTTATGATTTGTTTTGCTAGATCGGAGATTGTAGTTCCCAGTGAGCTGTAGGAGGATATATTGTAAGGGACTGGCAAGTCCTAAATCCTTCACCATTAAGCAACACACGTAGAGATTCCTCTTAAATGAAGGGGTTTTTGAGATGCTGGTGTCAAAAAGCGGTGAGAAAGGAACAGTGAAAAGCTGTTTTTAGTAGCCACGTCCAGTCATTTATACAAACACAATGTACTTTATTCGCATACACAGAAATCTGCATGCACCAGCTCCCCATTCCTGCTTGGAGAACTCCATCCAAGTTGTGAACAGAGTGGAGAAAAAATCTTTTTTTGAAAAGAAAGCATTTAATAATCTAAATATTCACTAGGCTAATCAACACATTTGATAAGTAGCATATCTTTTCTGATAGTTTGTAACAGTTGTTGCTCTTTAGCCTGTTGTTTTCCTCAGCATTTTGCTTTCCCCCTGCATCAGGGAAAAACAACACTTAAAATCTGTGGCAGCATATAAATCCAGAATAGTTTGGTCCTTTTTGTTAGGTATTGTTTTAATTTCATATTCTGCTCTAAATTCAGGATTGAATTTCTCCTTCTAATAAGGAGATAATGAAAATTAATGTGACTGCTGCAGTGAGAGGGCAGCAAACCTGAGTGACCATGGGGCAGTTGGGTGGGCACAGTGGCTGATACTGAGTGCTTCACTGATTTTTCACTGGAAGTCAGGTGAACAGTTGGGGAGAGTCACCTGAGTTCATGTCTGCATTCTGCCCACGAGATGTGACTGCAACCCCTGTGAATGGTGCTTGAAAAGAGGAAAGGTAATAAAATACCCTCTTGTTCAGCCCTTTGGTAGGTGTTTTCCCAGCTGGGTGGTCATGAGGGAGAATGGGATCCCTTTTGGGAGCTTTGGACATCAATAGGATCTGTGAGGGAGACTTTTCCTTTCTGGCTCACTGGCTGCTGAGGTTGGCTGGCACCACAAGAGCCAACCTCAACTGGGGTTTTTGCACTCAGAGCACTGCTGGACCCAGCTGTCTCTGGTATTTCCAAAGGGATGTGTCAATAAGGAATGGGTTGGCACCCCCAGCTGAGAAGTTTGGGACAGCTGCAGAGAAGCCTGGTGGTAGCTCCTCCTTAGGATAAGGGTTGCCCAAAGCTTAGAATTCAGCAGGGGCCAGGAACTAAAGCAAAGCCCAAGGCAGAGAAGTCATCGAGACCCTTGACCCTATGTCCTTTGTCATTATGCCCCTTATTTTGTTCTCTGATTAATCCATATCTCCCTTTCCCTCCTTCTCCCTTCTACCATCCAGAGAAGCCCTTCTTGTGACTCTTCTGGTGATAAGAAATGAACCTGCACGTTGGTGGTGGATTTTGTTGTTATTGTCTCATCAACATCTGTTTTCCCTGGCATCTCAGTTAAAAAAGCTAATTTTGCTGAGCTGGAGCAGCTGCCACTTCCCACCACAGTAAATTAAGCTTTCAGAAGACCTCATCTTTGGAATTACAGTTCTGATCATAATGTGGATTTTAATAGTCAATTGAGATGCTTATTAAATTATAAGACTGTGCATTAGGAATGTTCCTGTGCTGCTGGAGGAATCTCAATCGTTTAGTTTTTATTAGTTTTGTGATTTAATGAACAGAAAACATTAAAACAAAAAGCCAAATGCAAACCATCTGTATAAAAATGTTCTATAAAATTCAGGAAACTGACAGACATAGCTGTAAAAGTACTTTGCAAAGATACAGCCTCTCTTAAATGCCATCCATTTTAATACAATGATTAATGCCACCATCAGTTTCCTTAACAAAGAAAAATTCTCCCTTGTTTCTTTTCCTGGGTTCATGAGATTCAGCCTGTATTTCAGTGATGCTTATCAATGGATTTGAAAATTATTCACTCTGGACTGTTTAGATGCAAGGGATGGGGGCTTTTTAGGTGCCCACACACTTCTAATTCTAGGGGGTGTGGCTACACCACAAGCAGCCCCCGTGTCACTGTGGTGCCCGCAGTGGCCCAGATCGATCTTTTGTTGTGTTAAAGTTCGATCCATCAGCAGGAGGGTACAAATGCAGGGCAATGACCTCAGCCACCCGCTGCTCCTGCCGAGGTGGGCGAGGTGTCCTGAATTCTTTGGTGTGCGATAGAATACAACAGGGCAGTCCAGTGACATGGGAGTATCGAGATTGCCAGAGAGGCTGTATGCAAAAGGGAATAATGATACTTAATGCACAGAGATATTAGGGTTTTTTGATGCTCTTCTTGTTTACAAATGCATATATTAGGAAAAGGTTCTTCATCCAGAGGATGGTTGGGCACTGAGACAGGCTCCCCGGGGAAGTGGTCATGGCTGCCAAAGAAGCCTTTGGACAACAGGGTGGGATTCTTGGGCTTGTCTTGTGCTGTGCCAGGAGTTGGACTGATGGTTCTTGTGGGTCCTTTCCAACTCAGGATGTTCTGTATGATTCTATATATATTTATGTAAACCTGTATTTTATATATATATAAAAGCATCTTTACATCTCCTAGATCAGTACAGCCAAATCCCTACTTTTTGTTCATTTTTACAGGTATGAAAGACACCTTTGCATAAGATGTCAAACACATACCTGTGGAAGAAATATCTGCATTGCAAACAGGTCCATGCCACAACAGGCGTGTGTAGTATTATTCTTCTTCATCTTTTTGATAGGGCTTTAACCTAAACTTTGAATCAGATGAGATTTATTGAGGTTCCTGTTTCAGTCTGCATTGTGAAAGCAATTGCAGCATAGATCTAAATTATATATAGGCCTTTCAATGCAGTTATAATTAGGAGTTCAATAATAAAGCTATTACTCTAGTTGCTTTTTTTTTCTGTTCCCCCTCACTAGTTTGATTTGAGGGACTTTAAACTTTCTGTTTTCTTATGACTAAGAGTTTTCCTATGGCTCAGGAGTCAAAGGTCTGATTTTATTGGCAATGAAGGGTGCTGTCACTGCTGCTGCTGTTGTACCTTCACAGTGCCTGTACTCTTGCCTCTGTGACTACACAAAATCATTTAGAGAGGTTTTTCCTGGGTTCCCAACCTTGTTTGTTCCCCTTCTGTGAGCAGCCTGTTCTGTTATGCCCCTGAAGGTTGTGACTCCAACAAGCATACTGTAAGAGCCATAAACACGAATGCACCACAGACCACAGCAGTTTGTAAACCTGCTGTAGTTTACTTAAATCAGTGGGAATTTTGCCACCGAGTTTTAAAGGGAACCAGCTTCCAGGATACAGATTGTGTACAGGAGCCCTTCCTGCCCATGCCTTGGCTTCTGTTCATGTGCAGCACTAATAGAAAGCTTAGTGTACTGACAGCTTTTTGATCCACCACCATGTCACCCCAGATTCCAGCAAAACCTGTTGCAGAATGGGAGTTAAGCTTCCTAAAGCAGCTGTAAGCAGAATTTTGCTGCACACCCTGTCATCATGGGCCTGCCTGGAGCTACAGGAGACTTGTGATGGTGCCTCTTTGGGAACAAGGCCTGGATTGCTCATGAGAAAGGGTTTTATGGACAACCTGTCAGCTGTGAGATCTGTTTTCACACTGGGGCTGCAACAATCTCTCCAAACGTTTTCATGGAGGGATGAGGTGAACTCCGACGGTCTCCCTAGAGACAGGAGATAAGGCATCGATCCATGCCGGCCTCAGGAGTGCACTGTGCCAAGCGCTGCTCTCCACACGGGGCTGATGAAATTCACTGCTGGCAGAGAATGGCAAAAAGAGGGGAAGCGGGAGGACGAACGTAAAGAAATCCGCACGGAAAATTCCAAGCTCTCCGCACGCCCGGCCTGGCCTCCCTCAGGCCCTTCCCGCCCAGAGGTGCCGCCGGCCCGCGGCTCCGGGACTCTGAGGGCGCTGGCTCCGTCACGGCCTCCTCATGCCCCGCACACCCGCCGGACCGCGGCTCCCGGCGCGATCCGGGCTCTGAGGGCGGCGGCTCCGCCCCGGCTTCCCTCAGGCCCTTCCCACCGCCGTCCCGTGTCTCCCGGCTGACCCGGGGCTCTGAGGGCGCTCGGGCTCTGAGCATGCGGCGGTCTCGGCTCCGCCCCGGCCGGGACAGCGCTGAGGCCGTCTGGGCGTAATGGAGCGGCTCGGGGAGCGGCTTGGGGAGCGCTCGGCGGCCCGGCTGGACACCATCCTGCGGCACCTCTCGCCGCGACTGGCAGCGGCCCCGGCTCCTGTATCCTTCCTGGTGTGGGATCGGGAAGGGGCGGCAGCAGCGCGTTGGCCCCCCGTGGGTCGGGGCTCCGCTTCCCCCGGCCCGGCGCGCTTTGCCCCTCGCTCCCCGCGCCCTTCTGGGCCCGTGGTTTGTCCCACAGGGACACCGGCCTGGGAGGGACACACAGGGCAAGTCCTGCCCTGTGTCCTGGTGCCGAGGACAGAGCTTCCGTGGCAGCCCCGACTGGAATTTTGGGGTCAGTACCTGACCCATCCCTAAACCTCTCGCTGAGCCTCAGCCCCGCGGGCTGTGGGGAGCTGGGATGTGCATCCTGGCAGTGCCCCAGCACAGCCCCCCTAGCACCGAGCCAGAGGCTTCTCTGCAGGGAATTTTCCTCCTCGAGATTCAGGAAACTCCGCATGACTTAGAAATTGCACGGCAAGTCACAGGTTTCCTTGAAAGGTTCAGACTCGACTGGTAGCACCAGCAGCAGGAAGAACAGCCAGGTTTGGTTTGTGAGTGGGAACCGAGGTGGAAATGTTGGAGGCTGCCAACATAAGGCAAAGGAAACCTGGGTAGAAATAAGTTTTTGCGTTGATATGTCCTGTGGTTCCAAAAGTTCAGTGGAGACTGCTTGCTGAGAATATTTTTAAAGCTACTGTCATAAATGTTGCTTTATAAAAAAGGTTTTTTCACAGAGTAGAATGCTGATAAGTTACCTCTGAATTATAATACATAGAAGAGGTTGTGATCAAACAGGATGTTGAAGTCCTCAAATCGATTAAAAATATGAAGGCAGATGGATAGTTGTTGACTCAGACTGACGTAACACAAGTAGGAACACAAAATTAGGAATAAATGATACCCTGGTTGTATGATACAGGAAGTAAGGAGAGGTGCTGCAAAACCTGTTTGTTTTTAAATCTGGGTCATGATACAAATAGCTTTGGACAAAAACACGACTAAGCTGGGCTGGAGCAAGAAAGGTGTGTGGATAAAGTAAATGACAGACTCTAATAAGAATAGACTTATTTGATTTATCAAATGGTACATCAGTTCACTGGTTTTGTTTTAATCTCTGCGCCTCGTGGTTTCAGTTGTCCAAGCAACCCAGACTTGTCCTCTGAATGTTGCAAAGTGTCAAGAGCAAAACCAGAGAGGAAGAGGCAGTGCAGAGCCTGGGAGGAAGGTGCTGAAATGGAGTCCAGCACTGGGTGGACTTGTCTGCTGTCCCCCCATTTGGGGAGTTGGGAATGCTGAGGAGGGTCCCATGCTGGGCTTCAGCCAGTGCCTGTCTCTCCATCAGCTGTCTGTGCACATTTAGGAGCCTGAATGATCAGGAGTCCCGAATTCACTGAAATTAGACCTGAAATGTGGTGTGTGGAGCACTGGTGCCCTCAGTTGGGGGATTCCTTGCTCTGGGACCTGCTGTGGAGGTTGCCAGCTGGTCTCCCCATGTTCTCTCTGTCTTCCATCCACTTCCCAGCACCTTTTCCTCCCTCTGGCTCATCATTTTTGCCACACATTTTTGCTTGTGTTGTTCTTCTCCCACAGTATGTGACTCTTGAGAAGATAATGTTTAAGCTTCCTGGTGTGGGGACCACAGACACAGGTGTTGTGATGAAACCTATTTCTTATTCCCAAAGCATTCATGGTTTTATGAGCAGTGGAGGAAAGTCCATGGGGTTTTCATAAAACCGTGAAGCAAACATGCATGTGCAGACCAAAAGATCAGCGTGAAAATGCTCATTTTTGTTATGGATGACACTTCAGTGCTATGCATAAAGCTCTTGTGAGGCTTCTTTAGGAAGTGGGGTTTAATTGCCCTGTTGATGAGAATGTGTTTCTGCATAAGAGAAAATAAATGCTTTTTTAAAACCTGTTGAAATGACTTGGAAGTGGAGGACAAGCCTAAAGCTCTCCTCTCTTCCTGCTATCCCTGTCATTTGGAAGGGGCCTGATCTCTGCAGTAACTGGAGAGAAGGTGAGGGTTTGCAATACTGTATGAGAACGTGAAACCTCAGATTTAATCCTATTAGATTATTTTCATTTATAGAATATTTTTTATTATAATTTATTATTATAGAAGCAAAATGAACAAGAACATGGATTGAGTGTCCAGCCCAGCACCTGCCTTTAAGAGGAACAGCACTGTAGGATCAAGGACTCATGCCTGTAGATAATGTTCTAATCTATTTTTCTTGATTTATATTCCTTAATTCCCACCCCAGATAAGCATTCCTACTTCAGCCCAAGTCAGTGTTGTTCCTCATTCAGGGAGGTTTCGGTAAGCTCCATCTTCCTTGGTAGAGACGAAAGCAAAACAACCTTCAGAGCTCAGTTCTTTCTTCCCCCAAGCACACGTGTTGGCCACTAGACATGGTTAACGTGTCCCCCTGTGTCCCAGCTACACCCTGGACAATGATCTGCTGACCACAGAGCAGAGGCAGTTCTATGAAGACAATGGGTACCTGCTCATCAAGAACCTCGTTTCTGACGAGGACATCGAACGCTTCAGGTACGAGGCACTTGCCTGACGTGCTGGGGGGAACTCTGGGGAGCTGGAGATTGTTGGGATCTCCAGCATGGACCTTCCCTCTGGTTTGCAGGAAGGAGTTCACGAGGATCTGTAAAAGAGAGGTGAAGCCACCAGGAGTTATGATTATGAAAGACGAGTCCCTGAGATCCCAGTTCGGTCAGTCTGAAAAAGTGGTTAATAAAGTGCAGGACTTCCAGGAAGATGAAGAGCTGTTCAGATACTGCACTCTGCCAGAGGTAAAACAAAGAAAGGGTGGTGGAGGAGCCTGTATGGAGGTATCTGACCCTGCAGGTCACTCCCATAGATACACAAATGAGGAAGATCAGGTCGGCTTCTAAGAGTGTTCTGCATGAACAGGGGATGGATGGAGGTTGGGGCTGAAGACTTAAAGCAGTGCTGCTCTGCCCCTGGTGTGGTGTCAGTCAGGAATGTGACTTGGCCAAACCATGCCAGGCTAGAGGGGCAGATCAGCCATATGTTTGTTTTATCCATGCAAGCATCTGTCCCTGGGCAGGTCCAGCCTTGCAGCCAATATTCATGTGGCAGATACAGCTCTGTGGGAGTACCCTCCCCATCTTTTCCACCCCTCTCAGCAGCCTGCAGCACCATCTTCCCTCTTGGCCTCCTCCCACCATTCCCATTTGTGTGCCAAGCCAGATCCTGCCTCCTGTCCTGCATCCCTCCATCCTCCTCAGCCTCCTCCTCTTGTACCCTTGTCCTCAGCCAAGCATCCAGCTCCCAGTGCTTCCTCAGCAATATTTCCTCTTGTTTTTCATGTTTCTGATTTTTTTTCCTAATGTTTTCTTCCCTGTAGGTCCTCAAATATGTTGAGTGCTTCACAGGGCCAAACATCATGGCAATGCACACCATGCTGATAAATAAACTTCCAGATTCTGGTAAGGAAAACTTGGATTAGAGGAAAATGGATGACTTATTGTGTGTATGCCAGAATTGAACTTAGTATTTTAGAAAAGCTGTAAAAAATTAAACCCAAATAACACTGAAAATTTACAAAGCCATTTTGGTGATAGTTTCTTTTTACCTTGGTTTAATGAGACAACATGAGAAAATACAGGAGAGTTTTTGAGGCTGCACAAAGTCTAAATAGTGTGGCAAATGAGGCAAGTAGAAATATCCTAGCTGTATCTATTTAAGGAGCAAAATCAATGGCAAAATAAGTATATAAATTATAAATAAAAGGCTCTTTTGGTGTGGATGATGTTTCCATTTCCATGGGGGGAAAAAATAACAAGCAAAACTTCAAGAATATTTATTTTTGTTTAGACTTCATGGAAGAGAGCCTCTAGGGCAGAGACTCTCTGTGGAGGCTGCAGTCCATAAATTGAGATTTTTTTTTTCCTTTTAAAGAGAAAGCTAAATAAACATAAGCAGGGTGCAGCACAGACAGGGTTGATTCTGCTTGCATCACAGCAGTACATGCAGTGCCTGCAGACAGCACAGCTGTCAGAAGGTCTTTGTGCTGAGGAGGTTTGTGCAACACTGTGCTGGTTAAAGTTCTCAAAACTGGAGAGCAGCCAAAATGAGTGATGAAAATGTGTGCTGGTGGTGAAGGCCAGCAAAAGGAGCCTTCTGAGGGGTCACAGAGCTAAGCAGCCTCCTGGCTTTCACTGTGTGACCCAAGAACCACCACCATGGTCCATTTTGGGCTGGGATGGCAGCTCACCTGTTTGGCTTCCATGGCTGGGCTGGAGCAGGCACTGAGTACGCCAAGTGTCTCCAGTGGGAAGCAGCAGCTCCTTAGGATGTGCCACAGTGGTTTAACAGGAAGGAAAAGGCTGTGTCACATTTGATGAGGCTGAAGGTTTCTGAACCTGTGTTGCAGACAAACAGACCTTTCTGCACCCCATGCATCAGGACCTGCACTATTTCCCGTTCCGGCCTGCGTCCCGCATCGTGTGCGCCTGGACCGCCATGGAGAGGGCTCACCAGGACAACGGCTGCCTGGTCGTGCAGCCAGGGACACACAGGACAGCCCTGAAGCCTCATGGTTATCCAGAGTGGGAGGTAGAGAGTCAAGGAGGGCTTGGGAAGGGCTTGCAGGAAGGGGACATGTTTTGGCTGGGAAGGACTCACTGTGTGGGGAGGATGTCCTGGTCAAAGCTGAGGTTTTCAGTGATTTTTTTTTTTTCTTTTTATGCAAATACTGACATTGATTTGGGAGAGAGTTTCTTGGGTAACCTCACTCCATGTGACGTGGGTAGATTTGCCTCTGTTCCCACCTTCACCTGGAAAATGTCCAGCACGTTGTGGCATGACAGCATACACACATGCCAACATTTTCCACTGCCCTTGCCAAGTGTGAGGGCTCTGTCTGCTCCTGTCAGCTTGTTCCTGCCTGGTAGCATGTGCACTCTCCTGAAGAGGAGAAGTCTGACAGTAAACAACTGGATGGAAAAAAATATCAAGTGGTATCTTCCTCTCAAGAATGTGTGTTTCCTGGCCTGGACTGTCATTGCTGAAGGTTATACCAGGAGCAGAAGGCTGGACTCCAGCAGTGGCATCAGGCCACCCTTGTGGGGTTTCCCAGTGCTCTTCTCTGTTCTCTCCAGCTGAGAATGTCCTTGTCCAAATCCAGCTGCAGAAAATACAGAAAGTATCATTTTTCTGTATGTCAGGCTTGAGGTAGAAGGACTAGTAGGAAATAGTCAGACTTCTAGCTTGGCATATGCAATACTCTCTCCAGGGGAAAGCAGATCCATAGCTGTCCCTGCTGTGCTCTGAGAATCAGCACTTCCTCTAATTCTAGCTGAGTGATTTCAGTTCAGTCTTTTTTTTTCCTAGGGTAAAACCAACAAACTTTTCCATGGGCTGCTTGAGGAGGATGAGAAGATTCCCAAGGTTCACCTTGTCATGGAGAAGGGAGACACAGTGTTCTTCCATCCTCTGCTCATTCATGGCTCTGGGATAAACAGGACATCAGGTTTCCGAAAGGTGGGAAAACACCCTTGATAGTTTTTTATATTCTTGATTAAAAAAAAAAAATTATCCAACTATCCCTCTATTTTTTTCCTCTACCTCCTTTGAATCCTTTCTCAGTTCATGAATATGTGGATGAATGTTTTAAAGAGTTTTTATTTTCCTAATATACTTCAGCAGTCTCTTGCTTATTTATTATTTTGAAACATCTGTTTTCTGTAAGAAAAGCACACTGTGCAGCTGTTTGAGAAAAACAGAACAGGAGTAGAAATTAGATGTTGAATCTATGTTTAAATTAAAGCCTGGCTTTACAGTCTGGCTGTGTATGCTTTTCTGAAAGTTCCCTTTCAGCTGTCCCAGATATCAAGACTTTACCTAATCTTTTTTCCCTGTCTTCTTGGTATCTGGATGACAGGAGTCTCCATCATTCAAAAAATAATGTTTATTTATATGATTTCACAACCCATTTTTCTATAAAAGATTTGTTGATATGCATGATTCTTTAACTGAAACAGGCAAAAGTGCCCTGCTTTGGAGGCCTGGTCCTGTCTCAGAAGGGATTCACCAGGCACTGCAGCACAGGCTGCTCTGTTTTTGGTTTGTCTATTATATTCTTTCAGCCCCTGTGGCATTTTATTGGTGGATTCAAAATAAGTGGGTTGTGACCCTCTGGGTGCAGGTACTAAGAGCCCTTGCAGAACACACAGGTCTGCCCCAGCCCTGACTCTCCCTGTTTCCACTCCAGCTGTTGATATTCTGAGATCAAGTAGTACAGCTCATGCTGAGGGAGTGAGGGGGAGAAGGGAAGGAAGAAGAGCAAGAGAAGGAAGTCAGCAGCAAGAGTATTTCTCCAAGGGGACACTCTCCAGAGCGCTTGGAAAGGAGGAAGGGTTTTGCTGACATGATGTGTAAGGAAGAAGTGATGTGTCCACAGTCTGGAATGCACAAGGTTTTTTCCCAGCTGTTGTTTGTGGTCAGTGTGACAGAGAGTGACACCCACTTTCCTCACACAGAGCATCAGCTGCCACTTTGCCAGCTCAGAGTGTCACTACATTGATGTCAAAAACACAATTCAGGAGCACCTGGAGAAGGAGCTGCAGGAAATGGTTTGCAAGAAATACAACGCAACTTCTGTGGAGCTCAAGGTGAGAGTTGGCTCAGTGCCCTTTGTTACAGACCAGGTCAGTTCCCTTTGCCAAGTCTCTTGTGTGGCAGATTGGTGCTCTTTGCTGTGCCTCGTTTGGCAGATCAGGCTGTACCAGGCAGAGGTGCTTGGTAGGATAAAAGACCTGATGTTCAGAGGATGACTGGCAGGCTTTTTTGGGGCCTTTTTCCTCATAATGCCTTGCTCACTGGCAGCCTCTTCACATCCCTTGGTCTCCAGAAGTTCCTTCTGAAGCTCTGCTTGTAAATTAAAAAATGTGGTCATTTGCCCCAAATTCAAAACTGTACGTTGGAATAAATTCAGTGCTTGTCCCATTTGTATGTCCACAATTCTTACAGTTTCTCCTCCTAATGGTAGGTAGATTTTCCTTTTAAAACAAGTAGCTGCATCTAATCACAATAACAGATGGATTTTTTTTGCTTAAATATAATCCCACATCAGTTGTTTATATTCGAGGCTACAGCAAGTTTGTCAGCAGTGATATACATCTGCCTCAAAAAAAAAAAAAAAGGGACTAATGGACTCTTGATGAATAACTGAGACCATTGAGTAAAATAGAAAGCAAATGTAAATTCTTTAGGGATCCAGCCACTGAAAGAAAAATAAACCTTGTTACTGGGGTGAAAATATTCGGAATATCTTAATCCGCAGCAATTCCCAAGCGTGTGCAAAGCCAGTATCAAGGCAGTAAAGTCTAGATGTAAAAGCAGAAATTTTCTTTTAAAATGTACATGTTTTACAATATCTGGGGCTTTCTGGAAGGGGGGACTTTCTTTTTCACCCTTGGTGCTTTTGTGTTTTTCTGCATGTTTCCCCCCAGTGTGCCTGGATGTGGGGGGGTGCCCTGCTATGTTTTGCAAGCTGATCTTTCATGTCTGTAAAGGCACAGCTTGCTTGGCTTTCAGTTCTTGGGGTTAGTTAGATGCTTGGTGAAATCCAAAGGGATGCGTAGTGAGGTTCTCTCCTTCTCGTGAGTGGAAATGAGGTTGTTCTTACAAACCCCAGAGAAGTCTCTGTGTTTTCATGTAGCTTTAAGGATTTTTTTTAGCCAGAGTTGGAGTTTTCTCCCAGAGGAATGCCCAGGTCCTATTTCACCTTCAGAAGATGATAACAACTAAGTAATCAACTACTTCCATCTCTGTAAACTGGAATCCTAGTCACTGTTTTTTCTGACCCTCAAGATGCTTTTCCTCTATCTCATTTTTGTTTTGAAGGATATTTGGAACTTCCGAGCACGGCTTGTGCAAGGGGAAAGAATCAACCTGTAGAAGACCCTGTGAAGAGCAGGATGGAAAATGTGGGCCTGAGAATGAGCTTCTCTGAGGGAAGAACACAGACCCTGCCTAGGCAGGCAAAATTCCCTTTGTTGACCTCTGTAATGGTAACTTAGCAAAATGCTGCACTGCAAAATCATTTTATGTTAATTCAGAATAATTGCACTGAGCTTGGACAGCTGATGTATGTCAAAGGAAACCTAACCTAGAAAAACAGGTTTGCTGCAGGTGTCTTAGACAATTGAAAAATCAGTCTTGAAAGAACATCTTGATTTTCTTGGTGTTTTCATTCTTGTTTCTTAAAAGTTTTTAACATGACACACCTTTAGAATGATGCTATACCAATGTAGGATTTTATGCAAGAATTTCCAGTATTTCCAACTTCTTTTCTTATGCAAAAAAAACCCAAAACAACAGAGTTTCAGACAAGCCCTCAGTGGCATATGGAGTTACTGGTGTAGCTGATGAAGATGTGGGTGTTGCTACCAGCAGAATCAACGGTGTAAGGAAGTGGCTAAAGAGAAAGCAGCAACCAGTCACAGAGGAAAATGGGATTTATGGACAGGAATGTGATTGCTGGTAGAGTTCCTCAAGCATGGCTTGGTGTGGCATCATACCTGACCAGGCAGCTCTGGCGCAGGTGAAATATGAGTCTGACAGTGTTGGAAGCTACTGGGCCAACAAAGCAGCCTCCCACTGGCCTTTCACAACTGATCCAAGGCTGTGTGAAGTGAGGGAACCCTTTGAGTCTGGCAGGTCTGGGAAAAGGTGCCTTTTGCTGCTGCCAGGTTGAGGAAGTGTTTGGATGCTCCCTGGGATGCAGTGGTGGCAGGGTGGAGTGATGCACTCTTGATCCTCTTGCCTTTGACAATGTTTTTCCTTGCTTTCTGAAAGATTCTTTCGCTTTCAGAATCTATTTTCTGAAATAAAGAATAAACCAGAGCAAAACTTCACTCAAGGGCTGTGTTGTGTCATTGCTGCTGCTCAGAAACTGGCACTGGGGGTGTTGTTGAACACCTCAGTGCTAAGCATCAACCCTCAGCTTGTTTCCACTCCCCCCCCCAGTTCACCCAGAAATGTTCAGTGATGGGCTCTCGTGGCACCATCTGCCTCGTTTTGTGATTCTTCATCTTCATGCAGCATCTCCTGGTTTTCTTGTTTGTTAAAGAAGGTGAGGTTTGAGCACAGTTAAGTATTGGTCCTACACCCTTGGTTCTGGAGTGAGGTGTCTGGGCTGTGGTTCCCACCTGGAGGCAGACATATCCTCTCAGCAGCCTCTGGTTTGACCACAACACCAAGAAGTCTGATAAGGGGTCACTTAGGACAGGCCCCCAGCCTGGCTCAGTGGGTGATTTTGGGTGTCCTGGTTCCCTGTGCCCTCTATAACCCTGGCACTGATGAGCTCCTGTGGAGAGCATGGGCACAGGTGGATGATTTCCAGTGAGTTGGAGATCCCTCTGATGACTTTGCCAAGAGCTTTCCATGGGATTTTCATGAGAACTTGTTGTATTCTCTCTGGTTCACAGCACAGGATTCATGGAGAGACTTCCCTGTCTGGCATGACTGGTGGAGCTGGGTTGACTGCAGAGGGAGCTGTGACCACAAAGAGCTACAGGTGTCACATTTCCAGTTTCAAGACTTGCTCTTACTATAGCTAGCAAAGGGAAGAAAAGGAAGAAGTTTAGGTTTGTTTTAAAAAATTTATGCATCTCTGCCTATAGATTTCAGCTTACAATTGCCTTTTTCAGAAGAACAAAGCCATCAACGACCTAAGAGATCATCTAAACTCAGCAGTTGTCCCACCTGATGAGAGACTTGAGTCCTCATTCCTTCCTACACCTTGTTGGGTAACCACTCTCTGGAGCAGGCTGTGCTCATTCTGCTGGGCAGAACACAGTTGGCTGAAGCTGGATTCTCCCAGAATGGATGTGTGGTGTTGCTGGATACCTCCTCTGTAGCAATAATACCTTTGAGAAATAAACTTCCAAATCTCTTAGGCAGAGCTTCAAGAGACAGGGAAATGCAGAAGCTGTTGAAATGCTTGGGTTGCTTTGTATTTTAGTGAAGTAGCACTTACCCTATTAGAAAAGTTGCTTGAATTTAATCAAATTAAAAGCAAAATATTTGAAGTTATTTTGGTAATAGTGGGTTTTAGTTTAGCCCTGGCTTGGTGGGATATTTCTTACAATTTGTTTTGCTGTAGATGTTCAGGTTCACGTGTTGGAGGTATGTGTGTGCTCCTAAATCAATGTAACAGCACGTTACATCTAAACCTTTCTTTCCAACTAACTTCATGTTCCTGCAGGTTAGGTTAACCATGTTAGCCCTCCTTGGATGATTTTTTTTTAATAGCAGCATCCAAGTTACAAAAAGGACCATGTAAAAATTAGACATCCAGCTGCATATTTGGACATCTGCACTTGCATGAAGCCCCAGTGTTTCAGACACTTCTTTTTCTGCCTTGACATTTCACATGTGTTGAAAACAATGGCTTCCTGGAGCTTGGTAAAAGACAGTAAACACAAAGATCTTCTGCTCAGAATTTATGTGCTATTTTCCAGACTAGCAGTTCAGAAATGTCAGATTTAGTCTGACTCCTGACCTTGCTGACAGTGGTTGCACGCTCAGCGCTTTGATGTGAAGACACTGGGTAGGTGCCAAAGGAAGGATTTTGAATCCCAGCTTTGGCTTCTAGTGCTGTAGATCAAAGTCTTACTTCATGCAAGAGAAATGGGGAGGAAAAGCAAGTTTAATTAACTACATTACAATTTTTTCAAAGTAGACTTGTCTCTATAAGCCGATCCGGGATGTGGGAGATCCTTTTCCAGCAGTAATTTGTAATCAAAGTGGCAGTGAGTGATGCCCAATGTCCTCACACAGCTGTCACCTCACCAGCTTAGAGTGCTACTACAGGGATGTTAAGAACATGATCCAAGAGCAGCTGGAGAAAGAAGTAATTGAATTTGGACATGCAAAATATAAAACGGTTTCTGCTCCAGACCATGTGCTAATCTTAAATCACTACCTTATCTTGTAACTCACAAGTAATTTTGGCCTTTTTGCTGGTAAGGCTTCTTGCTGCCTGCTTATGCTGGAGAAGCATCCTTGGTCCACAGACAGCCCCTTCACATCCCTGGAAATCAGCCCAGGAGCTCTGCAAATCCAGCTTTACTTATCACTATTCCCACCTCTGGGCTGCCAAATCCGATTTCATCCATGCTCTTTGCTGTCTTTTCAGTGGAAATCAACCCAGGACAAGCAGGACAAGCTTGTGCCAGCAGGTATTTAGATAGGAGAGGCTGTTATTCAGTCCTTCTATAACTGGATTTGCAAGAGGACATAGTTTATAAAACACCCATCCAAGCACCTTCTCTGCTCACCACATCAATCCAATGAGCCTTTTGTCTTACACTGAGCAGGGTTTTGTGCCTTGGAGCTTGTAGCTTTTAATTTAATTTTAGTGTTGTCTGTACATTTCTGTTTGAGACTTTCAAGAGGCAGTGAATAAGTTAATGGGTGTTTTTATGGCCAAACAGATCTGCCCATACCAGGAAGAAGCAGGAAATAGTGCATTCAAAGATGCTGTTTCCTAGGTTTGTTGTTGCTGTTGATTTGAGGGTTTTTTTATTCAGGTTGCTAGGAAGAAATGAGCAAAGGTAGTGCAAGAAAAAAGAATCAATCTTTGAAGTGACCTCTAAAGACCAGGATGGGAAACCTGTACCTGAGCATCAGCTTCTGAGGAGCCAGATTCATGTGCTTTTTGCCCCCTGTGTAAGGAACTTGCCCCTAATGCTGCATTACTAAAGCATTTCATGCTAGTACAAAATAGGTGCAGCAAGGCTGAACGGCTGATGGACTTCAAAGAAAACCTGACCTACAAAATCAGATTGCTACAGCAAGTTTAGGTAATCAAACATTATGATGAGTTGTGCATTACTTATTTTTTCTAGTCATTTTCTTGATATTATTTTGGGCTGACACTCTATTAATGTAAGGTTACTAATAATATAGCTGGTAAAATCATACTAATATAAAACTCCATGTATAATTATGTGTTTTAAGGTTTCTAACATCCTTTTTCTGTGCAAAACCAACCAGTTAATCAGTTTCAGTATGAGCTTACATGGGAAGTCATTGGTACAGCTGATGAAGAATATGGATTTTATTTTGTTTTTTGAAATAAAGATTAAATTGTAGCAAAACCAGCTTTAATGGCTGCACTGGATTATTTCTGTGGCTCAGAAATTCGGTTGTGGCTTGTGTGGTTGAATAACCAAAGTGAGCCCTGGAAAGGCAGGTGCTGGGTCTGAGGCAAACATCAGGGTTCTGCAGCTGAGACTCACCCAAAAATCCAGTAACTGCTGGTCCTGCAGGATGTTTGGGCCAAGCCCATTTTGGAGACAGCTTTGGGCACTTTCTGCCAGTATCTCCTCATCTCCTTGCTGTGGCTGTCCTGACTGATCCCAGCTTCCCTGCTGTTAGAGTGGAGTGTTCAGGAATTGGAGTAGTAGTGCAATTTCTGGCATAAGAAAAGCATCTCAAAATAGTGAGGCATACAAACTCCAATACATCCATCTCCCCCACTTCTTGTTTACTGCCAGAGCTTAAGCAAAGGAACTGGTTTGGTTTCTTTACCCTATTTTTGTATACAAGCATTGCTTTCACTCCCATGGAGATACATGTCTTACATATCCCAGTCCTGAGGGCATTTATGAAAATAAAGCATTAACCCTCCTTTGACATTTAAATTTCTGCAGAATCTCCTCTCCTTGGGTCCAAGAGACAGGAATTGGAAAAAGTGTGAAGCTTTCAACATGCTGGCTGAAACCGACCTAGAATTTCGTGGTGGTTTTGTGGACTCCAGGTGAGAAACTCCTGTTAAGTCTGAATGAGCAAATTCTGTGAAAGCTGAAGTTACCCCATCACAAACCAGTTCCTTGTGGTGATTCAGCACTGAGCTTGTGCGAAAAAGATGTTGAGGAAGCAACTCATCCTCTTCCTCAGAGAAATACCATGCAGATCCAGGGAGTGTTTTAATCTGTACTCTGTTTATTCTGAATGAGGAATCCACAGGAGACATTGCCAAGCAATGTCACAGTTACTGATTTTGTCCCCTAGCAGTGACGCCCCACTCAGCAAATGGTACCAACAGAAGACTGAAATAGATGCTACAGGCCAAGTTGCACCAATAAAAGCACCATTAAGAGATAAGGGCTGCAGAATGCTGAGGTATATCTGTCCACTTGCTTCAAATGAAGTAACTTATTTCTCTTCCAGCCCCTTTGCAAGCAAACAAGAGGCATTGACAAGACCACTGGGACATGGGAGATGTTTAGTGGCACTTTGATCGAATCACTAAGGTTAGAGGGGCATTTAGGCACTTAAAAATATCCTGTGATCCTACTGGGCATGAGCTAGGGGCAGGAAAAGGCTCAGGGGCAGGAAAATGCTCAGGTCCAGGAAAAGCTGGTTAAATGCCCCAGGCATCCCTACAGAGGTGTGCTGTCAGAAAAATGCCTGGAGACAGCATTTCTCAGGAGCCACCTCTTGGAGGGAGATTTCATCCTGCTTGGTCTGAGACAGCTACTATTCCTATTTAAAATACCAGAAAAAGGGTAAGAGCTTTTAAATATAATCACTTGGCTCTTTAAAACCACTCACAAAATGGTGCCAGATTCATTAAAATGTTTTTCAAAGTGGGAGCTACAGGTCTGTAGTCACAAGAGCACTGTAGTGTGGTTGGTGTTGGAGGACAGGGAGCTCCAAGTTTCCAGCATAAACACTGCTGGCTTGCAGGGCCAAAACCATGGAAGGGTTTTGTAACAGGTAAGCCAAGGAAAAACTCGGGACATCTGTTTGACGTCTATTTCTAAGCATTCAGAGTAAGTAATTTTGAAGTCAATGGAGAATGCTCTGTGCCTACAACCCTCTCACACCCCTTTTTGTCCAAGAGCTGAAGACAGGTTGGCATGAACACATCAGAGGATTAATTTCATAAGTGCTTATGGAATCTACAGTCATTCCCATTTATGATGATTTGTCACCTAATAGTGAGGTCACTCCTGTGTTGTTAATTGGAAAGAGCAGGCATGACTGTGCATTTCACCTGAAGTCTTACTCAGTCAGTTAAAAAAAGATCAAAGTTCAATATCCATGCAGCAGCCTGGTGAACACCTGGCAGATGATCTTTTCATCAAAATCCGATTCCTCTACTGATTCATCACTAAAACCTGAATCCTCTTGGCAGTCCAGTACAAATGTGTGTTTCAGACACAAAGATCCATCCATATGTTGTGAAAAAAACCAACTCCAGGTCACTTAAGACTATTGAGAAATTTTGGTTGTTCTTCTCCTCTTGGTAAAAGCGTTTCTCCACCAATCTTCGGACCTTTTTTCTCCTGGAAACAGGAACCATGGAGAAAAGAAGTTAAACGTGTGGTAGGCATCTCCCAAACACTTCTCTTGCAGAAATTGCAGCAGGGCTAAATTACCTGACTAAACACTGACAGACGCTCTGGGGACCCTGACATTCTGAATTCTTACAACTTTGTTCAAATGCCATTTCCCCACAGTTAAATAAAACAAAGTTTTGAGAAGAGAAAGCAAAAAGTAGAAGTCCACTGTAACACAGCTTGCAGGCACCTGTGTACCTGACAAAATGCAGAGCTGTTGGCTTTACTGGGAGTTTGTAAGGGCACAGAACCAAAGAGGGGGACAAAAGTACCATAGGAAGCAGCTGAACTCCTGGCTCACACTTACCTTTAGCATCCCATCTCGCTCCCACTTGAAGAGGCCACAGTTACTGAAAGATGAAGATGGCATGTGAGGACCACTGTGCTGTGTTTGCTACACAGTATGAGGGGATCCCAAAGTAGCCCAACACCCAGCCCATGCTCCTTGGCGCGAATTGGGCTAACATTGCCCTTTTAGGACACGGTTATGTGACTCACAAGTTACTTGTGAAGGGACAGTACCTAAGTCCCAGTCACTATTTCATGAGGCTCATTTCTTACCTGCAGGGCTTTTTTGGAAGCCTGTCAAGGGAAATAGCTCTGCTTCCACAAGGACATTTGAAAAATCTCTTGATGGCATCATGCCAGAGGTAGTCGTGGTTATCCTGCACACAAGTCTCCAGAGGCTTGAAATAGGTGTAATTACACTGTCAGGGAGGAGAGAGTATATGAGACCTGTTCTGGGGGCTGGCAACAGCTGAATGTTCAGAGGAAAGCATCCCTGTCCTCTCCCACCCTGAGGAGCCCAGCAGTTGGATCACCACCCCAGACTTTGTCACTGTTCCTTCTAATGCCACCCTCCCCTTGCCACCACCCTGTGGTCCTGCTCCCAGCACTTCATGGGGCACGAGTGTCCCTCTGTGCAATCCCAAAACAGGTAAGGAAGGCAGCAAGAGGGAAAGTTCAGCAGGGGCTGAAACTTTAGAAGTGGGAGGTAATTGTTCCCTTCCTCTCAGTACATTTGGGACAGTCATAAAGCTCCACTCCTCTTCCTGATGGAAAGTCCCTGGAAATGCATATAGAGGATTCCCACCCAGTGTTAATGTTTTCAAGGACTTTGCTTATTTTTTTTTTCATGAAATATGAGGAACTGAGGGTCCTGGTACAAAGCACTTCATGGAAGAAACAGAGAAATTCAGGACAGCAGTACCCATAGAACCACTGGCATAAGCACTGAGCTGAGATGTTGAGCACAGCACTAAAGCCTTGCCGTGTCTCAGCCACTCTGTGCACAGGCTGCTCTCAGCAACAGGCATAAGGAACAAAACATCAATCCCTGCACTGGACCACAGCCAACAGAGTGACAGATGGGAGTCTGCAGGATAGTCCAGCACCATTTTGTAGAATCCATGTTCCACTCCCCACACTGCTGGTACCCTGGCTCCCCTTCACTCACTGTTTTACATGTCACAACTCGGCATTTCACTGCTTTAATGTTCCTCATCTTCTCTTCCAGTTCTTCCTTTTTCACCAGTGGCTGAAAGTATTTCTCCTGCAGTTCAGCCTCAGCCTGTGGGGCACACAAAATGGGTTGTGAGGACACAAAGAGGGGAGAAGCCACTCCATAAATGACCTTAGGGCAAATTATTATCAGGCCTGCTTGAAACAGACTGCAGTCTGGGAGCAGAGAAACACAACATTTCTCTTGTTTCAAGCAATCCATTATTGTACACATGCTGTAGCTCACCAGCACTGAAATGAGCCACCTCTGAAATGCATGAGTGGGAAGGTTTAACAAGAGCAGGAAGTACTGAAATGAGCACATCCCCATGAGGACAGTGCAGAGAGAAGTCAGGCAGATGTAATTAATGGAGTAGATTCTTAGCCAAAATACTACTCCCCAGAAGATCTCAAAACAACTATGACTTCATGCCAGTAAGTGTCCAAGACAAGAACCCTGTGCCATTGGAGGTGCTGTAACCCTGGGGAAGTGCTCAGCAGAGACCCCCAGTGTGAGAAACCTCTCAGCTCTTCAGGGCACTTGATGGCATTTCACAGCTGACATGAGCCCCAGATGAAGGTGGCAGCTGGCTTTATGTGGCCAAGATGTCAAGTAATGAGGGACAAAATAGGCATGTGGCTCATTTGATTTTAAGGCAGAGGGATTTCTTTCATTATCCCATAATAGGAAACTTCACTGATTCTTCCAAACACAACAAAAAAACCACTGGTGTCAACTGGCAGTATGACTTTACCCCAGCTATGGCACCAGTGCTGACTTGCAGGCACTGTGCCCTGTGTGCCCAGAGACACCAGCCCTACTCCTCAGGACAGTCTGGAGCCTGTGAGATGTTTGGGTGCCTGCTTCTTGCTGAAATCATGAGAAGTCCAGTCAGCTGCCTGTTCTAAGCCCTCAGCTGGATGGAGGTCATACCTCTTTTAGGACATCTGTGTGCTTGGACTTGGCCTTCAGGATTTTCTGGAACTCTTCTGACTCCAGATAGGCCAGCTGCTCACGCCGTTTCTTTTGGGCAGGTTCCAGTTCATCCATTTCTAGGGAGACAAAAAGGTTCAGTCCTACAAAACAAGGCTGTGATGGCTAAACTTGCTCACTGCAGGAGATTTTGGAAGTCTTAGGTCTCTCTGTTCATGTCAAACAGCAGCCTTTCATAGTTTGGGAACATGAAAACAAGTTCAAATATGGCTTCAGAAAAAAGAAAAGTATTTTTTTAAATAACATTGCAATTTCTTTCAAAGCACTGTACTAGGAATTTTCACATTACTCCCAGGAGTGCAAGCAGTGTTCCCTCACTGACTGATGAAGAAACTTTAAAGAGAATTAAACAATTCATCCAAGATCACACAGTAAATCACCAGCAGGCAAACTCAAGTCCCCACAAAAAATTCAGATACCTTCCCAGGTGGGAAGGTTCTTGGTTTCCCTTGGTGAAGTCAGCCTTGCACTGCAGATGCTCAAGTGCCAGAAGAAAGGGGACAGAGATGAGCACAGAGAGCTATCAGAGATTACATCTCACACTTTTTCCACAGGGTTACAGATTTTTTAGTCTTTCCAACAAACCCTTGAAGTTCCAAACAGACCTAACTTGGCTTCTTTTTAGCACTGCAATTAAGTCCTTAACCCAGAGCAACTCCTGCTCTGTCAGTAGGACAGAAGCACATTTTTGGCTGTTCTAGAAGCTAGCAGTACATACCATTTTCTGCTTCTGTACCTTGTGGCTGTGCAACATTTTTCTCAACTCTTTCAACAATTTCTAGGACATCCTCAACATCAGTTCGTTTCCTCTTGACACTGTTTGGGTCTGTTTTAGGAAGAATCTGGCCTTTAGCTCGTAGTCGTTGTATTGCAGCCAGCTAGAAAACAGGAAAGAGCAGGGCAAGTGTGGGTGACCTGTCTGGCTCCCAGCTCCTACTTCCAGAAGTAGCAGAGGAAGGCTGTCAACTGGAAGAGAGAACATCCACTAGCCTGAGCATGGAGCTGGCTGGAGAGAGGCCCAACAAAATTCCCAGCTGTGACATAACCCAACCTCTTGTGACTTCCCAAACCATAAAATCACCTCTCCAGAGGTGCTACCAGGCCTGGTGTCTCTGCAGCTGAGCTTTACCTGCTTCACAAATCAGTAAGTTTTTCAGAGAAATCAAATCACTTGAGATTTCCACATAAATTTATAATAGTTAGGAACTAAGAGAAAACTTATTACAACTAATCCTTCTCATATTCCCAGAATGCTAACACTTCCTCATTCTAGCTGGAAAAGTTTCTTTGACAAACAAATGAACATATTCTTGCCAAAAAAAGATGCAGTCTGTTTTGGCTAGAAAACAAAATTATCCAGACTCATGACAAAACACAGCTAAACCAGTTGCTTATCTACTTATCAAACAGAAAATACCTGTAATACACTGCACTAGCAGTGCCAGAGTTTAGCACTCCAGGGATTTTCAGCACAAATCCCTTGCCTTAAAAGACTGACTGAAGGCAAGATGGCAGCATGGACTTTGGCAATGACAGCTATCAGGAGCCACAGGTATCCTGTGTGCTGGAACCAGTATGATCCCAAAAATGAGAAACTTCACTAACACCAAAACTGAGCTGACCAGAGACTCCTCTTCTATCACAAACAAAATTTCCCTTAACCTCTCTTTAATACTTAAAAGATCCAAAGAGCTGTTACCTTTTTGGCTTCTGCCAAGCTGTCTAGCTTTGGCCTTGGAGGAGGAGACTTGTCAAAGAAGAGGATATCTTCTCCTTCTGAGAAGCCTGTACCTAGCCTGGGCCTTTGAGGAGTTGACATTTTTGCAGCTTTGGGAAACTCTGCCCCAGGCACTGGGGAATGGAGGGAGGTCTGTCTGGAGGAGGATGGGAGAGCAGGAGTGCTGGCTTTACCTGTGTTCTGGAGAAACCTTGTAAGACAAGAATAATTCATTCAATTAGGGATACAAATCACAGATAAAAAGGTTTAAGAGACAAATAGGAGGGGATGCAGACTATGATTTTTTACTATTTGGCCTTCAATTGCTAAAAGAAACACGCATTCAGGAGAAGAAAAAACTGGTAAAAGACTCACTGGGTCACTGAAATCAAGAGTGACTTGAAGAAGTCACCAGAAGGAGTGAATGACCAATTGTTTTAAAGCTAAAATCAGAAAGAGGCATCACACAAAGCTGAGAAGAAGTGAAAACACAGCTATCCTTAGGGATACAATAACAGAACCCTTCCTGTGAAAGCCAGTGTGTCTTACCGCCTCTGAATCTCTTCAGATCGCTTTTTTCTGGCCTCCAGCAATTTCTGTTTCTGTTGCTTGAGCAGTGCTGAAGCAGAGATAGACTGGAAACTTGCCCCTTGCTTCTTTTCAGCATCTAGGAAAAAATAATAAAGCAAAATAAAATTTTGTTTTATTGCTTTTGCCACTTTGTTCAGAAGGAGGTAGAGTGATTTTAGGAGTGGGTCTTCCTTCAGGCAAAAGGACAATACCTGTTTTGGTCCAGTGTTTGGAGAGGTTTCGTGCTCCAAAAGTTGGTTGTGCCAGCAGTTCCCTGAATTCTTCAGAACACTGCATGGGTCTCTTTGCTGCACCTGAGTGGAAGAGGCAGAAATACAACAGATTTGACATGAGGAAGGGAAGCAGGCCTGGCTTTTAAGATGTAAAGTTGTCTAGACTTGAAGAAACCCTTGAAGGTCAGCTGACCACTTCTCAAAGCAAGACCAACCTTTATAGTATATTTGATTGCCCAAGGTTTTGTCATTTTTCACAGACATTTCTATCCCTTCAGCAACTCAATCACTCAGTTCCTCATCAGCCTTGGCTGGCTGTTTTACTCCCACCATTCCCATTTTTAGGATGCTTGACAGTCCTGAAGGCTCCACACTTTATCCCTGGAGAATTAAGAGCAGCTAAAAGCTGCTATGGACATACACTATGTTGTCTGAAATGGAGATAACTGATGGAACTGAAAGATGTCAATAAGACTAAGTGGCACCTAGAAGACAGTTTGAATAATCTGTCACCTGCTGTCCAAGGAGCATAAAGAGTGTAATATTAAATGCTTTATGGAAACAAAACAGAGGCAGAGAGAAGACTGATGACATCCCAGGGGCTACAAAAGGAACATGCTTTGATACAAAAGAAAAGCACTAGAAACAAGGTGACTTCTCAGGAGGTCCCCTGCATTGCAGACCTGACTGATTTTTACTTAGTATTCCTTAGAAGCTTTCAAGGTGGCAGAAGTAATTTATTTTAATCAAATAAAACAAATCTTCTGGTTCAAAGTTCTTAAAACTTCCAATTCCCATTAATCTGGCAAAGATCTTCTGTCACTGTCTAAAGACAGAACAGGAGACTTAATCTGGGGGCACTGATGAAAAAAAGATGCATGGAGCCACACCGTTGCTTAGTTACATTTGCCTTGAAACTGTGCTCTCAGGAGGGAAGAGGAGTTTTGACCAACTGAGGAAGCAAATGATCCCTTCCACAGCAAAGTGACTGCCAGGTTCAGTCAGTGACTAGAAGGCCCTGGGACACATCTACACATCAAGCTGGAAACATCTAAAGAGTGAAGAGACTACTTGGGTAATTGGGTACCAATTTTCTGCCTGGTTTCCTGGACAATTGCATCAGATCCTTTCACGACCAGGTTGGAGAGAGTAGTTTGAATCTTCCTTTTCGGCACAGCAGCTGCTGCACTAGAAAGAGAAAAAAAATCCAGAACATCAGAATTTCCCCATGCTTAGAGCAAGGACAGAAGCCTGAATACTAGCCCAGTGCTACAACAAAACTCCAGTCTCCCCAAAGGGCCATCTGTCTGTTTTTTGGAAGGATGTGAATCTACATCCAAATTCCAGCATAGTGTTTAGGATCTCCCATTTCACCCTTTGTTGAGACATGTATTTCCTATGCATTACAGGGAAATGAAACATAGATCAAAGCTTTGCTTTGCTCACAGGTCATTCCAGGGATGGAAAGGAGGTTAGAATTGCTTCATTACTGTGCAGTCACACCAGGTATCAGAGCACAGTAGTAAGGGAATAAAACCTGTATCCAAGCACAGGGCTGGATCCAGCTGTGACTCATCTTTCCACAGCTGTCTTCATGAGGTTTAGATAAAGGACCTGGCCCCTATGAGATGCATACTGATCTTGGTCAGTCCTGTTTCCTCATTAACCCAGAGTGACACTGTATTATTTCAGCCAAGGAAGACGTGAAGAAATACTGACTCTAGGATTAAATGCAGTAAGCCATAAGAAAATACAGTTACAATCTCAGAGACTCGAATGCTTGAGATCTCATCATCTCAAAGTCCATTAATCTACTGAAACATAAAGCTGCCTGGCTTCACACCACAGTACTAATGTAGAGGTAAAAACAACCCTTACCACATCTTAGTACCAACTTAAAATTTTCCTGTCAAACAGCAGCTCTGTTACCCCATGTGGCCAGTAGGATTTTGCCAAGTGTGGGGCTTTATTCCTATTTGGTGAGTGTAGTTAAGGTAAAGGCATTCTCTAAATAAATAGACTCCCTGAGACACAGCTTCAGGCTCCCTTGTACACATGAGTGAAATTCTGTTCAAAAGCAGGGAAATAAATAGTTTATCTTACGCTGAGGCTGCATATGCTGCTGAAGAAACTCCTCCATAGTAAAACCCATCCTGACACAGCCTCTCCTTCAAAGTGGGATTTTTCCGACCAACTTTTTTGGGAATGCGGCCACCAGAAAAGGTGGACTGCAGATCTGCCCGCTTCGAGCTGAGCTTCTTGTACTGGGATTGTATGTGATACTGACAATATTCACAGTCATTCTGAAAAGAAATGGGAGAAGCCTGTTACAGAACACCAGCAATTACAATTTCCTTCATTCCTCTCACCCACATGCATCCTTGTATGGCTAAAATGAAGTAACATCTCTACTGTGGTACTCCAGCATTTGGTCAACTAACAAAAATATGCCCAGACTCGAGCAATGAAAAACAAAGCCAAAATTGCCTATACTAATCACTGGAAACAACTCTGTGCATCAAGGAATTTTAAGGCCATTCCTTGAAGTCAACTCATATCCCACCCAGGACCTGTTGCCCAGATTCTGTATTCTTGACTCTACTCAGTTTTATGTACTGTATGCACAGCCTCCTCCTGGAGTGGATCTGCAATCACAGTCTTGACTGGCTACAAGCACCTCCTATATTTGTCTTCTTCCCACTTCCCAAACTTCCAGCTCATCCCCAGTTCCTTGTTGTTTCATTTTTTCTCCTCCTTCTGATACCCTATCATCTATAACCCTTCTAACTCAGACAAGGTTCCTTTCAGGTGTCATAGATGTCCCCATAGCCATGAAGCAACATAATCCACAAGTCCTTTAAACTAGTACAAGTCAGTAATATCCTAAAAGAAGGATCCCAACACTTTTTTCTCTCATCTCCAGTGCCCACATTCAGCAAGTGCTCTAACAGCTTGCAGGTACACTGAACAAGGGAGCTCATTGGGTTAAAACCATTCAGAATAGTAGCCATTCCCAAAAAGATCTGGTGGTGTTTTTCTTTGGATGAGTTTTCTAGTGCAGGGCATGGAAGCTTGCACTGGAGCAAAGGAGAGTGAAAGGGTGTGGCATCTTGGGTCAATACTATCTCCTTTCACTGCAGCACCAACCTTGCATTTAGGGAAATCCCCTGCACAGTGACAGCACAGAAACAGCTCCTTGGGATTTCATTTCTCACTTTCTCCACCCACTTTAGTGAGTTGCAAGTCAAGATCAGGAGACAAGTAAAAAAGTCAGAGTATCAGTACAAAATCAGCAGCCAGATTTTCACCAACAGCTTAGGAATGCTGTGACTACTGAGATACAGACCAGGTTCACAATCTGTGCACAAGGATCGCCGTTCTTCTTTCTGGCTTTGCAGGTGCCCATATCCAGAGCTTCTCCCATGAGGAGGATCTTCTGGGGATGGTCAACGGACAAACACACCTAGACAGAAATCAGAACACTCCTGGATAGGCCTCTTTCTAGATGTCACTGGTTTGTCTCTGATCTGGATTAGTACCTCTGGTACTAACCACGTAGCCTTAAAATGCAGGCCTAGTTTAAGAAAGCCACGTGTTCTATTCCGATTGAGAAACTGCTCAGTTAAAAAGAAAAAAGTGAATTTATTTCTCTAAAAGAGATGAAAGACATTTGAGTTCTATGCTCAGAGCCTCAGGAAACCAAAAAATGCCTAAGGCAGTTCTAACTGTGCTGTAAATGGTCCTGTACTTGGCTCTGATACCATCATGATCCCCATATCCAGCAGAGGATGGGAGGAAGAGCTGTACCAGGGCTCTCTGTCCTTCTCCAAATGTCTTGGTCCAATCAAAACTGAGTCCTGTGCAAGAAGAGCATCTGCTTCACTCAACCAAATACACCAGGGACTGTGTCTGTAGCCAAGGGACAATTTCAGGAGTCAGTTTTAATGTAGTAATAAATGTGAACATTTTAGCTAGGAAGAGCCATTCTTGACAGTTAAATGCAGCCCTCCTGTTAAATCTGGTGTGCCTTTTTGTTCACCAGCGGGACTATCTACTGCTTATTCATGGTAATTTAAGCAATTGTATAGCTTAAAAGACAATTAATGAGAGCCTTAATTTTTCTATTTGGAGAATTTAAAATGCAGAACACTACATGATCAGCTACTAGACTGAAATTCCCCTTGATAGAAGTAACTGGAAACCGGTTCCATTCCAGTGCAATTAAAAATATATTAATTAGCAAAATGAAGCCATCTTAAATGTTCTGCATTTATAAATAATCAACTAAACAAGTGAACTACTAGGTACCAGCCAATATATATTTACATATTACATTGTTTGTTTAATAAATCAAATATTGCTGCTTCTCAGTTGTGATTTTTGAACCAGAAACATTTTGTAATCATTTCTCATGCTTGAATTAGAAGAGAGAAAATGTGCTTCTTCACCTTTTTCAGCTATGAGAGACCTCTAGGCAGAAACACAACCTCTAGGTGTTGCACTGAAGTAGCTGAATAAACTGAAATGAAAATACACTCCCTATATTTGTGGAACTGCTACCGAGAGCAGATTAAAAACTGGAATAAACTCTGAGTTTAAATGCTTAGTAGGAGTTCTTGAAGTTCAGTCTCCCAGGACGCTAGGAGCAGATACACACCATGCAACTACCTGAATGCAATTCAAGCTGTTGGGCAGACTGCTGCAATTTCAACCTGAAGATGTGCTATAAAGCTAAATCTCAGCCAAATATCAAAAGGTTCAGTGACAGGTTTTTATCTACAGCTGAATGAACAATTCTCTCACCTCATCTGAGCCTTCTTTAGGTTTCATAGGGTTGGCATTGAGCAGGCCAATGACAGTGCCTTGGTCAGTCTTCCAGTGCTCCTTGTGGACTTCACCAAACAGGAAGAGCGAGACGCACTCATTGAGGTCCCGCAGGTCGTTCAGCCGCCAGATACTGAAGGTCCTGCCCTGGAACAGACATTCCCTTTCCTTTCAGCTTCGCTGCAGACACACTGACTGCATCTCCTCTGCTTGTTTCTTTTAAAGAGCTACTCTGACTTTCTTCCTCCCAAGGTTTTCACACTTTAGAAAAGCACAATTTGTAACCTCAGTACATACAGTATCTCCAGCCATCCATGTTGCCACTTTTGGGGTTCTTAAAGGCCAAAATAGCAAATAATTCTGCTACCACCAGCCTTTCTGATATTAAAGCTGGGCAGCACACTTGTTTGTTGAATAAAGAGGTTTTTACCCCACTGAACACACAAAACCATGGCATATCCAGATCCGTTTCATCAACGACTTTCTATATGACACAAACAATACTGGATGAAACCAGACAAGCCATGAGCTTTAACAGAGAAGTTTTCCATTAACTACATGAAGTTGGCTGATTAAGTTGAAGATCTAGGAAAGTTTCTCAGGAAAGATCACCAACATTTCACTTGAAGTGAGCAAGGGATACAATAAAGTTACTTACATTATTTGCGCTCTGAGGAGTGACCTTCTTCACTATGACTCCAAATGTTACCCAGTCTATTTCCTCCAGATTTTCAGTAGCAAGTTTGTTCTTCAGCTGAGACAGTCGTATGAGCTTCCTGTTAGCCATTTTCCTGTCCATTTCGACTGAAGACACACGCGGTTTTCTAGATCCAGTGAAAGAAGGTAAAAGACAACACATCCATTGGCACAAATGGACAATCAAAACCAACCAGCACTTCCCTGGGGAGACTACATCTTGCTGCAAAACACCTCTGTGCCTTACTTCACCCTGAGGTCACTTGAAATAAAACCCCCCATATCAGAAAGCTACTGATGACACTGGTTTTTGTCCAAATAGCTGCATTGCAACTCAGCCCCAAGCCTGCATTAACTCTTTTCAGACTAACCAAGAATGGCTGACTGAGCTGGGAATACAACTCGGGTTCTGGTGAGGACTCAGAGTCCTCTTGTGGCCACACTGAGTATAGGGATGGTGAGTGGCTCCTGAGGCTTCTGTGTACAGCAAAAACTGGCTCAACTGGAGCTCAGCTGGGCTTTGCACATGGCCACTGCTTCCCTGCTCCACCACTGAGGATATCCCAGGGAAGGCAGTACTAATGAAATTAGAGCTTTTTTGTTAGAAAAGAGCAGGGGCGAAAACAGAAACATGGTACTAAGCTGAAAGTCAGTGTTACATGGTTACTGATCAGCCAGCCGGTGCTGGTTTGTGTTACATCTCTTGATGACAAGTGAATAATCTGACATGGTTAAACCATGTATATACATTGTGTTTTCTTTGCCTTTACTGGAGGGATTGTCCCCAGACAGAGCTCAGAGCTGGGCTGCTGACCTTAATCTCAGTCCTGAGAAGGTTTCCACAGACACTGGCTGCATGGTTGCACTGGAACATGCAGGCACGTGAGGAGTCTTCTCTCTGGTCACCTTACTGGGTGTGTTCCCTACAGAAGACTTGAGAGGCTGGAACGCCAGACTGAGGACTTGCCGTGGAGGAGGAATCTTGTTCTCTTTAGCAGAAGAAAAAAGGCATAGATCCCATTATGCAGAATACAATAATTAATAATTATGAATTAACTTAGTAATTAATTAATAAGCTCTCTGCCACTGTGACCAGACCACTCCTCGTGCACTGAGTAGTATAACACTGTCCTGGATGTGTCCACACCACTGCTGGGAACTATAAGCTTTTGACAGAAGCTCACTGTCTGTAGTAAAAGGTGGACTGAGAATGGTACCTGCTGAGGATGCTTTTGATTTCTGTATTCCTTGCTTGGCTGCTGGTAAAGGATTGCCCAGCTGGGCTGAGAAGCATGGTGACTCTTGCAGCTTCTGAACTTTCCTTTCCTTTAAGGGTGGACAGGGAGATTTACCTGGCCAAGGGAACAAAAAACTATGAGACCTCGAGATCTGGACTCAGACTCTAAGCACTGCTCCAAACTGTGTAATTCCTGAATAACAAGTCCAAGTCAGTGCCCCACATGGAAGCCTTTCAGCCAAGTTGTCAGCTGAAATGCAACAGCTGAAAAAGCCCCAAAGACTCTTCCCCCCCATGATAACTTAAGACTTTGGATGTCACTGCAACCTCAAAGCTGTGGGAAGTACAAACACCCCCTGTTTTGCAATCTTTCCATGAAGTTTCATTCCTACATCCTAACACAGCTGTGTATACTGGGTGTACCAACATCAGTACACCTCCTACTGTAGGTAGGGAAACCTCCAGAAGAGTCTGGAGCACTTAGTTATGAAACTTGTCCAATGTAGAATTAACCCTTGATGCAGAGACCAAAACTGATTTAATAGCTGTAAGAAACAACCTGTGTGGGAATACACTAGATCACCATTCCTCCTTGCTACTTAGTGCCCACTTCAGGATTAAGTCCTGCCTACCAAACTCACATTGGTAAGCCACTAAATTATAAATCCCTTTAATTAGTTTCATTACCAGGGGTTTTCTTCTCAGGGCCTGAACTGGATTGCTGCCCAAGAGCAGTCTTCTGCAACTGCTCCTGTAACGTCTTCATCTGTTCTTGCAATTTTCTCAGCTCAGCTAGGAAAGGAGAAGAAAAAGGATAATAATGAAGACAGCAGGAAGCCATTGCACACAGGGATTTATGAGATCCCTGGAAGTGTGGCAGTTTTACTGCATCATGGAAACTTAAATGAAGACTTGAGTCATAATGCAGATTTACTTGATTCTACCTAGTTCATAGTGAAGGCAAACTTTTCCATACAGCCTGGAGCTGGGTCCTCTCATAAAAATATTTTACTTAATTGTGGTGTGTTCCTTCCCATGTTGAATAAACTTTCCTGCTCACCATAAGACAATTTAAATGGTTGAAGATTGCACTCCTTATCATAACGAAGTATTTCTTTATATAATCAAATACACAGCCTGGACACAGGAAAGCTGTGGCCAGCTCTGCTTCCACAATGACTTCCACACTGGTAGGGCAGAACCTCCTGCCAATAAGTCCTGAGGGGGAAGGCACTGGTGTGCTGGTGAAAGATGCCAGGGTGATATCTGATGCCTTGAAGACTCAGGCAACATTGCTCTTCATCAGACAAGGCACAGGTACACAGGCAACCTTCCCTATGCTACTCAGCACAGCTCTGTTAGTCTCCCTGGCTTACTTAAGTCCTCTGAAAACTGAACTTAGAAACTTTCACAAGGCCTTTCAGTATTTCATCTCCAGCCATCAAGAAGGCGCAGGCCTTCTGCCCATTAGCTCTCTAGAGACAGAATATATCAAACAAAACAGATCAAAGATGCTGTTGCAGAAACCTTGCAGTTCTTCATTGGTTTTCTCCTTTGCCTGACTGGGAGCTGAAGTGGGGACAGCTTTCTCTGCCTCCTCCTCTTCCAGCAGGTCATCTACATCTCCAAACAACGTAGCCAAGTTCTCCTTCTGCTCATCAATCATGCTGTCCTCAGCATCAACCTCCTCGGTGTAGGATGCATCATCTTCTGCATCAAAGAGCTCATCGTACTCATCTGGTTCTCCACCCTCATCCTCTGGAGCATCTTCCTCCTCAGGAGAATTCCTCTCCTCAGGAGAATTCCTCTCCTCAGTTGCTTCATCTTCTTCCAGAAGTGAAGCCAACAGATCCAAGTCGTCGTCAGCTAAGGCAAAAATTAGACTCAGAGTTACTTCTGTCCAGTTAAAGAAAAGCTGCTAAGGAATAAACATCCAAGACACCTTGATTACAAGCTAATGACAACTGAAACTAAATCAGAGCAGCATTTTTTTTTAATACACTTCAGGTTTAACTAAAGGCATCTAGAGCAGCTTCTGGCTGTGAGGCCAGATGGAAATGTAGTTCCAGATGCTCTCAGTTTGTGGCACTAGCTGGCAAGTCAGCAGAAAACTTGCCAGCTACTCAGCACTGGCTTTTCTTCCTATGCAGTTCCTTGAACAGCAGCTGCTGTTACACAGAAAACCTGGAACCTGCAAACATGGAGCCAACAGAGACACCCGTGTGGCTTTTGCCAATCAAAGGGGAAGAGATAGGACATGCAAGGCAGGCAACAAAGCATATCCTCAGATACAGTTTGCTCCTGGAAAAACACAGAGAACAAAGAAAAAGGGACAAAAATGGAGAAGAGGTAAGTACAGAGAGAAGAATGGGACAGACAGAGCAGAAATAAAAACTCTGAGCAAACCAAGAAACTGATTTAGCCTTTGCTGTTGAGGAAAACACCAAACAGGGAAGGCACAGAGCAGCCTCACAGGAAAGTGACAAGAAGGAAAGCAAGAGGCAACCTCAAAGGACTCAGCAAATAAACTCAGTGGAGTGTAAATTCCTTTGCTAAAGCCTTACCAGGTTTTCTGAGCACTTGAACTTATTAGCTAACAGGCTGATAAGAAGACAAGTTTCCCACTGAAAGGAAGAGAATTTTCTCCCTTACCGTCCATAGTTTCACCAGGATTTCTTCAAGAGCCCCTCAAGGCAAAATATTCTGTTATGGGGAGAACAAAAGTGATACTGTTAAAGTACATATACCTAATCTAAAAATACATATTGTGTTCAGGCTCCTTATTTGACAACTTGCAATCTACTAGCTTGGTTTTGTTCACAGCTGCAGATGAGGACTCCACTCAATTTAAAACTGCCACATACATTTTCTACATCATAGTCTGACCCATGCTGAACCCGCTGCAGTGTAAGGACACTACTTTCATAAAAAAAAGCCCATTACAGACACAGAATTTAAGAAATGCTTACCATGTTCTCATAGTAATAACCATTTCCACCTCACCTAATTACATTAAGTACACCATAATTACAACTAACATTTAACTAGTTATTAAAGTCTAACAGTTGTTATTCTCAAAAGTGTATATTCTGCGTTTCTCACAGCTTCTCCATAGGTCCGTGAAAAAACAATCAGCACGGGCGGACATGAATGGGCCAGGGAAGCTTGGAGAAGAAAGATGGGATATCCACTGAGGCCAGTGAGTCACAAACGCAAACTCGAACTGTGCTTACAGATCTTCCTGCTGAAGACGCTTTTGTTTCGCCCATAAACTCCGCTTATGATAGTTTTTCTATGCTCCAGAGTAGTCATTTTCAGCAGCACTCCTTAACTCACACGAGCAGGGAAGGCCAGTGACCACCGCGGACCCCGCGCTTTTTCCCTCACGGTTCCGCTCTCCGCTCGGCCGCCTCCCTCACCCAGTAGAGCCCCGACCTCCTCATGGGCTCCCTCCCCCGCGGCTCCCCGACCCTCGGCCCAAGCTCCGTGCCCCGGGATCGCCCCGGGGTGCTCCGTGTGCCCCGCTCCCCTTGCTCACCCCGCTCCCCCCGCTCCCCTCACACACCCCGCTCACCGCCGCGCGCGCCGCCAGTACCCGCCAGAATTCGGACCGGCCCCGCCCATTCCCGCGCATGCGCGTACGCGCCATCTTTAGTGCGGGCAGCCGCGGCTCTGCCCGGTCAGCTCAGCTAGGTGGGCGGGCGGAGGGGAAGGGGCGGGTGCCCGCTGAGGGGGGCGGTGGCGGCGTGGGGTTACAGAATTGATGGGATTGGAAAAGTCCTATCGAGTCCAGCCTATAACAGATCACCACCTGTCAGCTAGATCATGGCACTGACTGCCATGTCCGGGCCTTCCTTGAACATCTGCAGGGACAGTCACTCCAATGTGGAATCACCCTTTCTGTGAGGAAATTCCTCCCACTGTCCAAGCTAAACCTCCCCGGTGCAGCTTGAGGCCACGTTCTCTCATCCTGTTGCCTGGGAGATGAGCCCGACCCTCACCTGGCTACACCCTCTTGTCAGGAGGTGTAGAGTGTAAAGGTCCCTCCTGAGCCTTCTTTTCTCCAGGCTGAGCCCCCTCAGCTGCTCCTCTTCAGATTTTGTGCTCCAGCCCCTTCCCCAGCTCCATTACCCTTCTCCGGACACTCTCCAGCACCTCAATGCCCTTCCTGAGCTGAGGGGCCAGAACTGGACATAGGATTCAAGTTGTGGCCACACCAATGCCCACAACAGAGGGATGAATCACACCCCTGGTCCTGCTGGACGCATTATTCCTGATACAGGCTCTGGGTAAGCCCATTTAGCTGCAGAGTTGCCCCTGTCTGGGCAGAGTGGTCTCAGGGAGGGGTCACAGCAGGTGCCATCCTCATCTAGATAACCTAAACAATGTCAACACTTGTGTTACACCACCAAATTCAATCCTTGTTATTGTCACATGCAGTGGACAAAATTTTGTAGTTTGGTCAATTTTTCTTTGGCACAACTGTAATTCTGTGAAAAATAGTTCTGAGGATGTACAAGCTCATTGCTGGATGCCCTTTAGTAACAGCAACAAAAATAATCTTCTCTGTAGCATGCATGAACAGGTTTCAGTGTATTGTGGCTTTATTCTTAGGAGTTCCTTGCCCCTCCTGACTTGTACTATTAGACCTGCTCTTTTATCTATGAGACCTATTTCACCTAATGCCCATGTTTTCCTGTTAGCACTCCTCTGCTAACATCCCCTCTCTCTGAAACCTCCTCAGATGATTCATTTGGACTTGATGAATGCGTCCGTTATTCCTTCTTCAGCCTTTCACATTGATTTTCTGTGTTTTCATTAGGGTTAATACTTATCAGATGAAATCAGCTCTATTATTCTGTTAGTTTTCTTCTAGGCTAGAAGCATTTCCATCAGATTTTAATCATTGCAGAATCTGTAACCGTCACAGCTCCCATAATAAAATTGGATTCAGTGTAAAAAAAGCCCATAAATCCTACTGTCAAAAGGAACCAATTAAAAGCCAGTAAGAGATTGCATCTGCTGGGACTACTTGTAATTGATGAAGAAGGTTGCAACGAGGCTGATGAATACCTCTTCACAACAGTCAGCTCTTGTGTTACCTGAAATTATGGATGAAACTATAGATGAGCTATAACAGAAAATAAGAATCCAGAGTATAAAAGTGATAATTAGAACAACAGTGACAACAAGCAAAGTAAAAAACTTACTCAAATTACAATGAGAAAAAAGGGATTGTCTCCTTTTTGTTGAGATAAAAACACCTGGGAGGACAAGAATAGAACTAATCCACTACAGCTGTTTCTACACAAGCTTTTCAGACATAGGAATTTGAAATCCTGTTCTAGTCTCCCATGTACTCACAGGCACAGATAAATTTATAATTGTAATAGATTTATTTTGATATGTGAAAATCCACTATACTCTTTTTAAATTAGGTTACATCCATCTCAGTGCTTTCTACCACAATACTGTACAAGTTCAAATGCTTTTATTATAATAAAGAAAAATTAAAACAACATCATAAAAATTACCAGTTCTATAAAACCAAGTGACTTGAGTACAGCAGGAGCTACATATATCAGACCTAGCTGATCCATTTTAAGCCTTACCCACATCTGGCTAAAGCAAGAAGTTACATAAGCCATCAAAAATTTAACATCAGATTAGTATGGTCACAAGGGCAGCAATGAAATGGCCATCTGGAGAAAGAGCAGGGTTCACTTCAAATTCTCAATGAATACAGCACTATTCCATTTTGCTAAAAGCTTCTCAAACAGCTTTTTTTGTGTATTACTTTCCTGGTATATAGTATATAAGAGATGAAGTATTTACAGGCTCACATATATTTTTTATATATACATATATATATATATATATATATATATGTATATTTGATCAGCAAATATCTCATCTCTCCTCTGACTTCAGTCACTCAGCCCCGTTCTGCAGAGTAGCCATAGAGCAGAGCACTTCAGGGGAATGTTCCTGAAAGGTTTCATAGCAGCAGACACACTGCACACTGTAGCAGATCCATGTTGTTAATCAATGAAAACTCCTTCCCTAAAGCAGATTACAACAAGATTAGTGACTACACGGCAGGGGAAGAGTTTTACCCTTTTCCCACTGAATTCATAAGCAAACCCCTAAAAACTTCCTTCATAGGACATAAGAGCTGAGCATTATTTGAGCAAGAAGGAAAAAAACCCAAAGTGTTAGGCAGGTGAAATTCCAGAGGACAAAGAATTGGAGGGCATCACTCAATTAATGCAGTCCATAACGTGAATCTGCAGTGTGTCCAAATCAGGTAGAATTTCTTCACATTTAGGACATGAATAAATAGAAATATTCCGCTGCTCTGGCCAATCTTGACTATTAGTTCCTGCAAGCAGAGAAGATAAATGATTAACTATTATATTACCCAATTTTGCTCTCTGCAGCTACCCAGCTGCCAGAATAATCACAGGGAAGGTGTCTGCAGCCAAGCAGAGCTGCTTTAACCTGAACCTGACCCCAAAGGCTGGAGAAGGTGCCCGCAGTACCTCTTTGGACAAGGTGAGGTGAGTGTTCCTGATCCGGCATCCTGGCTCCGTGGCGACTCTGCATCTCTGCCAGAGAGGTTCTGTGGGTAATAAACAAGTCAAGAGCTCTGAAAACAGACTCCTGTCAACTGGTCATGCATTTAGTTCACAACTGCTGCTCAGAAACAGGACCTAGAAATGCCACTGCTTTGTGAGATCATGCCAGAGGTCTGCTGAAATCAGGGTCATGCAACTGACACCAGCAGCAGAATTTGGGCAGCCACACACCTAGGGATCTAGGGCACATTTCTCTGGAAAACTCCAAGGACCGAGCTGTTCAGAGAAAACTGCAAATTTGCTTTAAGTAGAAAAGCAAGTTATACAACAAAAAGGAGTCAGTGTACAGTTATTGTGAAATGTAACTTGATTCAACTACCACAGTACTCGGAACTGTGTACTCACCACTGCCTCCTGAAGAAGCAGCAGATATCCCTGGCACACACAGAGCAAGATTAGCTGCAGATTCACAGCTAAAACTGAGGCCAAAACCCAAAGAAACTCACATGGATCAACAGGGAGAATTTACCAAGCATGAATCATCTGAAATGAAAACTTACTAAGGCACCTAACCAAGAACTAACACACTTTACAGAGATTCTACCAGAAAATTGAGAAGTCAGCCAATTCACTTTTTTTCTCCTTTTAAATTCAAATTAAGCAATAAATGTCTGCAAAGTTATTGCCTTTCTACTGAGAAGCTGACAAAGGCAATGCTGGTCAACACCAGTACACAGAGTAACAGGACAGTGCAAAGGCAGTTCAGCCAGAGTCTGTTCTCACCGGCCAAGATCTTCAAGGTTTTGCTGTTCTTTTAGTAGGTATGCCAGCTGGACAGCCAACTGCTCCTTTTCCTCATGGATCTTCTCTCTTGCTGCCCTCTCAGCATGGAAATCAGAACAATAAACCTCCATCTGATCAGAGAAATGAAACCAGGCTGAAAATCTGCAACTTTGTATTTGTATATTACATGTCACAATCATAAATCTGTATAATAATCTGCATCTACGCAAAACACGCACACACTGCAAAGCCACCACCTGCACTTCTCACAAGGTGAAGGAGACCTAAGACTTTCTGAACTCTGTAAAAGATACTCCAAGTGTCTGACCTGGGACACAAGTATTGCCTCTGCTGTACAGAGGCAGAAAGAAGGCACAGACAAGCAGTGAGGAGGTGACTTGACTGATTACACTGACAAATCTGTGCTTCAGATAGTGGAACCAGGCCAAGATGCCAGTTCTGTGCCTTAAATGTGAAGCAAACCCTTTTTAGTCACTTAACACATGCTGCTTTGAGTAAAATCATTCCTAAAACACATGCAGTGATTCTTAAGCCAGTGGTTCTAAATACCCATCTACTCCCAACTTCTGTTTGTTGTGCCAGACTCCAGCATACACAGTTCCTCCCACAGAGCCCCAGAATACAGTGGGTAAAGGCTTTGCAGGTACCTGCAAGCCAAGCCAAGTAAGGGGTGTTATGCTTTGAAGTTGAGAAAACCTATTCAGCATTCCAGAGTGAGCCATTAAATACCCTCCTGGTTTCTGAATATTGGGTGGGAGAAGTAGCCAGTTTGTGAAGAAGAGCTGATACCTGAGCACGGAGCACAGACATAGTTTCAAGGTCCTCCTCTTGCTTAGCAATTAGCTGCTTCATTTCATCTATCTGGAGCTGCTTTGCAGCAAGGGCTTGTTCTGCCAACTCCACTTTTGCTGTCAGTTGTTCCACTACAGCTTTATCTACTCTGTCCAGCTGCAAAGAAGAACTGTGATTACGAGATGAACTCCGAATATGACCCTCCTCAAAGTGAAAGTTTGCTTCTTACTCCTCCTGTCTTTGGAAAAGGTTCCCTCCTGTCACTTGAAAAGGTCACCAAAGGAACTTGGACTAAGCAGTGGTGACTGATATTTTACTTTAAAGATTACTTTTGAGCTTTCAAACTTGTATCAAGTTAAAAGACAACCCCTTAGTGGACACTGTAAAAGACATTTTCCTAATTTCTGAAATTACACAGAAAAATATGGCAGTTCCATGGTGGTTCAGTTCCTATCAAGACCTCACTGTGGCAGGCATTCCATTTAAGAATACAAAAATGTTTAGAGATTTACCTTCCCACATTTTTATAAATGATGTTGCAGGAACACTGATGTATCTATCACTTCTGTCTAAGGACTGGACTCTGTGCTGCACTGCACTGCAGATTAGATCTTACCCGGAAAACACCATGGAAGTACTGACGTGTGGATAAAGTTTTCTGTAACTGACAGCACAGGATCTATGCTTATCAGAGCAGTGCTGCTATGTTGCATGTAATTATGTAGAAGGGATGACAGTTCTTTCCTGCCCAAATTTGATCCTAAAGATATTCTCCCATCCCTTTCCCCTCACTCCTAATTAATTATGATTTCTTCTTGTGATGAGTTTACCTCTTTGAGTTTCATTTCATCAATTTTTTTCATTGCCTCAGTGAGTTGTGGAAGGATTTTGCTGTATGAATCCTGGAGGTTATTGTATCTTGCCCTGTTTATGACAAGAAAAGAGATGAAAGTTTGAAACAATTATTTGAAATCTAAATAATGTGAGAACTTAAAAGCCACTACCAGTTCCTTGCAAATTAGTGTGCATTTCTGGTGAGAAAAAGTCATGCTCCATGTCTCAACATCTCTCTTCCAATGAGTTGTGTGCTTCTCTATCCATGGATTGAGTGCAAACCAATGTTCTTACTGATCATCTGCGTTTCATACTGAAGAATCCATCACTTGGTTTTTCTATATGAAGCTCACAAATTCTGTTCAATCTAACAGCCCTCTTAGGAAGACATCCAAGTCTTCACTCAGATCTCAAGTGAAGGAGAATTTATCAGAATAACCAGATACAGACTCTGAAGACAATGAGCAGCTTCTGCAGCAGCTGAAGACGTGTTCTTCAGGAAGTTCAGCCTCTCTGAACAGCTCAGACTGACATTTTCACACTCCTTACATGGACTGCACATGAAAGGGAGCAGGGAGCCAAAGCAAACAGCCTCTCCTTACCTCAGCCTCACCACACACTTGACTCTCCTAGTGCAAACATATTGTAGGGATTGCAGACCTCTTCATTAATGTCACTTTCCCAGCACTGTCACCACCTGACTTGTCCCTGCCCTCCAGGATGTGTCCGCATTTAGCCCTACTAGTCAGTGGCACAGCTGTTGTCACTTCTCTGCTTCCTCCACTTGTATGTTACACCCGGCTCTATTCCACCTTTGACTTTGTGATTAAAGGAAGATACAAGATACAAGGAAGATACAAGCTCAAGTATTCCTAAGTGAGGGGCTCAGTAGAGGAAAGGATACAGACCTCTACTTCATAATCTATAAACACAGCATAGTTTCAAAGGGCACAGGACACAAAAGTAGTACTTCAGATTCAATTCCCTTTTGGCCCTTGAACTTTGCTTCTTCACTGACAATACCTTCCTGGAAAACAAAACCAAGTCATACTCACTTTTCTTCATGTGTCTTGGCTTGTTCCAGCTTGACCTCTGCCTGCATGCTCTCCACCTGCAGTTCCAGCTTCTTGATGGTGTATATAAGCTGCTGCTTCTCCTCCAATTCCGATGCAGCAGCCAAGCTTTTTCTTTCCAGTACCTGGCACCTGATAGAAAAGAAAAAAAGATTGATCTCTTCTGTTCACCCTCTCCTGATGGATTTTTCCCATGAGGCATATAGCAAAAAGAGTATTTGTATGGTTAACTTTAAAGGCTTATTTTGATGAAAAACATGGAAAGATAAAAATCAGTCTATACACAACCATCAGAAAACAAAGCTATAGAAACCAACATTTATTTTCTTACTATTATGAATCTCAAAGAACTGGAATTTGACAGGAAACTAAGCAAAAAAGTGAGGGTCTTGTAACCACTTTTATAACCTACACAATTTTCTTCAAAAGCACAGACAGCCCATGTGAAAAGGTTATAACCAAGTCCCTTGGCTTTCTCCCCTAAAGCCAGAATACGAATTGATTATGTGAAGGAGAAAAGAGAAAAGATTTTTCTTTGCATCATGAAGGGCTGCAACCCAAATCTTATAATTCAAGACACTGAGGTTCTATTTACAGAACTAGGTTGGCAGCTCAGATTTTCTGACAATTGCTGTATTTCTGCACTTCACCACTTACAAAGAAGGAGCACTCTTTAACAGCACTTCTATGAAACAGTTATTTAAGTTGGTACTTGTAGAGCTGGTGAGTTCCCCAAGATGGGAGTTGTCATACAAGTTTGTACTGGGTGTCATAACAGAACTTTTGCTCTTCTGAGCCTTACTTTTCTTGAAGTTTCTTCTGAATCAATTCTGCTTCTTTTAACTTCTCATGGGCTTCCTGAAGCTCTTTAAACAGAGCACAGACTTGCAGATTCAGGGCTTCTACTTCACTGCCAACCTTTTAGAGAAAAAAAAATTAAAATTACATGTGGATAATTCAAGATAGTAGAGTTACAGGCTAAGAAAGATAAGTAGGAAGTCTCACTCTAAAGAAAACAGCCTAAGTTAGTTTGCACAGTTACAGTCTATACTCAGTAATAAGAACTCATCTACAAGGCTTTACAGTTATTCCACACTGCACCTCCCATTGTTCCACTAAAGATTTACATTTTACCACAGAGGCAGGTAACATGAGCTCTGCTGACAGGAGCCTCTGAAGAAACACAACAGTGTACATGGAAACAGCTGCCAGCACAAGCACAAGTGCTGACCTCAGTATCCACTTCAATGAGGAGCATTGGGCCCAGGCTGTAACTCAGGCAAAATGGAGATAAGAACACTGGAAAACATTAATTAACTGAGACATCATCTGCTTTCCCGAGGAAGGGCATCTCTTGGCCTGACTGCAGACTGGTCTTGTTTAACCAACCCAGCCCTGCCCTGAAATACTTCTCCTGACCTTCAGAAGGGCACAGGTCTCCAGCAGGTCCCATAGCATATTTTCAAGTCCCATGCAGCACTTCAGAAACTAACACACCTCACAAACAAGCACTCTTAGTTGCCTGTATTATGCAGTTGCACTGAACCAGCATGAACCTCCAAGGCCATGGGATTGCACTCTCACCTCACACAGAAGCTTACAGCTGCAGGCACAGAGCTGAAGCATTAGACTGGAGCTGAATCCCACCCCCAGCACTCTTTTAAATCTTAATTGGGAACATCAGGAGTAAGTTTTTGCCTGGAACTGCACCTCAAGCCAAGATAGTTATGCCCTGCCATTGTAATCCCACTAGAAACATGAACAAACCTAAAGCAGGTGCCATATGAACTCCACATTTCAAGTCTGTTTTACAGTATGCTGTCACTGGATTCTGATCTAAAAGCTGACCTAGGCAACAGCAAGGAAATTCACAGAGTCTAGATGATTTCTGGAGGTAGAAATTACTGTATTCCTCTCTCTTCACTGGGTATGGCCAGGGCAATATGGTATAACTGCAGTTATGCTAAGCCTCCTGAATACTTTTCCCCCAATCCCACCCCTCTGCAGTGGCTGGTGTCATTTGGAACCACCTCTAAGATACATCAAAGTTCACTTCAATTACCTGTCCAGGACGATTGCCCCTTGCTCCCTGAGTGCACGTGGAAATCTAGACCCTGAGGTTGGTGACCTCAACAAGTCAGCTGTATGTTGTTATACCTTGACTGAAGACAGGTACTTACAGCTTCTGAACTCTCTTCTTCCTGTTCAGTTTGTGTCCCACTCTCCAGGCAGTTTCTGGTCTCCTTCTCCAGCTTTGACAGTCTGGAAAAGAGAAGGAGCCAATAATGATAGATTTGGCTTATGCTTCAGGTGAGATTGTGACTATACAAGGATTTCATGCAAGTGATGACTCTCTTTGTAACATCACAGCCACAAAAAAAACCACAAGGCAGAATGGAAAGCACAGACATACAGAAAGGCCAGCGGAATCATGGGGGTTCTTGAAGAACACAGGACACTGTGTACATTTAATTAAAATGGATGTGTAAGTCTGCAGGTGTGATGAAGGTCGTGACATTCAGTCCAAAGGGACTGATCTTTGGTACAGTCCAAAACTTCTAAGTCTTTGGAAATAGGTCATTCTGTTCACTGAATCCAGTGATTAATATTGTCTCTGTTTTCCTGTGGTATTTTCAGGGGCTGAGATTTCTAAGAATTGTTTGGTTTTGGCTTATTACCTCTTCTAGGAAGACCACATAGAAGCAATTACTGTGACACCAACCTTTCATAGAAGATAATGTCTTACTCTGTTTCTCTGAAGTGGGGATCTGGAACTGCTTGAGGAATTTGCCACTCCTGAACAGTCGTGCTGATTAACACCCACAGAACTGAGCTGAGACAGACCCTCATACAAGTCTCACTGTGAAAACTCTCTCAGAAAAGTTTGGAATTAAATTTATTTTAGACATTTCTAAGGAGCTTTTGCAAGCTCACATACTGCTAAACGTAGCCTGCCAATATCATGAAGAGGACTATAATCCTGTTTTAGACATAGTGATTTGGTTAAGGCCCCACACAGAGATGATTCACACAAAGCCAAATAACTGTGGAGGAGTGAATGGAGAGAACAGCCTCAACTACTCATCCTATCTTTCTGAATAACCCAGGGATAGTTCAAACCCAAGAGGAAATAGGTAATTTGCCTTGATCTGCAGCACTTCAGGAAATCAAAATAAATCCCTTTTGCCCATGGAAGAGAACTGTGGTTTATCCCTATAGAGACAACAACAATGTTATTACAACCAAGTGCTCAGGAAATTCCCCATCCAAATTATACTGGTATTTCAGCTTGTTGCTGATCATTCAGAGACTTGGTAATTGCAGCAGCACTGAAAGAAAACAGGCCCGAATGTTACAGTGCACCTACTTCATACCTCTCTTTGTGATCCTGCAGCTCCTTCTCAAGTTTTTCCCTCTTCTGAGTTTCATTTCTAAGGCAGCAGAGCAGCTGGCTCACAGTTAGCTCCTCAGACTCCAAATTCTTAGATTCATCTGCAGATTTGCTCCTGCTTCAAACCAAACCAGATATAAATAACAACAGCTACCCCTTTCACAGCAAACTCCCTTAACTCTAATGCTGGAACCCTCTGAGAAGCCACCATTTCACACAGTGCTGGAAACCAGTGCTCTCAGCAAAGGGCTCATTCCCAATTACCAAGAGCCAAGACCAGTAGCCACAGCCCCTGTGTGTGCAAATGAAGGGCACAGGCAGTCCCCTGCCAGCTGAGGGAACAATTCAGCACTTAAGCAAGGAAAGCAAAAGCAGTCATGACAATACAAAACCCAATGCACTTGTTCTGACCTATTTTGCAGCTCTTCCTGCAAAGTGCTGCTGTCTATTCCTGCAAATATTTTTTTTTTTGCAATAAAGCATGGAACATTTCTTATCTCTGCCTCCCTCCTTTACAGAAAAGAAAGCAGATCCCACTAAAAACGGTCAGCAGAAATCACTTTCTTTTTCAGAAAAAAATCTCATTAATGCTTTACCCTCTTCACATTCTATAGCTCTTTTCAAAATCATATTATGCTACTGTAAATTGAACCAGAATAAATGCAAAGCTCCATAAAATAGAATAAGTGATAAAATGCTGTGTTCCATTATATCCATTTTTATGGCCATCTAGACAGAAAGTCAAATTCCCCAAACTGTATGGAAGACAGGTAGGTTGGACTGTACATTTCAGAGTCTTAGCTGTAAAACAGCATGTGTAAAAGTTCTGCTTTTGTAGTTCAGAAAAGAAAGCAAAGCAAGAGTCTTCTGTGTACTTCTGAAAACTAGAAACCTCTGGTGAGCAAAATTCAATACCCAAAAGACAGTGTTCAGCCAGGATATTTTAAGTCAATAACTTTTATCAGGGGTTTTTTAGTTCAGTTCTACCCTTACAGAAATAAATCCATCCTGAGTGGATCACATTTCATTGAACCTGCTAACAGCACCCATCTAAAGTTTCAGCACTGGACAAAGACACGTGATGACACTGGAAATATTTTAAGAGGTACGTATACCCCCTGTTCTTGTAGATATGGCCCAGATTCTCCTCCAAAGGTAAGCAAGTTCCACAGGAAATGTCTTCTCATAATCAGTGTTCTCACAAGCCACAACTAACAACAAGCTTAATACTTGCAGCTCAGTCTGTGGTCAGCAACTCTTTCAGTTTTGTCCACAACTGTAACACCCTTTTTTTTTTTCCTCCTTCAACTTCTTATCTGTGCGCTGGGGGACAAGTTTCTATGATATTACACTGAAGCACTGTTCTCCCTTGCAGTGACACAGGAAGTGACAATATGGAGCCCAGCTTTCTGGCCTGCTATGTCCTTAGCATTTTCCGTATCCTTCCTTTCAAAAGCAAAAGCACAAAGTAAGTAAGAGTTCAGCCAAAACCATCTAGCTGCTAAACTGGGCAGTATCCAAAATGGAAAGTTGAACAGTATCAGATGTCTATGTCCACGAGGAGCAAAGGTTCAGCCAGGGGCAAGAAAGTCCCTTGTGTCCTGGAGCTGATGTAAAGATCAAATTTTGAGAAGTAACCTGAACAGAATGCTGCTATCTTAAACCCAATAACCTGAAAAGCAAGGACTGTATTGCACTGTGTGTCTACCCCTGGATACACTTCATACCAACCACACTCCAATAGGGTTAGATCTGAAAGACTGTATGAGCTCTGACTCTTATCAACATCAGTATAATTGAGTAGAAGACCGATACTCTATTAGATGGTTCCCAATGATTAGGAGGGAAGAAGTCCCTGCAGCCTCTATCTATGTCTTTTCTCTTTGGCCTCCCTTAAAAGCCTGAAGAGTTGGCAAGTCAGAATGTCCATAAATGCCTGGCCAACTTGCCAGAATATGCACTCCCTCTTGTCAGCTAGTAAAAATTGGAAGGAAAAATGTCAGAGAGCTGAGGGTCTTACCGCAAGCTAGGAGGCAGAGCTACTGCAATGGAGGGGTGCAAAGCCAAAGAAAAACAGGATTTTCTAGTGCATTCCTCATAGAAAGAAGTTCCCTTACATTGAAAATGAAACCCGAGCCAGAAGGCTGAATCACACATATCACACAAGAACCTACGTACATGTAGACAGCAACATTACTGGGCATTTCACCACTATTCTCTTGAAGTTCCTTTGCAGTTCTATTTATTTCTCCTTCCTAGAAGAGGAAAAAAACACTATTAGCTCGGTATTTTATCTAAGCAGGACAGCAGGACTTTATTTATTTGAGTTAAGGAATGAAGAACAGGGAGAATTGTTATCATGGCAATATAGATAAATAAAACAACTCCTACAAATAATCTTCATGTTTGGAATTCTTAATTTAAATACTTCACATGCCTTTCTCTGTATCTCTTCCAGCTTGATTAGAGAATAGGAACGAGATTTGCCCTTCTCCATTCATCAGCAACTTCCACAGCCACTCTTCCCTGTGAAGATGACTGGGCACCACACAGCAAGTCAATGGCACTGCAGGTGACTTTCAATATAAGCCTAGAGATCACTCTCCAGCCTCCTAAAAGAACCACTCTTCTTTCCCACTGCAAACCCACTCCTTGACAAACTCCCCACTCCTACAAACCCCACTTTGTAGCCCAAAAGAGAATCCTTTTAGCAAATAAAAAGGAGAATACACCCCTGAGTTTTCTCTGACAACTCCAAACAAATTTTAATTACATTTTAAAAATTTATTGTTGCACATCTACTTTTCAGAGAGAGGATATGGGGAATAGAAGGATAGCAGAGGCCTGCATTTTTACATTTCAGTTTGCCTATGAAGGTTTTTCAGATATAAGAACAGTAAAAAAAGTACATTTTTATGCCTCTAGGGAATGCTCCCTAGAGTTTTGTACTTAAGTTTTGTTTGCCTACATCTCTACTTATCTGTCAGTAGGAAGTAAGCCCCATTCTCAAAAGAAACTGCCCCGGCTATGCACATGTGTTGCCCCTTAACAAAATATGGTACTGATGTTCGAGGAAATTTCAATTAAGACAAGACTTAACATTTTTAACTAGTGCAATAGAGGTTATCTATGAAAATAATTTACTTAGAGCTTTAAAGGGGAAGGACAAAAACTAATTCCAAGTCCTTTACTGCTACCTTTATCTTGTAAGACACAAGTGCTGTGTGGCAGGTAATGTAGGAGACCAAAGAATTAGAGAATTATTTAGCCTGGCACCTGGCTGCAGGTCACTGTGTTCCTGTTGCTCCCTTTACTTACATTCATCCCAATCTCCACAAAGGAATCCTCTGCTGAGATGTTCAGCTTGACCTGCAGCTCTGAAATGATGGCGAGCAGATCTGCCTTCTCAGCCTGGAGCCGCTGCACCTGAGACTTCAGCTGCTTCACTTCCTTCTCAGGAGCCATGCAGCCCTCCTGGGAAAAACACACCCTGCATTAGCCAAAAGGGAACACCAGCCAAAGAGCACACAGCCTGAGGATAACAGTGTCCTACATCCCTTCTTTTCTGTTCAGGCTTGCCTGAAAACCCCACAGGAAAGAGCCCTAAAGTATGTTTTGGTTTACTCAATAGCAAGAAGTCTAAACTGTGAAAACCAAGTTAATCAAACACTGGGCATCCCACTGCTGGAAAATATGGGACTGGTTCTTTGAATGCACACATAATTAGGATGCAAATTTTTGCCTGAATCTATGTCTTTTGCTACCACATAGGGTAGCAAACCTAACTCCCTCTACAGGGAGCCAACGTCTGGGATTACTGCATTTTTTCACCCATATCCCTATTCCTCTTCTCCCAAATCTAACCAAGATCCAAGGAAGAAAAGACCAGTGGGCAGAGAGCTTTCCCACACTCCCCACTCTTAGCCTTTCCCCACCTTCAAGCTTCTTTGTATCCCCTTTCCATGTATAAATCTTCCCAATCCCTTGACCTTCATACAAAGTCCTAGATCCCTTCCACAAAGTCTCTGTTCCTCAGAGATTCTCCCCAAACTTCCCTCTTTCCAATCACTATCATCTCCTTCGCCTTCTGCCTTCTCCCTTTCTCTAGGTTACTCAAAACCTTCTCTTAAGCCTCTATAAAACCAGCAAGACTCATTTTTCCTTCTCCTTTAAATGCTGCTCCCCATTATGAAACTTTTCCCTGTGAGTTTGTTTCTTCCTCATTTTGGAATCTGAGCATCCACCCCCTGATAATGCCTTCATTACACCACATACCATCAATGCAAATTCTGAACAATTCCTGAAGTCTGAATTACATTCTAGGATATGATTATCCCAAATCTCCAAATTATCTCTACAATGACAGTGTCTCTCATCCCACAATACCACTCTGTCCCTCTGACCTGCTGCTGCCTCTAATTTTGTGCTTATACTGTAAGAGGATGCATTTAGAGTCAGTTGCAGGGAAGAAAAGAGATTTTAGATTTCTCAGGCAGGCTGGAAAACTCTGGCAACAACATACTTCAGGCATTCAAAGTACAAGAAGTTCTACAACAGACAGAAAGATTATAAATCCTCTACTTTCCCTTAAAAAAATATTCCAGATTTATGAAATTCTGAATGATTTATGAAACCCTGAATTTTCTTGACAATTCTGAAACACAACTTTCAGTCTGTAAAGACTGTGTAAGTAATACTTACACAATCACACTATTTAAACATGACTTTCTTCCCCCTTGCATCTTCTGACCTTATTGGTCAATTTTGATTTACATGCTGAAACATTTCTTACAGAGTTCCATAAAACAGGCAGGAGGAAGGGAGAGTCTACTAGTGACTCTGTTGTGAATAAGATAATACACTCATCCTTCATCAGACAACAGAGAATCCACAAGGGTCTTGGAGCTACCAGACACCAGAACACCTCAGTTTGGCTCTGCATGAGACTTCTTAATTAACTTTTCACATGACCATTTGGGACACAAAGCAGGTTTTGTTTTGGTCAGGTTTGCCCACAGATGCTTTCAGTACCACCTGCAAAATGTTGCTTGGCTACTGTGCAACCACCTGCAACATTAGAAATGATGTGTAACAGAGCCAAAGGCAGGACACAGAGAGAAAGCTCAGTCAGACTCAAATGGAGCAGACAGATCTAATCTGACCTCAGCAAAAGAGCTTTCAGAAAAGAAGACTGATATAATAAAAATAGATAGAACATAATTTTTTTTTTTTGCTTGTTTACATGTCAACTTCTCCCTGGAAACACAATACAAAAAGCAATTAAATTATCATGAGAGACAGATAATCTAACAAGTAAAGGGAAGGATAAAGTAAAGAGATATCCAAGAAAAAAAGAAAAATTAGCAAGAAATGCTAGTTCTTATTTATTATGTAAAAAAAAATAATTATTATTGTTTACTAAATGCGAAACAAAAAAGTAAATTATCTCAGGTGTGCCATAATTTTCTGTTACTACACTCTGAAAGACCTCATTTTATAAAGTAAGTCAGATAAAGACCATTTCTTAGAGCTAAGGATAAAAATGGAGATATTAACAAATCTCCACACCATCCCAGTGTGATGAGTCCTAGAATCATAGAAGGGACTGAATGTTCCAGACTTTCAATTCAAAAGCATGTCAATCTAACCAACTCCTTATTTACCATTTCAGCTCCTTCTTCTCTTTCCTTTAAGCTCTGAAGTTGTTGCTGTAGCTGTTCATTTTCAATGCACTTGGCCTGCAAGCACTGCTTTGCCTCCTTAAACTTTAACTCATAAAATTCTCGCTCTTCTTTCTGCTTCTCTCTCCAGGTGGAAAGTTCCTCATATCGGTCCTTCATAGCTTGGTTGTGCAACTTCATGGCTTCTAAATGTTAGCCAGAGAGAAGACATTGAATCACATTAATACTCTGTCCATGAAACAGCAGATTTCCACTACACTGAGCTCAGCATTCTTCAGCATCAAATGGGTTGGCAATAATTGGGTATGAAATATGAGCCTCTGTCTGGCGTACCTTAAATACCAAACCTAAACTTATCATAGTCTGTTAGCACTATAATAAATAGGTTTAAATCCACTGCTGAGATCACATCCCCACACTCACTGACTTCTTGACTTTTTCCTAAACCAAGAAGCCAGAAGGATTGCTCACAAGAGATACTTGGTATCTTGCTGTGTGTGGTATTTACATGATCAGCCCAAATGAAACTGCTGAACTGAGCTTCTGAAACTACTGAGACTTGGCAAGGAAAACATCCTAGACTGGTAAATCACTGCATGGAAACAGATGCTACCAAATCAAATGTCTCAAGTATGCCCAACAATGCTTTCCCCAAACATTTGGTTAAGATTCGATTGCAAGCATTGAAAAATATACCAAACAACACACAGCCAAGTCAGTTCCCTGTAAGTAACAAAGTCAGTATGTAACAATATCAGTCTTACTATTGCAAAATGCTTACAAGATTTTTAGGCAGAGTCAGTGAAATTATTTTAGACATGCATTTTTTAAAGCAAACAATTTAAAGCCGGTTGTTTAAAAATCCCTTATATTTGTACTTTCCAGTAACTTCCATTACATCCTGATGTCATATAATAAACTGCCCATGAATCCTTCAGGTTATGAAAAAAAATATAGTCTGGTGAATAATTCTGCAAGTTATGGGTTACAGCAGCTGTAAATATGTCCCAGCACACTATCTTCTATAACACCTTAAAACAAAATACCAGATGTACTTCTACAAACAACTTTCCTGCTAGATTCCCATGAGACAGAAAAGTTGGACCACGTCCAAAAATGATTCAGGAAGAATTTAAACACCGGTGTAAAATCACAATACAGGAGACATGTGACTTCATGCTCTGCTGTCATATAAACAGTGAGATACCTCTGTCTTTCACACAGAAAATTCTCAGAACCCCCAGGTTTTGCTCTAACCATTTAAAGGAAAAAATAACTGACACCTAAACTCCCAATCCAGAAGTAAATGTATCTCACACAAAGGACTCAAATCATTAGGAATTTTCAGGGAAGGCTACTGTTCTCCCAGATGTACCCTGCCACAGCCACCACTCCTTTTTGAAGTATGGAAGGTACAGTACCCACCCCTCCTAATGCAGCTTTGGCAAAATATTTGTAATGGATCAAACAGTTCTACAATACAAACCAAAAAAATCTTTTAGAGGTTGATGAGCAAACAGCACATCATAGGAAGAGATTTTTCATGTCCCCTTCAAAAGTACACAGTGTTTATATATAAAACTCTAGAGCAAGTAAGTCACCTTTACACTGGACTGCTCTACCCCTAATCTACCACACCAATTCAATTTGATGTGTGCTACCAAATATCCCATTGATGTCTATTATCAAACTGGCATTGTCACTTGCAGAGTGGTTTATAAAGCAAATGCTACCCAGCAAGGGCAGACAAGCATAGAATTCATATTCATAAGGCAAAACAAACCCTTCAGAAGAGACCCAGGGCTCTTGCATTTTAAGACCAGCTCACATGCACATTCACCTTTTAACTCATTGTTCTCAGTGATTAGTTCTTTCATCTGCTGCACCATCTCTTCCGGGGTGTAGGTGTTAAGGGCTGGGGCAGCCATGCTCTCCACTCCATTTTCCATTTTACTCTTGGAATGCTCTCCATTTTCAGCAGGACGGCCCTTCAACTTGCTGGACATCTCCGAAGCAGCTATTACAAGGTTTGCCAAGAGACAACTTTCAATTTTTTACCCAATTATAAAGAAAGCATAATCACAAACTCATTTTATTAACACATGCAAGCCACATGCCTTGTCACAGCACACAGGCACCTTCAATGCCTCTAACCCCACTACACCAGAGTATCCGTGAGTCTACGTTAATCCCCCATGGGCCTAAAACACATGATCCTCAAGACGTCTTTCGGGCTAACCAACCCTTCCTCAGGTGCCCATTTCTCTGGGAACAGAACGAGACTCCCGCCTCGCCCGCTCCGTTCCCATCCCTGACAGCACTCGGGCCCCGCAGCCCGCCCGGCCCTGTCGGCACCGCCTTTCACGCCGAGAGCCCGTTTCCGCTGATTTCTAACTTTCATTTTCGCTTTCCTGTCCCCTTTTCCCGTTCTCCTGCATACCCAGCCGCGGTGCTGGGGAGGCTGCGGCGCCCGCACCCCCCGCTGCCCAGGCACGGCCGCTCCGTCCCTGGGCCAGACCGGCCCCCGGGAGCCGCAAAGCGACGTTTCCCCGCCTTGCCCTTCCTTCCTGCAGGCCCACCCCGGATCCGCCGAGTCACCGGGCGAGCCCGGCCATGGCGACCGCCAACCCCCTGTTCTGGGCTGGCCTCACGGATCTCGTCCCCACTCACCCCTCACGGCGCGCCCATAGTAGCAGCGGCCCTGCTCAGCTGACGGACGGACTGCCCGCCCTCCCCGGCCGTCCCCGCCCCCGCCTCCTCCTCCGCGGGGACTTCCCAGCTCCGCTCTTCCCGGGCACGCAGCGTTCGCCGCCTTCTCGCTTTTCCTGCTCTGCCCTGAGGGCCGCCGGCCCGGCGGGGCGGGAGCCAAGTCCCCTGCGGAGCTGCAAGGTGGTGTGGGGAGCACTGCCCCTCATGGGAAAAAATCTTGCGGGTCGATGAGGTTGGAAAAGACCTCTGAGATCTTCGAGTCCAGTTCATGACTGAGCACTACCTTGACATCCAGTCAATGGCATTGACTACCACTTCCAGACTTACCTTTACAGTCACCTCCAGGGACAGTGGCTCCACCACCTCACTGGACAGCCCGTTTCAATGTCTAATCACCCTTCACGTGAAGAAATTCCTCCCAATATCCAGCCTAAACTTTCCCTGGAACAGTTTGAGGCCATGTCCTCTCATCCTGTCGCTGATTTCGTGGGGGCAGAGCCCGACCCCCACCTGGCTACAAACTCCTGCCAGGGATTTGTAGAGAGCGATAAGGTCAGCCCGAGCCTCCTTTTCTCCAGGATAAACAAACCCAGCTCCCTCAGCTGATCCTTACAGGAATTATGCTCCAAACACTTCCTCAGCTCCGTTGCCCTTCTCTGAACTCCTTCCAGCACCTCAGTGTCCCTCCTGAATTGAGGGACCCAGAACTGAGCACAGAACTCGAGGTGTGGCCTCGCCACTGCCCAGGACAAGGGGGAGGAATGGCTTCTCCTGGCACGAGGCCTAAAGACAGGATCGAGAGCTGGGTGTGAGGTGAACAAAAGGGAGCGTTATCACACAGGATATTTTAGTGATTTTTGCCACAGGATCAAATCAATTAGGAGGGGGTTTGCTATGCTGTGGGGATATAGTCCATTAATGGCTGCCAAACAATGTGGCTGGAAGCCTTTAAATGGCAGATTCCAGGGATGGGGTTAGCTGGGGTCATTCACCCTGCACAGCCCCAGTGCTTTGTGACTGTGCTTAGCAGGATGCGGGCCTGGGAGCACCTCAACTGCCTGTTCTTAAGTAATAAAGTCAACCATGACATTTTGGTTCCTTCGTTTACACTGTGAAAAATTGTAGCCATTGCAGCTAAAATGTCTGTTTCCGATGTGGAAAATACCAATCTTTCATTAAATAACCCCAAGGCTCAAAAATAAGCTCTTTTGATTTGAAAATGCTGCTTTGCTATGTCCTAGGAGTTATGAACTGTCTGTTTAATAAAATCGTGCCCTTCCATCAGCTGGTCTCCCCAGCTGCCCTCCAAGTGCCACAGCCAGGGATTTCCCAGGATGAAGGAGAGAAGTAAGGTGCCCACTGGATGGTGAATGGTGGACACTGGCAGGGACGAGTCCTTTTACAGGTTCAGCATTTAAACGGGATGCAGCTTACAAATCTCCCAAGAAATAAAGCCAGCACACATTTGGGACCACCTGCATGGCAAAGAACAGGTCTGATAGCAGATTTATGCATGCTGAGTCCATAATCCATGTGCTTTTTGCTTACACAGCTAATGAATAGAGTCTGTCTCCTTGATGGTAGAGTGAGATCTTCTCTGAGGGAGGGAATATGATTTTGGAATTGCTGTCGTCTCCCAACACTGCATCTGTGGCTGGATGTTAGACAGGAGTGTATGGGAGTTAGAGGGGCAATAAAGAAACCTTTTGAGAGACTGAGGAACAGAATCACTAGCAGCTCATCATGACTTTTTATTTGAGCTCTGAGCTAAGTTCTTGCAGACAGCAAGACCTTACGGCATGTGTGGCAAAGAAAATTGAGTTTTACTTGTCAGAGGAGTTTAAATAAACATTTGCTGTTTTTTTGTACTCCTGATAGCTGTTTGTTCCCTCAGTAATCCCAGGTCTGGTTTTAGTACCCAGAATTAATTTTTGAGAAGAGATCTTATTTAAGCCACAAACACCCAAGTTTTGGGGGAGCAGTTTATCTTTTCAGTGTGTTCTTCACTGCCAGTAAGATTTATGTATCACACAATGCTTTGAAGAGATCCAAATGCAATAATAGTCCTCGCTTGCAGCTCTAAAATGGAAGTGGGTTGCCTGGAAGCAGAAGTCATATATCTGATTCTTATTGGAATGAAACACTTTGCTTTTTAAAAACCAAAGAAAAATTGGAGTCCTTGTAGATACAGAAAGAAGATAAATAACCAAAGAAGCTTTGTGAAAAATGAAAAATATGAGAAAATTTATTAAATGAAAGAAAAAGCGGCTTCTGTATAAGGAAGATTAAAGTGTTTGCACAAAACTCCTGTTGCACATCACCCATGTGGGAATACAAGGGATAAAGCAATTGTTTGGGCCCACCTTTTTTTTTTAGATTTTTTTTCACCACAGTTTCTCATGTGATGAATCCTTTTGTCCATTCTGCAGGTTACAGGTGACACACACAAATGAAATGTGTTGGCTCTGTGTAGGAAGGAGATCTGTTCTGGCTCTCCTGGTGAGTGGTCTGAACTGCTGGGCTGAGTTAGGAGTAGCCCATCTCTCTATGCCATACAGCACAGATAATAAATATTTGAGGTAGGAGGTATAAAAGTTTCCAGCTTTCCCCAAACCACTTCATAACATTTGTTTGCAAAAAAAGACATTGGTCAGCTCTGGGTCTGAGGGCTCAGATGCAGTCAAGTTATTTAAGAAATTTCCTTGTGGCCTCTAAGCCATGGAAACAGTCTTTGTGTACACCCTGATTCCCTAGCAAATGTGGGATAATTCAGTTTAGCTTAGTCTGAAATGATGAAGAACTGTGATGAATTATCACATCAGTCTAGGCTGACATCTTATTTGGTATTGTTTTTGCAGTTATCTGGGAGCTGAGTCCTGAGAATCAGCCAAGGCTTGAACTTTGAAAAGCTTTGGTACAAAGAACACCTCTCTGTGAATATCTCTACATATATACACTCAGGGCTTATGATTTATCCATCTCTCTGTCTGTCATGGATTATGTGGAACTCATGGGCCTCTGAATCTCTTCTGTTGGCTTTACTCTTTCTGTCTTTCAAGTCTCAGCATTGCCTTCTTGACTGTTGCTGCAGTAACTGCTGGAAACTCCTGATTTTGGCCAGGATCCCGTGGATAATGTACAGACATAGCCCAAAGACTGACTTTTCTCTCAGGACACAGGGAATATGCACTGTCCTGGTCTGGATCATGTCCTCTGAGCAGCTCAGGTGCCCAAAGAAGCTTTGCTTTATTCTGCCACAGAGCTATCTGCACATCAATGGAAGAACTACTAACCCTGATTAATACCTGGGCCTGTTGCCAGCATAAATGCTGGAGTGTTTGCTGTGACTTCAGATTTGCTGATTAAGCCTAATTTCCAGCTGACAGGTAATTTGAAAACACCATAAAGATATGTTCTTTGCAGGCTTTGAGCAGATTAAGTAGGAAAGAGGGGTTGTTACAAAGCACATCCAACTTCTGCAGTCAGCAGTACTCTGTGATGAATGTCACCATAACCTAGAGAGAAGTAAGATGATGAAATTTCTTCCAACTTTTAAGTGCTACCATGGCTTGGAGAGGGCTCAGAGCCAGCAGGTAAAATTTACATTAAGCAGAGTCAGGCCTTAGAATTATCAGCTACAGTAAAACAGCTACAAAGAGCATGAAAGTCAGATGTATGATCTGAATGTTTATCTGCCACTGACAGATGGTATGACATGTTAAATATGGGATCATCATGGATTTTTGATTGTCAGTCCAGTATTGAACCTATTGCTATTGATACTGTTCTTACCTTCTAAGGAAAAATCATCAAAAAGGAAGTCCAGGAAGCCAAAAGATGACAGAAATAAAGAAGTAGAAAAAAAAAAATTACCCAAGGCCCTGTTTTCAATCTAATAACCCTGCTGTGGGCAGGATATGTGAAGCAAAGGTAGTGCCAAAGAATGTGTCTAGCTTACTGCTTTTGGCCTGTTGTAAGTTTAATGCAGTGTGTTGTGTACCTCTTTCCCTCTCACATACAGCCAAATGGATAACTTCTTTTACAACTGCAGTTATATAACACAATGTGCAATGACACAGGAGTGTAAGATGTTCTAGTACAATTTTTGGATGATCTAATACAGAGACTGCTGACACATAGGGAAATTGTGATGTCACGGTTTTATTTTTCAGATTTTTCCTTCCTCTACTGAGTTGCAGTTTGATTGTGCCAAGCTGCTGGAATTCCTCACCAGCAGCTCTCATTTCTTTCTTGAAACCAACTCATTCTGTCACCAGTCAAAAATATTATCTGTAATTTTTTTTCTAATAAATGTAGTGATTTGAGTCAAACTAGCAAAAGTATCCCGCTTATCCTCAGTCTAGCATGAGCAGCAGAAATTGAAAGTATTCCATACTATTTTTTCTAGGTACCTGGCCCTGCCTTAAGAGCTCTGATGACAAAGTAATTTTCTGCCTGTCAGTAAGCTGCTTTAGAATTTTTGCAGAGGAGAAGAGCAAAATGTTAACCACAGGTCTGGTGGTTTGTGTGATTTTGTGTCTGTCATTGCAGAGGAGATGAACTGGCTCCTGGCTGTGCAATAACTACCACAGACAGCACTGTAGGGTTCTTGTTCAACCTGACTTCTCTTTTGTGACTGCTCAGCAGATACTGGTGTCAACTCAGGATGCAGTACATTTCACTCAACAGCTGCCATGCCAAAAATAAGATGGATAAATGTGCAGAAAATCTAAAAACCAAACTGACCGCCATCCTTCTTTTCTCTTTCCAATAGATGGCAGCAATTCTCTTTCCATATCGTCATCGGTTGAACAGGTCAGGAGCTCCAGAATACCAGAAGAGTTTAAAAATGCAGGCATCTTTGCCCTTTTCTTTTGCTCTTTCTGAGTGTGAAATTTGCACCAAGAAGGCAGCGGACTGAGAAAATGTCTGAAGCCCTTGGAATGTGGCACTGCTGCCAAGTACAGCCATGCCAGGAAAACACAGGCAGGTCAATGACCAAACGTGACCCAGGGCTCAGAGATGGGGAGGGAGGGTTTTTTTTGCCTAAGAATGATTGTCATGGGTTGCAGTGCAAGATATAACTAAGTGTATTCTATTACCATCCCTTAGAACTGGGATGGGGGATCTTCTGTTGATAAGACAGCTGATAAGAAACCATCAAAGAACAGTTTTCCTTATCTCTTCCAGGACCAAGGATAAGTCTTCTGCTAATGGTCCATTTGAATACCACTGATAAGCTTCTTTAATCCCATTGGGAAATGCTACACCCAGGGGGAGGAGCCAAATCTCTCTACCTGGATAAAAAACCTGAGGATTGGAATACCAAGACAGCCTTCTCCACTGGACTGCTAGAGAAGAGCAGGCCCATCCATCACTGGACTTCTTCTCCAGGACCACTGCTTCAACAGAGCCATAACTGATACTCCAGGGGGACTGCAGCCACCATTGCAAGCAGACTGCTGCCAACACCCTGACCAACAGGGTGTCAGGTTGTATTCTGACTTTGTCAGTGGTTTTCTTGTTGCATGTATTTTGTTTCCTTTTTATTTTCCCTTTTCCTAATAAATTGTATTTCTGACTTGGGGTGTCCCACTGGTCTTGCTTCTCAAACCAGAACAATGATCAAAAGTAAAAGTGGGAATACTTTAGGGTTTAATTGAGAAGGAATTGGAGAGCCATGGAAGAAGGGAATGGCACGTGAGGATTCCAGGTCAGATGGAGAGGTCTCAGACAGCCAAGGAGCAATGACAGTGCACCTTGTGGAGGAAGAATCACACACAGGGGACTCTCCAGCACAGCAGGCTCCCCTAGGAAGAAATGTCTTCTTAATGTTTGTATAAATCTTCAAGAGGAAATTAAACAAGAATGGAGCTGAGGAAGCCTGTCTTCTGAAAGTACTGTGGCAAAAATCTCTCGCAGATAAGACTGTTTTCTTTATCCTGAAGTGCACCTGTGTTCCTCATTAGAAGAGAACAGCTCCATACCACCAGATGGGCCATGGGGAGGGATGAGCCAGGCTCCTATCATACATTATGACATAAACTAAGCATTGCTTCCTGGCTGCAAAGAGATGGTCAAAATAAAAATATTTAGGTTTAGTTTATTTTAAATGTAAAAAAAATATATTATTTTTAAAACATTATTTAAAAAAGCATAACACTGAACTGTAGCCTGGAGGCAAATGAGTTCTTCACGAATTTTGCCACTTAAATCCTTTTTTAAAATCTCTTTCTAGTGTTTTCAGTCATACATGTCCCTTATTTTCTTTTTACCTCAAATGTCTTGCTAGGATTTTTGGTTGAAGAGCTCTTTGACTCCACAAGCTGCTTTCCTGCTAAATGTGGAAAATGTCACTCTAGTGGGTTGTGTAATTGCACTCCTCACTATTTCTCTTTTTACACAATCTGGAGGAGGGAAATAGTGCTACCCCAGTGAAATGAGCTGCACTGGAATTTTTGATGGGCTGCAGCAAAGACAAACCACTAAAAGGACAATTCCAGAACATTATGGAGGCTGTTACAGTACAGAGTTTCCCAATAAGACACCCCAAATGCCACTCCTGATATGAGTTAACTGGGTTTTTTTCTAGAGCATCTTCTGGGTCTACAAGCCATGAACCCTCAGCAGTAATCCAGGGGACATGGGACCAAAACCTCATCTTGCTCTTGAGATATTCTGGTTTCTATGGGTAGAAATGAAGCTTGCAAGCACATCTGATAAATTGCAGTATTCCCCTGATCATTTAAGGGATATTCTCATCTTGCAGCCTTGGCTTGTCTCTGGGATGACTGTAGGAATACCCCAGCATACCTGGGAGTATAGCTGCTGCAAGGAGGCTTGGAGTGCAGTTTGTATGGTGTTTAAGCCTCTTTGAGACAGCACTGCCATTGAAAGAAGTGCAGGTGGAGACATACAGACAAGCAGATCAGAGTGAACCAGGCCAGAGGTTTTTAACCTGGATCAGTTTTTACCTAAAACAGTTTCACTTGTGCTGACTCAAAACATGCTCACACGTTTTTGCTAGAAGGCTGGGGAGAAGTAGCCTTTGGACCTGTTGGAACAGGTCCAGAAGAAGGCCATGAAAATCAGTAAAGTGCTGAAGCACCTCTCCTGTGAAGACAGGCTGAAAGAGTTGGAGATGTGCAGCCTGGAAAAGAAAAGGCTCTGGGGAGACCTTATTGAAGCTTTTCAATACTGGAAGGGGGCTTGTAAAAGATGGAAAAAGACTTTTTAACAGGATTAGTAGTGACAGGATAAAGGAAAAGTTTTAAAATGAAAGAGGGTAGGTTTAGAGTGCACATAAGAGTAATATTTTTTTGCAAGGAGGGTGGTGAAAATGGGCCCAAGTCAACCAGAAAAGCTATGGATGGATGTCCCCTCCCTGGAAATATTCAAGGCCAGGCTGAATAGGGCTTTGAGAAGCTTGATCTAGTGGAAGGTGTTTCTGCCCATGGCACTGGGAGAGCAGTGAATACTGGGAATAACTTGGTTTGCAAGAAAAAGTAGAGAAGGAGAATTTTTCTGAGGCTGTTTGAGGCAGTAAACTCAGACTGAAATCTTGTCAGAAAACAAAATGCTTTTCAGACAGCTGAGGGCGCTGAGCACTTCTTAAGTGAGGCTGGCGTTTTGCAGGTTTGGGCTTGAAGCTACAGCACTAAAATGCTCTAATCACACATAGCACTGCTGGTGAGCAAAGCCTGGGCAGGGGCTCAGGGTCCAACATTGCCAATAGCTGAAAAATGAAAGACCCAGAGCTGGTTAAATATCTGCTTATGTGCTTCAGTACAAGCATAAATTTATTGCCTTAATTTTAATGGTACCTTGAAAGAACTCTTTGATCACTAATTTCCCCTTCTGAAGCAGCAGGGTTTTGTTTATTTATTGCAATTTCAAGTAGCACCATAAAAGTAGAACTGTAGAAAAATGTTAGGCTCATATACCTGTATATTTGTATTTTGGTCATCTCCTGTCAGTTTTCTCTCATCCTGGTTTTATCCTTATCACTGAGATCTGCTTCTTTGCATGACTCACCTTTGCCAGAATCACCACCTATAGCTGTCCCAAATTTTCCAAGAAATGGCCTCTCTTGTGGTGGAATCTGCATTTTGGGCACGTCTGTTCAGGTCTGGAAAAAAGACACAGTGATTTAATTTCACCCAGATTATGATGCATGATTCTTTTTAGGGATTTTTAATATAAATCAGATTTCTCTGGATTCTCATTTATCTTGCATTGATTTCTCTAGCTTATTCAAGCTTCTTAAAATCATCCTGTGGTTTTTGTTTATTCACCATTTTTTATTAGCAAATCCTTAATTCCTTAGTGCTTCTAAAGCTTCTTAGGACACGAAACAATGCTTCTGATTTGTTAACTCTTATTATTACCTCTAGTGGTATGAATAAAAATTAGTTTACTTTGATGAAATACACTTAATACATACACTTATTTTATTAAAGTCAAGTAATTACCACAACTAAAGTCTTTCTTAGTTGAATACTTCATGTCATTGGAAGAAGGGTTAATCTACTTATTGTGGCAGTAGTTTCTACAATTTTTTTAGCTCTAAAGGGACATCTTGGCTTAGAAAGTTAAGGATGTTTGAGCCAGTCAATTGCCTTGTTTTCATCCACAGAAACTTTGATTTGCATTTTCAAGTACTGGTAATTAAATTAAAGGATGTGTGACTTGCAAGGCCATTTGACATTGGGCATGTAACTCATCTCTCAGTGTCTTAGGTTGCAAGATGTGGCTGGGGGTGTGTATTACCATCTGTTAGAGGTGAGGCAGTTTTCTTTATCTCTTCCACAACCAATCCTCCCTCTGGGAAATATCTTCTGTTAATGGGCCAGTGAGTGTCACTGCATGGCTGATAAAATTACATCATCCCATTGGGAGATGCTCCACCCAGGGGGAGGAGCCAGGCATTCCTACCTGGATATAATCTGAGACTTGGAACACCACAGTCAACCTTTTCCCACTGGATTCCCAGAGGAGCAGCTTTCTTCTCCACTGGATTCCCAGAGGAAGACCAGGCCCATCTACAGCACCCCTGGAGCTTCAGAGGAAAACTCCACCCTTCTACAGGATCACTGCTCCAACAGAACCACACCTGGCACTGCAGGAGGAGCAGCCACCATGGAATGGGACTGCCACCAACACCCTGACCCACAGGGTCAGGTCCTATTCTGACTCTGTCAGTAACTTTTTTTTTTTTTTGTACTATTGCATTTGTATTTTTAATTTTCCTAGTAAAAAGCTGTTACTCCTATTCCCATATCTTTGCCTGAGAGCCCCTTAATTTCAAAATTATAATAATTCAGAGGGAGATGGTTTACATTTTCCATTTCAAGGGAGGTTCCTGCCTTCCTTAGCAGACACCTGTCTTTTCAAACCAAGACACTTAGGTACATGTGTGCATGGTGAATTCCCCACATGGAGATAAATATCCTAATTTAGGGTTTGTATATGACAATGTGTCTGTGATGGTGTCTCCTAACCTGAGCTGTGTAGAGCCTCAAGGCATGGCATGAATCCCCTCATTTTTTGTTCAGGTGCCCTGGCACCTAATACTCTACATTGTGTCATGGAACAAATGTCTTCCTCTTTTTTTTCTGTGACCACACAGCCAGGCTGCAGCTGGCAAGGGACTTTTGGGAGGAGTTTGCCTTTCATCCCTGAGCACAGGATTTGGCTCCTGAGCTACTGAGCTCCTCAGTTTCCCCACTGAGGGATGAAGCACAGAGAAATGATTCTGCAGACAAACAGCAGAGCACATTTCTCTTGTCCCTCTATGCTCTTCACTGAGAAAACATAATTTCTCAGTATTCATAATGTGGGATTCCCAACCCACCTCAGCATTTCCAATAATATAAAAAATGGCTTTGTCAATACATAAATTGCTCATGGTAGAGCCAGGCAGCACAGGGACCATCCGTTTTCTCCACATGAAGAAATACCTGGGTATTAAAGGGAGAGACATGCAGAAATCAAGTCCAGCTGCCTGATGAGATGCAGACTGATACCCAGATGTCAAATGTTTGAATCCATGTTTCTACCATGTTTCAAATCTGCTGGGGGTGATTCCAACTGGATTTCTCAAGGGGCAGCCAGTGGGTGTTCTCAGTGGCAAGTGATCTCTCTCGGGTGTCTCCTGCTTAACATTTTGTCTATCTTTGGCCTTTGGGTGCTCTAGGCAACACCATAGCTATCAGAGCCAGGGCACTGTTTGAGGGGCATGAGCCTCTGGGCAGGTCAGTATCTCTCAGGTGTGACCCATGAGCTCTGTGGGATGCACTAACACAAGACAGAGGCATTCTATCCCTCCTTCCAGCCTTTCTGCCTCCCTCTGCAACTTTGATCTTCTCTCTTCAGCCAGGACCAGATCCAGGTGGGGTTGATGTCTGGAGGCTCTGTATCCAGCTACTCCACTGGAGTCAGACTGTGCTTCCTGAATCAGGCAGCCTTAATGGCAAGTCAGGGAGGGGATGGATGCCACAGACAGCCACCACTCTAAATCCCTGCTGCTTCTTAAAGTGACATCCAGCCAAGGAACAAAGCAGATGAGGGACCAGACCTTCTGATCGGGTTTACAATTTGATCAATTATTATCATAGCTGCAATAAGCTAGTTACGGAGATGGGAACAAGCTGGTGTCATAGAAAGTCAGCTATAAAAAGTGTGTTTCTAGACACGCTGAGTTCTGTGAAGACAGAGAAAGAGCCTATTAAAATATCTTGTTAACACACAGGTTGTAGCCTCAAAGCTGCTCCTTGCTTTATATGTGTTTTATTTTTCCTCTTATTTTCACTTACTTGTTTCTTTGCTGTCTTATGTAAAGGGGTATTGTTTTATTTGGGTAGATTATTGGATAATCCAGTATACAGGAGATAAACACTTGTGGTTCCTTCTATTTGCTCAGCTCCCTCAAGGTGAGCAGGACGTGGTGCCAACCCAAACATGAACCCAGGCAGTTTCTTTGCAGTAATTCCTGACATAGAATATTCTGAGTTGGAAAAGACCCACAGGGATCATCAAGTCCAGCTCCTGGCCCTGCACAGGACAAGCCCAAGAATCCCACCATGTGTCTGAGAGTGTTGTCCAAGCACTTCTTGAACTCAGACAGGCTTGGTGTTGTGACCACTTCCCTTGGGAGCCTGTGCCCAGCCACCCTCTTGGTATGATGTTTACTGTCTCACTCACACCATCTCTTCTTATTCCTGTTTTTTCCTAGCCACCTGATTTTTCTGGTTGGCCATTGGGTTAGAGGGTACAAAGGAAAAAGGATACCTGGCCTCAACTCTGTGCTGAAGAGAAAGAAAAGTCAGTCTTGTGCTTGACTAAATTATATCACCACTTCTGTCTATTCATTTATTCAAGACACAATGAAAGGGGAAGGAAATTAAAAAAAAATTTAGGCACTTGCTCTCACTGAAGGGTTGGGATACTAAATGAAGATAATATTAGTTTGACTATTACATTATTTTTTCCTTATGCATTTATTAGCATTACAGTGTCAGAGTAGGGCTCAAATGACAGAATTCCTGTTCAGGTCCCATTACTTTGATTTAGCCTATCATTCTCCAGGAAAGGGACCTGTGCCAAAATCTGAATCAAGCCCAATGTCAAACATCACTAATATCAAATATCACTGCCACTATTCCCAACAAGGTTTCCATCTAAGAGATTGTTTCTACTTGCAGTTTTTCTATAGTGCATCACTGCAGGGTCTGAGTTCCCCCTGATGCTGTAGTAAAAAACCTGTAGATCTATACACAACCTGTTCTATTTTCTGCAAAGTTTTTTTTCTTGGCCTGATAACTTTGCCTTTGAAACCATCCCCTTTTTTTATAGGCTGTGCTCTGGGTGGGGATTTAGTACAAATCTCTTATTTAAAAGCCCCAGTAGTTGCTCCTTGAGGCCAAATCTGAGCTGAACACAGGTGCTGCTGGAGTCACAGCTGGACATGGTGAGTTTTGACAGCAATAGGATATTCCAGAGTAGAGAGAAAATATGGGAAGGCCCTTTAGGGTCCTGGAGGATTTTTGTATAGGATATGTGAACTTAGGGCTGGATCAGGACACCTTAGGAAGGTAAACTTCTTAAGAGGCATTTTATCTTGTTTATTCTTTGAAAGCAAAGTGCCATCTTAGATTTTGGGTTGCCTGAGGCTGCAGACAGTAAAGTACATTTTGGGATTAAGCAGGGGAAGATTCTGTTTGGGGGTGAGAGCTAGGTTAATACATTACCTTGGTTGTGCCCCTTGTAAGCTCTTCAGCATGATATCTTTACATACCAAATCTCAAAGAACTTCCTAGATTACAGCCAGCTCCTGTAAAGGTATAATTTGCCCAAACCATTACCCCAGACAAATCTCATCGTTGAACCTGGGAAAGAAGAGTAATGTTGAGTGAATATAACTAAAGGAATTTGAGAGAGAAAAAATAACTGCTATGGGAATGATTTTACACAGATTGATGTATTTCATGGACCACTTGGATTTCAGGTGACTGAACTGTTTTGGAAGAATATGCTGTTTTCTCCTTGTTCCTGTGCTTGCCACTTCCATTTTTCAGCACTTGTTCACCTCTAAGCTCAGAGAGGCAAAATCAATAGTGCTCCAACATTAATAATTGAGCAAAGTAGGCAGCCAGCTGAGTAAACCCCATCTCACTTGAAATCAGAGCAGTTACTCCTGACTTGAGCTAATATATCTGAGAATTAGGTGCAGGCTGAGGTGGAAAATGGGATAAAAACACCAAAATAAAATAAAAAAAAAACAAACAGCTGGCTTCCCCTCTGTGCTGTGCTCTCATGATTCTCACCAAAGGAGTGACAGAAGTGAATAAGGATTGCTCTCTTGAATCATTCTGTATCGGGGTGCAATCAGGCAGAATGGTTTGAAAGCATCTTTAGTTTGTAGGAATGAACTCTCCAGGGGTCTGAGTGCTATTTCCAGGTTTTATCCTAAAGCGTAAATCATGTACTTATTGAGAGCTGACTGTATAAAGTACACAAAGAAGAAAAGAGTCTGAGCTTTTAACTTGGGGAGTGAAAAAAAAAAAAATAAAGAAAAAGCAATAAACACATTACTGAAAGTGTTTCTGAAGGGCATTTGGATACTCTCACAATGCAGGGTGAGAAGCCTACTAGAATGTCATGCTCCACAATATCCCCTCACTGAAATGCTGCCATTTCTGGAAAAGATTGCAATTAATTCCTAATACCCCTGGTGAAATTACACAGTGCTTAAGGGACAGGGTCCCTTAATCCCAGTAAACCATTGAGCAATAGGATGTCACATCAGATTGTCATATCACCCTGGTGGCTTCTGCAGTTTATGAAAGTTGCCTACATGATGTCTTCTTTGAAAGCACTGGTTTTGGGAATCTCTAGATCAAATCTGCTCATAAATATTGAGAAGAGAGGGCTTCTCTGAGGGATAGTCTTGTTTTATTGGGGCAGAATATCAGTAAAGGCATAAATCATATCTGAGACAGCAGGATATAGCTGGCAAAGGAATTCACTGAGGATTAATGCCAAGGTGTCAGCAGTCCAGAAGATGCATGATAGTATCAGTTCAGAGCCAACAGATAAAAAGTACCATATAAAATTTTCCTTTCTTTCAGGGAATCCCCTGGGTTCCTTTTGCGGTGGGTCTAGGAAAAGTGCTCTGAATCCTAAGTAGTGTGAGGAGGCAGACAGCCTGATTTAAAGGTGTTAAAATATTGCCAAGGGATGGGAGCATCCTCAAGGACAGCACTCTGGGGTGGTGCTGAGCACTCACTGCATCAGGGCTGTTCCGCGCAGTGTTGAGGATGAGCCGTGTGATGCACCAAGTTATCCCATCAGGAATTGTGTGCCATTTCTGCAAGGAGTAAAAACTGCCTGTCTTCTGTCTTGCCTGTAATGGGGAACAATCAAGAGAACATTATGAGCTGGTGCACGGGGGAATCCTACTACTGTGTATCAAAGCATCCCTTAAAGGGATGACACAAACTCCAGGTGGGGACCCAGTTTGTTATTTGGATGAAGCCTGTAGGAGTGAGTTTATGAAAAGCTCAGCTAGAGCTGCATTTCAGCAGGGTGGAGTTTGTAGCTTTTCTCCCAAACAGCAGAACAAGATCAAAACATTTTATTTTCATGGCTTGCAGTGTGGTTTTTTATTATTTCTTTTCAATGGCCTGCAACACAACAAGAGTTGTGGCACGAAGAGATCGTGATACTCAGAAGCAAATGAAATGAAAGCTTTTCTAGATAGGGCCCATCTGTATCTCCTCTCCGAGCTCTATCTTTCCCCTTTGGCTTTTTGTGCAGCAGTTGGCAGTATGTTTAAATCCAGAAAAGCCTTGCAGAGCCAGAGGAAACCCAGGAGGCAATTAATTCATCTTGAAACAGCACAGCCTAAACAGTCACCAGTGACCTGGACTGTCTACACAGAAAGTTTAAGTAATTGTTCTACCAACTTGCCATCAGGGCTGGGTTTTTATGATCAATTTTTTGCATTGAGCAGCAAATACTGTCTTTAAATATGTCAGTGAAGGAGCAATTGCACAGCTCTCAGCTGCAGTAACCACTTTCTGGTCTTGTGGGTGCTGCCCATCACTCTTTGAGAACAAGGTGGCTTCAGCAGGAGCACTAGGTTGAACAAGAATCTCCAACCATTAACTCAAGGGCCAGAGGAAAGGAGAGAAAAGTAGAGGCTTGTTTGTCCCTGATGATCCTATTGGATGTGTGCAGCCTGGAAGTGTACAGCTGGAATGGAAAATAAGACCATATAGCATGATTCAGCTGATCCCAAACGAAGCTTAGGGGCAAGGAATTCCTATGTGAACAGCGGGAAGGTTTGTAGGGAATTTCCCCTGGCTGTCTTTCAAAGTTCTGGCTGCTGCATATTGACCTGTGAGGCATTTGTTTGGTTTGGCTTTTATCTTTTTTTTCTTTTTTTTTTTTTTTTCTTTGTTTTTTTTTTCTTCAGTCCTTGTCTGTTTTGTTTCTGAGAGAATGACATCCTGGCCCCTCACATTTCTGGAGGCAACACACACATTCCTTGCAGCTCTGTGTTACCAAGAGGACAGAAAATATTCTTCATAATTACACAGGATTTGATAATTCCAGCATTTCTACCTCTTCCCAGAAGTTTTATTATCATAATTAATTTCTCTGGCATCTACTTACAGCTCTAGGCATTTTCCCAAACCTTTAAACACACAGTTAGCAGTTCTGAACATTTCACCGCTGTATTTCTTTTCCTCAGTTTGGTTGTTATAAATTTTTTGCTAGTAGTCTTTCCTGCAACCTGAGCTTTATTCATGTAGTCCCCATTACTGGAGTATCATCATACTCCAGGATCTCTTCTTCACCACAGCACCATGATCAAAGAAAATGGTGTTATCCCTAGTTACAAATGAGGATCTGGGCCACAGTGGGACTAAGATTCATCTTTTGGTAACTTGCCCAAAATGCCACAGAGGCAGGAAAGAGAATTACACTCTGGTGTCCTGAGTGTAATTCAGCTCCTGCTAGGTTTTGCTGTCTTATAATGTCTTTCTCTTTCAGAAAATTCTGCAATTTCCAATCTATGCAGAGTTTATCACTTTCTCAAATGCCTTTAAGGAAAGATGAACCAAGAGGGAAGTGATCTTAAGAACCAAGGATTCCTCTTGGAAAATTGTTTTCTAGCTTATTGATATTGGGCAGAAAAAGATCTTCTGTTTAAGAGAGATCTGAACTCTGATCTAAACTGTGGAGTATTAATTATATCTGTATGTGATTGCACTTGTCCAGAGTAAGTTTCTTTGATCTCAGAGGGATCTAAGAGAGATGATCACAGATAATGTTGGGTTTCAACAGCCAACCCAAATCACATTAAAGACATCCTTTTCAGCCTCCTGTTTATTTCAGAGAGGGTTGGTAGATTATTGAAATGAGAAACTCCAGCCACAATCCAGCACAACTCTGGGTGTGATTCAATGTGACCCCTCAGTCACCACACAATGGGCAGAGCTGTTCATTACCCTGGACTGCATGTCCCCAGGAAAAGCTATGTACTGCAATGGTGGAATTCATCCTACCTCTGTCATTGCAAATTAATTGTACAGACTGCCAAAATTCCACAAATTCTCACTTTTCATCTGTTTAAACAGAACCCCATGTAATGCTCTTGACACAACTCACAAGACCCACAGGTATCCTCAGTCTGAGCACAGGCCACCTGTGCTGGAATGGGAGCAACAGCCTGAAAAACAAAGCTGCTGATGGAGATGCCAAAATCGTGCTCTTTGTCAGACAGAAACTGAGTCAAAAATCAGGTTTCAACCTATGCAGAACTTGGCCAAACCTTACTATTAGTTTGGCTTCCAGCACAAGCAGTGCAGCCCTGTAATACAAAACTCCCTTGGTGGGTAAACCATTTTTCACATACTGTTGGATTATAGCTGAGTAGAATTAGAGATGTCCTGGTGTGGGCAGCTTTCTCCAATGTCAGACAGAGCTGGGTCTCCTGGCTCAGCACCCTGAGTCCTGGAATGGTTCAGTGTGAGCAATCTGGGGTCTCCAGTCCCATCAGGTTGTGCTCCTGTCACAGGAGGGAACTGGTCACCAAGTCCATCATGACTGGAGACAGCAGCTTGCCAGACTTAGGCATGGTGATTAGTGGTACCCAACAATGTCCTAAATAATTTCACTGCATTAACTCCAAATATACTTTTACCAATTAACTGGGCAAAGCCTTAAAACAAACAAGTAAACAACAACAACATAAAAATCCCCCAAACAAACAAACAAAAGCAGCCTCAAAAGAAGAATAAAAAGAACTTCAAAGCATTTCACTTACATTAATTAAGCTATATGTCTATGTCAGTCCGTGTCAGCCAACAGATATTCAGCAATCCTTATCTCTCCACCGTTGAGCCTGATAAAGGTCTAATTGCCTGAGAAATGTACAGCCCTTGGGACTGCAGTGACAAAAGCAATTTCCTTCTGCACAATGAAGCCTTAAGGAAAACACCTCCTGCTTAATGAAAGCCTGGAAGATTAAGGGGCAAAGGTAGGGGTGTGGAGCTGGGCTGCAGCCAGACGGGGTTTGTATGGGATGGCTGGGGGCAGGAGGAGCCCCGGGCAGAGCAGGAGGTGCCTGTGCCATTCCTGCTGGTGTGGGGGGCCCTGCCGCATGTCCCAAATCCAGGTGCCACCGAGGGCAGCCCCTGCCTCCAGGTGCTGTCCGAACTGCTGGGTGCAGCCAGGGCACCGCCAGCAAAGATGAGCTCAGTCCCCGCAGCTGCCTCCACTCGCCCGAGCAAAATCTGGCCACTTGTTGCAGCAGCGTTTGGAGGTGAAAGGATTGAGGACAGAAAAAGTGTTTGTAACAACAGTGTTTCTTTGTTGAAAGTTAAAGAGGCAAGTTTAATGCAGGATGCACAGCTGACCCTGGGGTGAAATGTCACTGAGCGTCCTCAGAGGCTGCCCTCCCACGCGGGAGCCAAACGCAGAAAATCTTTGATGCTTTGGTATTTAAAAGCGAGAGAGAGGGGGAAAAAGCCCTACAAATTGTTCTAGAGAGAGAATAAAACAGCAGAAGCAACAAAAGAGGTTAATGTGGATTTTGCAACAGATACTGTTGAGGGACAACTTCCCCGTTTCCTTTCTGGTTTAGAAATAAGATTTCATGGATGCAGAGATAGTTATGGAAGAGCTAATGAAGCATAAAGCTGAGTGAAAGGCATCATGTTCAGGGGGCTGCTCACAACAAAATGCTTTCTCCCTTTTTTTCTCCCCACAATTAAAAAAAGAGGAGTTAACACCTGTGCTTGCTTTACTCTGCCATTTTTTATATTTGCAGTTGTTCTCGGGGGAATCAAAGTGACAGATTTATGCAAAGCTGCAGTTTGGATCTTTTCTTGCCCTGGAGCAAGGCTTTTATCCAAGCTTTTCTTTCCCCCTTCATGAGGGGATGGTGAAGAGGAGGAATTCATCACACTCAAAATCAGCAGAGAAAAAAAATCTTTTACAGCTGTTTCTAGCAGCTGAGATATATTTAATCCGAACTAGAGATTAACATGCACCTCTGTAGAAGAGATATTTCACCTCCCCTGTGGTTGTTATCACCTGTGTAGAAGACAGGGCTTGGAGATGAACTCATGGTGAGGGGATAGAGGGCTGCAATGGGAAAGCTGTGAGCAAGTGACTTTGTGCTCTTATTCCCAGAAATTCCTGCTACTGATTGACTCTCCAGATAAGGTGGACAACTTCTTTGGGCTGTCTACATTATGAGTGTCACTCCTAAGTGCTTCAGGACCTCAAGTTTGCCTGTGCCCAGCTCCAGCAAGCCTCTGTACAGCAGGGTTTTTAGCAGATTATCTGCAGGGTTTTTAGCAGGTTATCTGCAGAAAGCAGCTCTGCTCTTACTGTTGTGTTGGAGATGGGATGAGCAGAGAAGGTCTCTCCCTCTGTCTCAGTGCTACGTGCACATAGATGCAAATGAGCAGTGGTAAATCTTCAGTAGCACAAGAACTCCTGCTGTCTCTTCAGGGCCCTGAGCCATGAGCAGCAGCTTGGAATGTGCTCTCCTAGTGAGCACTTATGTTTTATCCTCACTGCTCGGTGTGCAAATGTCCTGAAATCCTATCCTTGAATCTGTAAGGCTTTGAGAACCTGGGATGCAGAACTATTAACAGCTGTGTGGACTTTCCTGTGGTGATGTCTCCGTGTTATCTGAGTGCAAACAAGTCAATGGATGTGAATTCACAATCCCTTTATGAAGTAAGAAGCTGGTACCCATGTGAGATACCAGGCTTGGCATTTGTCTCCCCAAATCTCATCCTTCCAGTCAATCTCCTTCTCCATTCCCATGTTTCAGCCAAATATGAAAGTCTTGCCTCTACTCAGAGGAACAAAGTTTTCTACACAAGAAAAAAAAAAGGCATTACTCTTTAGAGTGCTGTGATGAAGAGAGCATTGAAATCTTTTCTACAGAGATTTCACCCAAGATAAGCATGTAAAATGAGATATTTCAGCCCAAACAATTAATGCAATCCAAGGAGAAGCCAGGCAGCTCTGCTGACAGGCCACATAATCCAGTAAATCATTTGCTTTGGCTACTCTTGCTGGACCTTGTAGCCTTCAGTGGCTCCAACAGCACCTGTTTTGTACCTGTGTCACCAGCCCCTGAAATGGTGGCCAAGGGACAGCTGTCCTGGCCTTGATATATGAATTTGCACTGGCTGCTGCATGTGTGCAAATGCAACAATCCCTGTACAGCAGCACGGCTGTCAGTCCCTGCCACTGGGTCACCAGCAGTTGTGTGGGTGAGTTTCAGCAGAGGAAGGTTCTGGACTTGTTTCCTCCTCCTTTGCAATTCTGATGGTGTGTGTGAGCATCTCATTGCCAAGGAATTTGGGAGCAGAACTAAATTACCAATAGGAACCCATTAGCAGCATTGCCCCCATCACAAGGAATCAAGTGAATTCTTCATGAATGTTGGTGGCATTGCTGACCCAGTTCTGGAGGAAAGGAATTCCCCTGAGTCATGAGGACAGTTGTGCTCAGCACCAAACCAGCTGATTGCCATGGGAAGAGAAGGATTCTCCTCCTGGAGAGCAGCTGGATCAGAACCCATTTCTCTGCCTTGGCCACGTGCTTGGGTGAACTCACTGGGTTAAGTGCAGCCTTTTTATCCTTTGCAAAGGGTAATTTCTAAAATCCAAAGAAACCTCCTGCACAATGATGGGGGGATGTGCTTTCATGTCAGAACTCTATTCTAGAGCATGGCAGAGAAGAGCAAGACCTACCTAAGGCAGAAAAATACAAAGCCCATATGCTAATAGAGCAGGGCCTTGACCCATTTTGTGAGTTTTTTCTAGGTGGTTTGCTGCCCTCTCAGCAGCAGTTAAAGAGAGAAACTTGCTGCCAGGTGGTTGGGAAATAGGTGGTTTGTGGGGAGTGGGCACATCTCATGTGAGTGTTGCTGGAAGTTGGTGGGAAGTTTATGACCCTGCACTGTCAGAGACAGACTCCTGACACAGTTTATGAGGGCACCCAGACAGGAAAACTCACCTCCCCCCTCTTGGTACTTCCTTTAAAATGGCCCAGAAATTGAAGTAGGTGCAGGGATGCCCATGAGAAAAAAGGTGGTTTGGGAGTGATGGTGGGGCTGTGATGGGGCAGGCACAGCAGCTCTCTGGCTCCAGGAGGGTCAGGAGCAGCTGAGAGAGGGCATGAGGCAGGGCATGGCACTCAGGCTAAGCCCAGCTTTCTGCAGGGCAGGAGGCAATGCAAGCTGGCCAGTGTGAGAGTGAAAGCTGGTGTTACAGAAGGTCTGACAGCTCCTGTGGGGATGTACAGGTTTCTCTGATGGGGTTTGTACTGGACACCTCCAGTTGGTGGCTGTGTAAAAAAAAAAAAAGGCCTAGGGTTCTTATTGTTCTTTTTTCCCTTTATTTCTTGTCCTTATTTCTCTAGTTTTACCATATACTCTTCATTTAGTTAACTTAACTCCTTCATTTGCTCCTCTTTGCTTAAAATTTTCCTTGACAAGCTACTTCCCTTACTGCCCTTTTCTTCCTGTCCTAAGTCTCTTTTCCCCACTTCCTCTGCCTTTTCCCCACTGCCTTTAGCTTTCTCTTGGGCTCTGCATCCCTGTGTCTGCCTCATCCCTCATTATTTCCCACCCCTTCATCTGTGGGGCTTCCTGGGGTGCAGGGACACTTCTAACCCTGTGGCAGTCTACAGTAATCTATCTCTCAGTAATCTGTGCTGCCTTGCCCCTCTTTGCCACAAGTCTCCCCCTCCAGATGTGCATGCACATCTGTACACGAGGCACACACAGCCCCAGAGCCAGGAGACTGAAGTCAGACCCAGTTCAAGGAAATGCCAGCTTCAGTGGGATTCCCCACTCCAAATCCAGAGCTCCTTGGGTGTTGAATGAGACATTGGATGGGAAGCAGCTGTTTTCCTTACCCCATCCCATGAAAAATAATCAGGTACTCCATTGATTAGTGCAGTTTGAGAGAAGAGAATTGTGCTGAAAATTAAGCAGCTCTTGGTTTATAATCCAAAGTATTTTAAATAAAAATGCTTTAAATTGTATAGAGGTGTTTTGTAATAGAACTGTCATATGCCATGAGACAACTTCACTGGAAAGAACATCTACAATGAGGAACAAATCACACTGACCTTTGCTATAGGCTTGAAAGCAGGTTTCTTTGGGGTTGTGGGGACTCATTTGCCCTCCAGCAGTGGGAGAATTAAGATGTTATGTTTAACATAAACAAGAGAGGTTTAATCCCAAATCCTTGTGGGAGAGCACTTTGTGTTCTCTTAAAAGTTCAGTAATTCCATAAGCAAGATGGACAGTTGGGTTATTTTAGACTCAATGAAAGCAGGGGAGGGACAGAAGGGACGTCAAAGGGAATTAACTCATCAGAGTAAGAACCCAGTTGTGAAAACTGAGCAGAGAGTGAGTTCAATTGCATTAACCATACATGGTGCCAAGGTCTCTCATTATAAGATGCCCTTTTACCCTTTTTGCTCTGTCCAGCCAAAGTGCAAGAAGAAATGTTTGTCTACATGGGATCATCCCAAGCTGGGGCTGGGCAGCCTCCTGTACACAAGTTGGCTGTTCAGACAGTAACAGCTTGAGAGCAATGATTCTGGGATCTACACAAGAGCCTCTGAGGGCAGGTGCTGGATTCTGAGTGATGAAGGAGGAAAGGCTGCACAGGGACACTTGTTGTCTCTGATGACCTGTCTCTGCACAGAGAGAAGTCAGGCCCAGCAATCTGTTACCACTTAGCGCACTTAATTCACTTTAGAAGACTGTGTCAAACATGTTACCTCCAGCTGTGGTTCAAAAACTGAAGAAATTTCAACTCTCAGGAAACATAGGAGGGACAAGATATAAATCCAGAAAACTTGAGCGAAGACAAAACATTTCACATCTCTATCTTTTTATTTCCAGACAAGAAGCCAAAGTCCTACAATATGACTGTTACATTAGGACTTAGATATGTAAGCATCACTTCCTTCATCACTCTGCTGTGATCCTGCAGCTGAAGAGAACCAGTGTGAGTGACTGGGTGCTGGAGGGATTATTGCCCTGGCCCAAAACCAGGCCAGAATTGCCTTCACTTGATAAGTGAAGCTTGGATTAAAGGGCAAGTTGTACTTTGCCAATACAATTTTTCTTCAGGAGTGACCAATGAAAATTGTTCCATACTTGTGTAATGCTGGCTAGCAGATTAAATGTGGTTCTTGGATAAAATAACAGAAAACTAAATAGATGTGGTGGTGCTGCTCTCTCCCTGGCTCTTTAGAGACCAGGCTTTATGATCCTGAGTTCATCTCTGGTGTCTGCTGAAGAAAATAATGTTAAAAATCTGGGGCAATGAAGCTACAATAATGTCCAGTTATCCTACCACCAAGCAAAGAAAAGTGTATTCAATTTATTCAAGGGAATACATATATTGGATTATAAATGCCAAAGCTGGGTGAGAATTTCTAATAAGAATGTTTTTTTTTCACACAGCAGACAACAGAATGACATGAACCTATGGATGGAATCTGAAGCCAGGCAGATCCAGGAGAAAAAGCATAAGATCTTAGCATTGGAACAGCTGACCAAGGGATGACCTATCTTCTCCACCACCTGAGATTTTTAAGAGAGAATTGTGTGTCTTCCACTTTCTTCTTCTAAACTAGTAATGATCGTGACACCGGAGTCCCTGGGTGCTATCACCAGTGTGGACAGGCTAGACTTTCCTAACAGTCCCTCTGCCTTCAAAACCTCTGATGCTTAAAAAGTGCACTTACCTGAGCCAGGGTTCACCCCAGGGGAATTAGATGTCTTTATTCCTTTCTCCCCAGCTGTGGGAATGCTGTGTTTGGATATCGTTCCCATCGCCGGTGGTGTCAGTGGTATGTGTTATGCAGATGTGTGTCTACTGGGAGCAACGTTCAGACAGCACATTTCACACTGATTTATGAACACACTCATGAGCACAGCAACTTCTGGCCTCTGCTGACTTGGGCTGGAATCAGGTTGGATGTTGTTGCTATTCTCATTCTCAGACCTGCGGTCATGGCTCACAAACCAGATGCTGCAGAAATGCAGAGCTGAGGAAGTCCTTGCCTCAGAGCTCCTCTGTAAGCAGAGGGTGGAGGAGGCAGGTAGCCAAGGGAGCCCAGGGAAAAGATGGGAGGTAAATATGTCCAGTCATGATGAGCTGAAAAGGACTGAGTGTGGCAATAATTTGGCTAGGCAGTGGTGGGCCAAGGCTGGGTTTGCCCAGGAAAAGATGCTGCAGGACTCCAGGCATGAGACAAAAAAGCATCTTTGCTGTGTGAGTGGCAGGAAAGGGGGAACATCTGGGATACAAGGCTACTGGGAAAGTGTCGACACAACTTGAGAATAGAGAGGTCTCAGTTCTCAAGTCTAAAGTGAGGATGTCATCCAGGTTGTAACTCCAAGTGATGAATAAGAGAAAAACAGTTCCCCTTCAGACACGATGAGTCTGGGATGAGGACCAGGTGTCCCCAGATGTCAGGGAGCCAGGCTAAGATGGGAGTTAATGTTGGAGAACACAGCTAACAGGGCAGAGGTCCAGATCCAAAGGAAACTGCATTTGAATTGGTGAGGTTTGTCAGAAATCAGGGCAGAGGGAAAGGAGAGCAGGACTCAGTGACCATAGCGAGGGCAGAATGGAGAAGGAGGATTGGTTTCAAACTTAAAATAGATTTATTAGATATTAGGAATATAAATAGATATTAGATATTAAGAAGAAACTTTACTGAGAGGTGGTGGAACAGGTTGCCCAGAGAAGTTGTGGATGCCCCAACCCTGGGAGTGTTCAGCATCAGGTTGGATGGGATTTTGAGCAACCTGGTCTAGTGTAAGGTGTCCCTGCCCATGGCAGGGGGGTTGGAACTTGGGAATCTTTAAGGTCCCTTCCAACCCAACCCATTCTATGATTCTGTGAAGATGGACAGGGGAAAGGTAAAGGCCAAAGGGGACAAGGAAGGGCAGAAAGATACAGTGAAGGTATAGCCAAAGATCTCCAACTATACCAACTACCTGATCCTTCTACTCACGTTTTTATTAGAATTATAATTGATATTACAGAAAGTCTTTTTACTGCTGTGATAAAATAAATCTTTCCAAACTCTTTGAGACAAGAGTGTATTCCCAGCTGATCCCAAAACACAGGTGCAGTTTCGTCACGATCGTGATTACTGTTCAAAAGAAAAAACATTAACAGCTATGGCCAGCGAATGTGTTGGTTTTGCTGTGGTCATTGTTGTTGTTTTGTTGGGGTTTTTTGTTTGTTTGTTTGTTTGTTTTTTAATAGGAATCAGCCAGCCCAGTATTGGTACAAAAATAGTTAAATACAATGGACCAAATGTCAAACTATGAGAAGAATGACTCAAATTAGAGAAGCATAGATAGAAGAAGCTAACAAAAACATCTCTTCCTGTGGGGACACTAACACAGCCAAATACTCATCTTTGTAGGTCACCCAGTTTAAAGAGCGGTGCACAGGGGGAAAAAAATCTGGGTTTGATACTTTGTACCCTGGACTACAAAGGAATCACTGCAGATATATAAATAAAAGACAGCTGGGCTGAGGTTTCAGATCACCTACACCCATCAGAAGGGCAGCCAGACCAAGCACTGTGCTCTCCTGTTGGATACCTGGACTAATGCTCAACTCAGTCAATACTTTAAGGGCAAAGAGAGACAGAGCAGAGCAATGTTTTATTAAAAGATTTCAATCACCTGCTTTGCCACAGAAACAGCAAAGAAAATTACATAGCCCAGGGGGAGAAACTTTTGATTTAAATATCTGTAAAAATGTGGGAAAAAAACCCGGAGAGCTCCTGCCTGGGAAAATCATGAGCCTGTCTCAAAGTCTACAAGACTATGTAAGCAGAGGAAGTGAATGAATAACTGTGGCACATGCATGAGTGGCTGAAAGTGCAGCCTGAGCAGTAATTGGCTCTATTGGTGCTCCTCTGATTAGCTGGTTTTGGCTGCAGCACTTGTCAGACCCACGCTGAGTTCACAGTACAGAAGTATTGACACTGCACTGAAGAACGTCTCAGATCAGCCAGTGGATCCCTGCAGAGAAACAGCAAACACAGATCTGAAGGATGCAGTCTCCAGGGAGGGCTTTAAATCCTTACTTCATGTCACTAATTCCTCGTTATCTAGAGCTGGAAGAGAAAGGACTCCTGGAATGGATTCAGATGCTCCTGTTACTTTTCACTACCTCAGAAATGAAGGAAGAGAGAAGAAAATTGATGGTGCTTCTGTGGACAGAAATTTAAGAAAAAAATCACATTAATCACTGAATGTAGGTGGTTTGAACTCTTTACCAAAATACCCATCTGAGTTGCTAATGAACTGAAACAGCAAAGGGATCAGCTTATTGGTATGGGAAGGAAAGGCTACACACTTATAAATCTCCAGAGAAACTCCTGACAGGGAGAGGTCTTAGCTGGGGATGTGTCACAGAGGGCACAGGAGAAAATGAGCCACCCCAAGTCCTTACAGTGACAGTAGGCACAGCACCAGCAAATGTGGATGGAAGAGACCAAGGAAATCAGGCACTTCCAAATGAGAGATATTTTTATGTGTAGACTTGCACACCTACTGTGTCTGCTCCAGGGTTATGGCCAAAACCCCCCTTCAGCTCATTCAGCTCTAAAATCAACTCCATGGAAGCCTGCTAGAGCCTCAAAATGCTGACATGACCACTCTGCAGAATGACAGAGAAATTCCACAGAACATGAATTATTTTCTTCACACTCTGGTAATCACTACCAAAAAGCAATTTTGGAGAGCATTAGCCAGCACCAGAGTATGCCAGCAAATGCTGTTGTGTTTTCTGAGCTGGCTCACTGATTCCAACACCCTGATCAAATATAAGCAATTTAGGCTATTAATAGTAGCATTAAGGAAAGACTTCCACATTTTGCTTGTGAGCTGCCTGTCCTTTCTCACCCTGTCCTCCCTCCCAGCTAATTTATGTTATGTTATGTGGTGCCTAAATGAAATGTGAGGAATAGCAGAACAGATCACAGCTTAGATCAGATATGTCCAAAGCAGTTTGAGGACAGTTGACCATTATTTACTTGCAACATACAGTAAGCAGAGATGAAGGTTAAATGTGAGGCTTTTCTACCCAGAAGATATCAATCTTGTATGTATACACAGAGGAAATAGCAACTGCATTTCACACAAGCTGAGAATTTGGTTCCCAGGACAAAATCAACCAACCTATGGTTACAAACATCTCTTCAGCTTCTTGGGCTCTGCCTGCAGAGAAGTGGCACTGCAGTAATAAAACTCTCACATCTTGCTGCCCACACTGAACCCAAGGCTCGTGTGGGTGAAGCTGCCAGGCTCTGACAGAAGTTGCACCACTTGGAAAGACATGGACAGACATGGAGAGACCACCCTGAATGGGCTGAATATCTCTCCCACCACTTGCAGCACTTCTCTCTTTATTCTTTGCCAGTATCTCAAGATTCCTTCTCTCATAGAAACCTGACATTCATATCAAAACCTCCATTTACATTGGATTGCACAAAATGCCTCCAAAACTGCCTCAGCTTTATCTGAAGTCAACATCAGCCTCAAATCTTTGTTTTGCTCTTTATTTTTTATTTATTTCTCTAAAACCTACTGAAAGAGGCTCTGAAACCTTCTCTACTACTGTTTTGTCCCTTCAGGTTCCAAAACAAAAAGCAGTTTTTCCTAATGGTTAACATTAAAGAAATACTGAGCTGGTTGGTCTTTTGGGATTTCTTAGGGTATTTTCTTAAAAAAATTCAAAATTGTCTTTAAAACTTTTTTCCTGAAAGCAATTTGTTGATCTTTGAAAAAAAAAAAAAAAAAGAAAAAAAAAAAAAAGAAAAAAAAAAAAAAGAAAAAAAAAAAAAAGAAAAAAAAAAAAAAGAAAAAAAAAAAAAAGAAACACTCTATCTGTCATTCTGAAATTATTTTAGGGGGAAAAAAAATCAAAATCTCTTTATCTTTTAGCAAGAACCAACTTTGCTGTTCATGTATAAAGCTATGGTGAAATATATTGTAGCATCTTGCCATCATGAAATATGAATACTACTTTGTTAAACTCTTCAACACACAGATGAGACTGATGAAACTATTCCAGAGGAAGGCACTTGTCCCTGAAGCTGTTTTGTCTCACTGTTATGAAGTTGAGTCAGCATTATTCAACCAATGATTCATAATTTTGCACATTATTTTGAACCCCAGTCCTGCACAAGGACCCTCCTGTACCAGCACAGCATGAACATGGAACAAAGAGGCACCTTCTGCTTCCAAGAGCTCCTAGTCCTTGTAAAGGACTGGAGAAGCAGATGGAGATGGATGGAGGGTGAGATTAAAGGAACCAGCCAGGACATGATGCCAGACTTTGAGTAACCTTTACAGCCAGGGAGAGATATAACTGTGACCATGTCTCCATGATATTCATTAAAAAAAAACAAAAAACAAAAAACAAACAAAAAAAAAAAAAAAAAAAAAAAAAAAAAAAAAAAAAAAAAAAAACAAAAAAAACCACCAAAAAACAACCCACCAAAAAAAAAAAAAACTCCAGAAGATTTTAAGCGTCCCATGCCCATTCCTGACTGTTATTCCAAGTGAGATCAGATGTGGGAAAAGGAGAATACTGAAATAGAAAGAGGCTGTTGGAGGCTGTGAGTGGTGCAGGGACCCTTGGGAGAAGCTCCACAGCAGTTTGTATGTGGGGAGAGGGTCAGTCTTTGAGCTATCTGCCAAAAAGCTGCATCAGACTGTTCTAGGATGAAGCAGTGGGAAGTCAAAATATACTCAGACATGGCTTTTTACTTTTACCTTGCTCACCAGATGTATTTTGGAAAATTATTGCAGGCAGGTCTCCTACACTTGCAAGTTTTTCTCCAGCCTCATTTGAAGTGGGAGAAGTGGATGACTAGAGTTACAAGTTTCTACACAAACACATCTTAAGTTTCCCAGGATTTTCTTTCCTAGGGGAGCTGTGCACAGCCACCTGCTCCGCTGGGACCCTTGCACTTCCAAAACCCTACGAGCCACACCTTCACCTTTCAAAGCCCTGGGTGCCACCAAGTGCTCACCCTGGGTCCAGGGAGTGTCTGGCAGCAGCTACACTCAGCCCGGAGTGTGCCTGCCTTTCCCATCTCTGCTCTTCTACATCTTCCCTCTTCGCAGTCTCCGTCCTGTCCACCTCTTCCCTTTGCATTCCTCCTCTTTGCAACTCTGCCTTTGCATCCCTCCCCTTTGTATCCCTCCCTTTTCACCTCCCCCTTTGCACCTCTCTCACTTACATCCCTCCCCTTTGCCTCTCTGCCCCCTTCGCATCTCTGCCTTTTCCCATCCCTCCCCTTCTCATCTCTGCTCCTCGCAGCTCTGCCCCCGTACACCTCCTGCCCCTCGTCCCTCTGTATCCTCGCCCCTCCGCACTCCTGCCTGCTCGGCTCAGCCCTCTGAGCATCTGCCCCTGGCACCCTCCTCTCCTCCCTCCCG
>WBNO01012999.1:67701-315012 GCA_013400575.1 Peucedramus taeniatus | reverse complement strand
GGGGGCTGCCAGCTGCCGGCAGAGTGGCGGCCGCTCAGCGAGGGCTGCCGGGCCGAGCTGGCCGCGATCATCGTGTACGCGCGGGTGCTGGCCCTGCACCCCGACCCCTACGGCGCCTACAACTACCTGCCCTGGCAGAGGGGCCCCCCCGGCGGCCCCCAGCAGGGAGCGGGGGATCTCTTCTACTCGGCCGAGATCGAGCTGCTGTGCGACCAGGCGTGGGGCAGCATGCTGGAGGTGCCCGCCGGCTCCCGCCTCAACCTCACCGGCCTCGGCTACTTCTCCTGCCACTCGCACACCGTCATGCAGGGCTACGCTTATTTCTTCTTCCTCCGGTGAGTCCCAGGCTAGGGGGGTCCGGGGAGGGGTTGGGATGTCGCATCCCGGCTCCGGGGCATCTCCGCGGGCGGGGGATGCGCGCCCGCCCCTGCCCGGAGGGTTCGCTCCGTCCCGCGCAGGGCTTCTCCTTTGCGCTTCCACCCTCAGCTTCTCAGGGAGAAAAAAGCCCGGAACACCAAACTCCCATAGTATTCCAGCATTGTCGGCCAGCACACGCACGGGGAGCTGCTGTTGAGTAGCTCGTGGGTGCTGCTGCTTTTGTTTTTACGGCGGGACGGTCACAGAGCTGGAGAGAGGCCAGCGCCTGTTTGCCGAAGTTCGGCTTGGGAGTTTAAAACCCATCCCCAAATACTCACCCGATAGCTCTCCATCGGCTCTCCCGAGTCCCAGCCAAACCCTGACTTTGGGCTCATCGAAAGAATAAGAAAATAAACCACATTGTGGGAACAGAGCCATCTCTGTGACCTTTCAATTCGAGAGCATTTGCAAAATACTACTCAGTGGCTTGTTTTGAAACACTTGGTATATTCTTAGACTGGGTGCGCGACAAAACTCATTTTGATGCTGTCTAGGGCTTAGGCTGCAGCAACATCTTTAAACACATTTTATTGACACAAGTTATTTATTGACTGCTTGAAGGAGTACTTAAACTCCAGGCTTAAGGGCAAAACTGATGCAAATTCAGTAGAAACTATGGCCCAAAATACAGATTTGCCTCCTTCATGGGGTTTCACAGGTCTCTGCAGGGTGGAAGGAACAGTTTGGTCCTTACTGCTGCTGCCTGATCCAATCCTTGTGGTGGAAATTGTCATTTGGGTGCCAGGAGAGCTAAGAACCAATTGCCTGCTAGAAGTCTGTGTGACTTTTTGTCGAGCCAGGCTGAAGTATGACAGGTGACTTCTGCAGGAGAGGGAGTGCTGTTCATTCTCACAGTGGGCTGCCCCTGCAATCTGTGTTCCAGAATGGATGAGAACTACATCCTCCTGCCACATGGAGTCAACTTCCAGGAGGCGATTTTCCCTGATACCCAGGAGAACAGAAGAATGTTTGCCAGCCTTTTCCAGTTTTCAAACTGCTCACAGGCACAGCACGTGTTGAGCTTCTCCAGTGACTGGGAGATTCAAGAGGACAACCGGGTAAGGGATTTGTTTGCTTTCCAGGGCTTGTTTTCAAACTGGGCACAGGCATTCCCATGTCTTTTGTGAATATATGTATATGAATGCAGAGCAGCAGGTCCCTGATTTTCCCGTTCCTTGGGTAGTATCACTAGCAAAGTAACACACTGGTGAGGAAATATTAAACTGTTTTCAGAGCTGACCTCTGTGTTAACCTCTTTAGCTTCCTGTGGACCTGAGCAAAGCTTGATATCAACTTGTTCATGAGCAATAGGTTAAAAATAGTATTACTTGTGATCCTGTCCTCCCCCACCCAGATCATTCTTGGGTTTGCTATCTCAAGACCTCATTTTTTAATTTCAGCTGAAATGTTCAGGAGCACATCTTTGCTTTTGAACTTCTGTGTTCATCTCACGTAGTGAGAGCAGTGCCTGGACCATGACACACTGTAAGGGATTATTCTTGCCTGACTCCACATAACAGCATAAATGTCTACTGAACTAATCGCCCTGAGCTGCCTTTGTAGCAGCTGGGGAAAAAAGACTCTTGAGGGCACATTTCATGTGAGTGATGAGGGCAGAGTTTCTCTGAGCGATGCCAGAACTTACTTCTGAACAAGACAGATGAAATGTCTCTTTCTCCTTTCAAGGAAGGCCACAGAAAGCAATTCACTCTCTAGGCAATTCTCCCTTAAGAACATCCAAAGATGCCCACTGTTGGTGGCTTCTGAGCCCCTTTTTGGGACTGTAGTGTGTGTAATAAATGCAGGATTTTAACAAATGCTTATTTGGCAGAGAGGAGCAACATGTTGTCATGTGTGTGCATGTTCTGGATGTGCATATATTTTTTGAAAATTGGAACTAGGAGAGCTGGTTTAGTGCCAAACCTTGTTTTGTGAGGCTGGTGGTTTCCCTGGTAGCTGAGAACATTTTAAGCACCTCTCTAGGTCAGGATGGACAGGACAGGTGTCATTGCTTGTGTCTTCTGTGGATTTACCCAAGGCACGATGTTTATGTATGACAGCAGATGTGTGAGTGTCTTGCATGGTAGATGGATGGAGGGAATTCAGTAGCTGGCTGAGCCTTTTCCTTTCACCACCTGGCCAAATGCCAGCATACAAAGTTTGAGCTGCTGTGTGGCCATCTGGCCAGTGACACAGCTCCTCTCCTTGGGATGCCCCATGAGCAAGCGTTTTCTTACTGCTGATATTTTGGGGAGGGAGTGTGGAATGGTGCTGTTCAAATATATGTGGGGGACAGCAGCAGAAATTGATGTTTAAGAGGAAATTAATTATCCTACAATTAAATTGCAGAGCTGTAACCCTGTCCAGGCAAGAAGGGGGAGGTGGAGAGCCCTGGTCCCAGCCCTGCCTCCTCCCTTCCACTCCTCTTGCTCTCCAGTGCCACAGGCAACATACTTGGCAAGTAAAGGTGCTGCTGCTGCCAAATCCACAGATTTTTGTCCAGGGGAGCAAAGTGGCATTGGGAGGCCACCAGATCCAACTGCCAGTGTCTGCTTGTGATGCCTCTGCACTGTTTATTTCGTCATGCTGAGCTAAATGTGGGAGATCTTGATGGGCTGGTGCTCTTTTACGCCAGCAGTGAATCTCACCAGTCAGCCTTAATGGAAATCACTAGGCAGAAACCCCCAGGGTAAGTTGAGGCAACCCTCAGCATATGTATCAAAAGTGCATTTCAGCTGTTGCACTCTCTGACCCGTGCAGCTGTGAGCAGACTGGGGGGGATTAGAGCTGCTGGTCCCACAGTCAGGGGCCGGGGGCTTTACACGCTTCAACCCCCACCCATCCAGTGAACAAATTCAGCACAACTGATGGACACTTTGTCTCGCCCTCATAATGAAAAGTAAAAGCTTCCTCTGCACCAGTTAAAAATAGATGGGGCTGACTGTGCTCCCATTCAGCTCCTGCATCTGTGTTTGCCCAGCCGAGCGCCAGCTCCCGGCGCCTGCGTGCCCCAGCCTGGGAAGGGGATGACATTTCTGGCTGCTGCAATACTAGGAATTTGTTCCTCAGCTCTTCCCAGGTACAGCTCTCTTTAGTGTTTCCCTCCTCTCTCTGCCTTTTTACCTGTAGTGGTGGCTTTCCCAGTTGTCACTGTGTCTGCTCACATCCCGTCACAGTGTGAACAATTTCCATTTCCAAATGTGCTCGGCCGAGCTGCCCCATGCTGGCTCCTAAGCTGAAATCTGTGGGGTGTGCCAGCTTCATGGCACACACAGTGAACATAACTCAGAGAATTAGTCCTGAAGTTTTTGGAAAAGAACTTCTTTGGTAGCCTGAGTAAATCCAAAGGGGGGTTCTGTGATGGTGTCAAGTTGGGAAGAACTTGGACAAAGAGGAAAGGGTTGTTTGATGAGGCCCATACTGTAGTGAGGAGTCAGGGGTCTCACTAGCTGCTGTGTGCTGACAAATTGTTACTTATCATGGATGTTTTGTGCAGTCAGAGAGGATAGGTGGAAATGTTAAGACATTCCAAGCAGAAAGTCTCATCCCAGGACTTCATAGGTAAGGTCCTGCCTCCAGGTGTTGGAACAGCTGCATGCAGGGACAACTTAAAAAGCAGCAGGCCAGAGGAGGCTTGGAATAAAGGAATGATGAAATTTTCTGTTTACAGACAAATCCCATACTCTGAAAGTCTTTTGGAATCCTGATCTTTATATATTTCTGGGGTGGACACTTTGAGAGAGACTTTGGTGCTAGAAGCACATGCAGTTGCAATGGATAATTTGTGTTTGCAGCTCTGGGATGCTCAGCCAGAATGTGAGAAAATCCCATGATGAGTGAGTGTCTTTGCCTCATGTAAAGCCTTATGACTTCAAGCAAGAGGTCCCTTCTGCAGGGTGTGCTTGAGCTGGCCATGGAGCAGGTGACCCAAAAGTGACCACTGACATGTTGTCCTCTTGCTTGCCTCTTCTGTCTGCAGTGCTCCTGGCATGCAGGCAGCCTTGTCTGGGCTGCCCAAGGGGTGAAACAAGGAAAACACTGACAGCTCCTTTTCCTCCTTCCAGCAAATGTGTCTGATGATGCAAAAGAGAACAGAGAGATATGCAGGAACTTTTTGATGTACTGGGATGTGCCACCTGCCTTTTCCATCATGGTAAAATGCTTTCAATTTTTGGAAAGGCCCATGGCGTGTGATGAAAGGAGGACAGACACCAGGCACATCTCATTGAGTATAATACTTTCCTCATCCTGGGCCTGCTGCTTTTGCTGTAAGCTAATTCCAGCTGCATTTTTAAGCCCCTTGCAGTCTGGGCTACGAGCCAAATACTGCTTTCCATAGTTTTCCAATAACCCTACAATCTCATAAATTCACTTAGGCGATTGTTCTGGCCATTTCAGAGTGCAACGATAGCTCCTGCCATTGTTTCTTTAGGCACTTGCATTTTGGCCTCCATGTTTGCAGAGGCAAATACTAATGTGGCTTCATCTTGATTTTTTTTGTCTCAGCCCCTTAGTGATGTTTTCAGATCTCTTGTTTTGCTCCAGCTCGTTGTTGCAGTGGTTTTCACAAGGTTGTTTCTAAAACCAAGGGATGATGCAATACAGTGGGATTGAAATCTAGCCCATTGCAGAGTTTCACCATTTTAGTGCAAATCTAGGGGCTGTAATTTCTCCTTCTGGCCTTCTGCAGGGTTATGCAATCTCATAAAGAGGACCTTGTTGCTTTGTCTGCACATAAGGCATTACATGAGAAGTGACTTGAGGTCTGGTGTTGATAAGGACAGTAGAAATCTCTAGCAGCACTTGTAGTTATTGTTCAGAGGGCCTTGAACTGGTTTTGTCAACGGGTTGGTAAGGAAATGTGTTCTTCTGGCCTCCCTCTTTATGTGTGCAGGAGAGTTGCAAAATGACCCCACGTGCATCACAATAAGGGGCTGATGTCATGGTGTCAGCCCAATTGTGAGCAACAGTGAGATAAAGTCCATGGAAATGAAGGAGTCCAATAACTTCAATTAAGCTCAGAGATTGCAGGGGGAGACTACACCTTTTATTAAGCCTCTCTCCCTGCATTGACTCAAACAGCAGAGCCACAAGCACACTGTTACCTTAATTGATTTAGATGAATGGACTTGCCTTCTGAGAGACCTCCAGAACTTTATCTGGAGGCATTATCTCTAACAGAGCTTTTATGGGAGTACTCAGTGTCCCAAATAAAAAGCAAGGTAATTAGTGGGTTAGCCTGGCACTCTGCAAATATCTGCTTAGCATCTTTGGGTTTGGATCTTCTTCTCTGGTGGCACCATGGCTGCTGTAACAGACTAATGACCTGACTGGGACACCTGAAAGACTTTGGAGCAGCTGAAAAAGGAACTAGATAAGAAAAGCAATGTAATTGCATAAATGGCCTCGCCATTGCTGTGCAAAGGAATAATTAAATTAAATTAAATTAAATTAAATTAAATTACATTCTTCTGTGAAAGTAGAGGAAATAGCTTCAGAATTACTTGTATTTTAGCAACTCCCATGTGCATGGACTGGGAGCCACTGGGTTGGGTGAATCCCTGAGCCCATGTGTGGGCAGCAGCACATCTGCTGCTCCCAGCCTGTTTCTTCCCTGATGCTCTCAACCAGGTGAATGGTAGAGGGTCTCAATCAGTGACACTTCACAGCACCATGAGGGCCCAAGCCACAGAGAAATAGCCACTGTACCAGAGCACTTGATCCATCTCCCAGGCAACATGCCCCCAGAAAGGGGGAAGAAAGGAGGAAAGTTGGGGAAGTCCTCATAATTTTTCAGACCACCCTGATTTTGGAAGTGATTAAATAGTATCATGTCCAGAGAGAGCCTGAGCTGCCTTGGATGCATGGGCCAGATCTCTTCCTGTGGTGGCTGAGATGGACATTGCTGATGCCAAAAGTGACTCTGCTCTGTGAGTCTTGCAAATCATGGGCACTAGGAAAAATAAGCTGATAACTGTGTTGTCCATGTTATCCACAAAATTAAAATGAAAAAGTAATATTTTTTTTCTCTTAATAAAGTTAAGAGCTTCTGCTCTTGCAGAGTTTCCTCTCTGCTCTGTGTGCTGGGAGATGAATTTCAAGACTGGAAAATGCTGCTCATGGAGTCCAGAGCCAGCAGTTTTAGGAGAAGAAGCAGTCTGAAAAAGAGCAGGTAGCATCCTGCACAGTTCTCTTTAATTCCCATGTACTGAGTTTTTGTGTTTGCTTGTGGCATGAGCTGCATTAGACATTCTCCCTTTGGTCTTAAGGCACTAGGGAAATACAAAATAATCTCAGTTAAAACCAGTGCTACGTGGCAAGGGCAGTACAAAAAGACCTCAAAACCGAATTGAAGTGAGGTTCAATATCTAGAGGTTTGAAAATCTTCTTTTACATGTGGTTTCTTGCTCTGCCATTGGTTAGAGGAGTTGTTTCTCCATGAGCCTAATAGCATGGTAGAAAGTGCCATCACTTCTGGGTTGTTTTCATAGTGATTTACAGTGCTTTTGTTTTCCTCCCAGAAACCCACCCAGGGCGAACCCCCTCCCTATGATCTGTGTTTAATTTGAGTACATTTAAGCAATATCAGATGAAATGGAGAACTGCTGACAAGAGTCTGGGGCAAAGGAAGACCACGAGACAATTGATACATTTGGGTAACATCCCCAGGAGTCTTTTGGCACAGAAATGGCATTGATTCTTTTCTGAATCTTCACACCCAGGCTGTGGTAGGGGACTCTTAGAGTTCTGACTGGCATATCCCTATCAGTTTTCTATCTTTCCACACACACACAGGCTGATAAAACACAGAGTAAAAGATCACAAAGGAATACACAATAGCCTTATCCACAGGATGTTCCATTGCATATGGTCTTAATCGTATTTATAACACCCAGAAGGTATTCTGAGCAGTGCTTCCCAGGAGAAAAATGGGCAAAATCTCTGGTTTTCAGTTGTTTCTTAGAGGCACATTATTTCTGCTGGGGGTAGATTGGCTGGTTTTCACACACAAGGCAGGAGGAATGACCTGATGTAGCGTGGGAGCCTTGGGTTTGGTATCATTTGTGAACAGTCAGAATTTGGGATTGAAAACTGAGCTTTTCCCCGCCATCTGAACTCTTGTCCCCATGCCAGCCATGCTGGCAGGGAGGTGCTGAGGTGAGACCCCACTTAGCACCCTTCTGGTACCAACAGGGGAGCCCCAAAGAGTGCCACAGCTCCTGGTGAACGTGTCTGGACCATTGCTGCCTCTCAGGCAGTGCAGATTGCTCCAGAGCTCAGCTCTCTCTTGCTGTGTCTCAGGCACATCCAAGTACATAATATCCTTAAAAATATCCAGTTTCCAGCTCGTTGAGCAAGGAAATGCCAAGACAACCAGGGGTATGTGTGTGTGTATGTACTGCTGCCTCCTCGAAGGGTGAAGCAGCAATCCTTCCAGGAACTGGCAGGGAAGGGAGACCCACATGGCTCCAGGCCTCTTTTAATTAGCCAGAGTCACACTGTAATGAAGTTCTGCCAAACACTCTAAATCATTCCATATTTCATGGCACAAGGCTATCTGCTGCTGTACTTGAGCTTGGTGGTGAGCAGGCATCTGACCCCAGCCCCAGGACACCTTCTGGGTTCTCTGCCTGGCTGGTGGCCAGGGGGCAGTTGATATTTGTGGGCTGAGCTCTGCATGTTGAGAGACACAAAGGTGGGGCTGAAGAGACCCTGCTGTCCCTCCTCTATTTCAGATCCAAGGCTGTCTGCAGGGATGCCTTGGGCTTTCCAGCCCAGACATGGCTTTTCAAGCCCAGCAGTGTTTTCTTAGCTGGATGAAGAATTTTTTGGGAGCCCCTGACCTTTAGAAGCCTCTTAGCCAAGGGCCAAGGCACTGTGTAGGTAGAAGAGATGGGATTTTCATTGAGCTGGTCATGTTCCTTCTGTGCTAACACACAAGTGGCTGAGGTGGGTGATACCTCCCTCAGGGGGGGCAGTGGGAAGGTTGAAACCCACCCTGAGCACCCACATGTGAAGATGGGCTGGGAATTGCAACATTGGAGTGAGTGGTGGACCTCTCATCCATCCCCTCCAGAGATGACACTGTCATGGGCAAAGTGCCAACTACAAGACATGAGGAGGCTGACTTCAGCCCACTGTCTCCTTCTCTGTGTGTGAGTGATACCTCTGCTTTCCTGCCATCCTGTTCATGGCCTCCCCAGAGTGGGAAAGTGAGAAGGGACATCCCACCACTGTGAAAGATGAAGGGAGAGGTGCAGGGAAAGAGTTGGTGCAGATCTGGGCTGTGAAATTGAGTAGTGCAGGACAATGGATGCTTGAAAGAGCTTGTGTCCACAGCCAAATCCCCTTCCTCCACAGAGGTTTGTGTACTCAAGGTGCTCCCCAGATACCTGGGACATGTTCTCCAAGGAGAAGAGTTAAGGCTGATGTTAAGGTGGATGTAGGATCTTACTAACCCAAGGCAAAACAGAATGTGCAGTCCAAAGAAGCAGATAATGGGTTTTTCTGAATCCAGTCATGCTTACAAGTCACACTTGTCCCATGGCATTTCAGTCTCAGAGGGTGGAGGTACTGACTTTGCCTGGGAGCCACTGAAAGATGCTCAGATATGAGTCCTGGCATCCTGCTCACAGTAACACACTGGGGCTATTCCAGTGCTTTTGACTGGGCTGGGAGCAGGAGGGGGAAGCAAACATCAGAGCTGGCTGCACATGGCTCTTCACCTGCTTGGATTTTCCTAGAGCTTGTTTTGAGCCAACTCTTGGGGAATACATTCAGAATGAGTCTCAGGCAAGTGTTCTGCAACAAGATCTGCCAAAATTAATGAGGGAGGTACCCATATTACCCATATGGTGTTGTTCAACCCAATTATGGGAGGCACCATGCCCTTCTGTAAATCTGTGTGTCTGTAGATGAGTTGGGTGGTTTTTGTGTGCAAATTGATACTTTGTGTTGGTCAGCAGGTGGAAAGGATGATTCATGTAGATCAGCAGTCCTGGACCAGGATCTCTCCTTGATTAATATGATGCTCCTACAGGCACTGTGGGCAGACCTGTCCTTTGGTTTAGTTGCTGTTGACCTTGAACCCAGGGAAAGTATCTTCTTTCAATTTCTCTCTCTCTCCTGATCCACCTGTGAGATGGACACAGAAAAAGATGGAGCAAAACATTTATTAAAATCAACAGCCACCAAAATCCAGCTGGCAGCTGGCAGACGGGACACCTGTGAGGCTGCTGTAACCAGATCAGCCATTGTGGCTGGAAGGGAGATGAGATCTTTTAATCTGGGACATATTTTCTCCCAGCCCATGCATTTTGATGTTTATTTTCACAAATGACAAGCCAAGCTGGCTCTGAGGCAGCAGGAGTTCCAGTCCCTTATGGAAGCTGCAGACGGAGCCTTTTAAAGCTGGTCCTGCCTCCGCCAGCCAAGTACCTTTCCAAATTCCCCTGGAGAAGTGTCCTTGCCCTGTTGTGCCTGGCCAGGAGCAGCCATGTGGTGCCAGGCTTGGCTTGGCCACTGGCCCTGGCAGCACTCAGCCCCTTGCAGCAGCTAATATGAAGTGACAAACCAAAGTGCCTGGTTTGGAGGGACTGGGAACATAGGGTTCTGGTGGGCCAATTGCAGCTGGTTGCTGAGCAAATCATTGCAGGTGTCTCCAGCAGCTGATGCAGTGACTCCCTCCTCTTGCTGCCCCAGTCTGTCAACTTTTTTTGGAACAAGGCTGTTGCAACTGTTAGTCAAGTAATTTGTAAAAGGAATGACAGCAGGGGAAAATACACTGAGGGAGAAGCAAGTTTCCATGACACTGTAAAATACAAAAGGAAAATAATATGACTAAAAAGCCAGGTCTGACTTTCTGCACAAAAAACTTAAGAGCAAGCAAGGAAACAAATATTTCCTGAGACCTGAAAGCACTTAATGGACTTTTTCTGCTGTATTTTTGCATTTTCTAGATCAGTAAGGAACCAGTACCAACTACAAGGGAGAATGTTGGTGTAATGTTTTATATTGAGACAAGATGTGGGACTAAAATGCAAGCTGGTATTTACATACTGTTATCCTCAAACTGTCCCGTCTTCTTCACTATGCAGGGGCAGCAGGAGAACTATTTCCATTCTGCAGAGGTAAAAGCAAGGCAGGTGTGTTGGGCTCTGTGTCCCAGTCCAGTGGAGACAATTCTTTTTGCTCTCAGATTCATGCCCTCTGGGATTAGAAACAATTGTCTGAATTTTTTTTTTTGCCTGTAAACTTGTCAAAATCCTGTGCCCTTCCCCTCCCATGACTTCCAGCCTTATTGCACAGGTAGTGCTGTACTTTGAGTAGGGAGTTTTCTTCAGGTGGGTGACACATGAGCAGCTGGGCTTTAGTTGTTTATTCAACCAGAGGATGTTGGTGGTATGAAGTCTGGCTTCCTTCTTCAGGTGGATGGTGTCTTGTATCCTGTTCATTTCCTTAAAATGCAATGAGTTTATTGCCTTCATTTGTCTTTGCTGTACACCCATTTCAGAGCACAGTTGTTTGTTTGGCTTTCTTTTTGTATTTCCAGAGCCTTTAGACAGGGTACATACACAAATATGTTCTTCTGGATGTTGTTCATTAAATTTTTTTTATTGTGGAAAATTATTTAAATGCTTAACTGGATGGTGGCTGGGGAGAGAAAAGAGGGAAAGTCAAAGTGGAGGAGCAGCTTGTACTGACAATGGCTCAGGGATAGGAAAATAAATTCAGATGCTTTGAGTCCTAATTTCCCTTACATGGGGAAAGATAGAAATCCCATTTCAGAGCCTTTGAAACGAAAACACAGTAGTCACATTCACTCAATATGCTCCATTTTGTTCCACATTTAAAGCAACAGCCTTAGGTGTGGAAGATGAGCAATGAGGAAGGGGCTTAGTCACAGTAACCATAGGGCACCTCTGCCACGTGGCTGCTCAAACTTTGAAAGAGTTCTGAGGTCTGGCTTGGCTGGGAGAGAGTTTATTCATGGTGTATAAAAGTTGTCTTAAGTGAGAATCTGTGTGTACATGGCTTATCTGTGGGGAAGAAACTTGGTCTGTAAGTACCTCTACTGGAGAGTTTTCTGTGAGTAGAGACAAAGAAAAAAACCCAATGTAAATGAGAGAAAATTAAAATAACTAATGGAAATCAGAAATTAAGAAATAACCCACCAAAATGTGTGGCCCACTGATGTGGTAACATCTCCATTATTTACAAAGTTTGGCTCTAGCTGGGAGATTGAGGTGGGTCAGAAGAAGACATTCTCTGGCTGCCTGCCTCTGGAGGAAGAGTCATTGCACAGCTCATGACATGGCTCTGGGAGGGCTGTATAGGCTTTCAGAGCCCCCTGTCCCTGTCCTGTTACTCTTCAAACTGGATTTTCATGCTGTTCTCTCTGGAGAGGGTTTTTGTCCCCCACTCTGTGGCTGAGCAGCTCCAGGAGGGACCAGGTAGCATCCAAAGCCCACCTCCATCAGCTGGATTCAAAAAGACAGCCTGGAGGTGAACTTTTCTAAAAATCACTTCCAAGTTCTCTGTGCCATGCTGGTCACGAGTGCTGGTGCTGTGAAAAGCCTCTGAGGACTGGAAACAAACACTTTAAAGAAGACTCTACTGAAAGGTTGTTACTACCATCAAAAATTTGGGTTTTGTCCTTTTACACATTTTAGGCTCAGGCATGTTTTGTTTGAGTGAACATGATCTGTCCCTCAAAATCCCAACTGAGCCTGTGTTTTCTCAAGTCTTGGCTTCAAAGGGCAGAGGAACAAATGTGATTTTTGATTATTTCCCCAAAGGTGTAGAATCATTAAATGTGTCCTGGAAATAATACATGGTACTCAAATCTTGCTTGCTGTAATAAAAATGGCTTGAAACCACACCCAGTGACAAAATCCTCCTATATTTAACTGAAATACAGGGTCTGAAAGCAGCTGAACTGCTGATGGGAAATGTCCTGGTGCTTCCAAATCAGTGGCCCTCTAGAGCTGCTGGAACTCATCCTGTCCTTACAGACAATCATTGCTCAAGAAACACATCACAGACAATGAGGATATGAAGGAGCAGACCCCTTCCATCAAAGCATCAGGCCAGAGAAGGGCTAAAAACAAAATCCCAGACTGGAGGCATCCCTGAGGCATTTGCCTGCCTGTTCTGTGTCCAGAGTTCAGGATCAGCCTCTGGTGCTGCTCATTGTCAGAAACTCTGAAACAGGAGAAGCCTCCTGTGGTCTCTGCTAACGAAGTGGAGTTTATCACGCTCCGGTAATTGCATTTGCCATGGTATTTACAGCATTTCCTATGTTTTGAAACGGAGAAATCTCAGGCTTGCCCAGGGCTCATTGTGTACTTTAATCTGCTCCTAAGCCCACACGTATCTTTAAACATTAACTTGTACATTGGCAGTGTCCTGGGGCGGCCTCAACCCCACAGCGATCGAGCTGGGAACGTGGCTGTTGAAGTGTTAATGTTTGCTCTCTGTATTTATCAGAAGCATCCTTTTTTCCAGGTCCTAGGAAATATTTTTTCTTTTGTTTTCTTTTTCTTTTTCTTTTTTTTTTCTTTTTCTTTTTCTTTTTCTTTTTCTTTTTCTTTTTCTTTTTCTTTTTCTTTTTCTTTTTCTTTTTCTTTTTCTTTTTCTTTTTTTCTTTTTTCTCCTTTTCTCCTTTCCCTTTCCTTGCAGTTTTATCTGCAGTCAGTATTCCTGACATCTCTAGAGTAGCACAAGGATTTGGAAATCCTTCCACAGCTCAATATGGGAGTGGGAAGATTTCCTAATGTTGCACCCAGTGCAACATTAGCCCTACAAATAACTGTTTTCAGATTTTGCTGGCCTTTGGAGCAAAGACAATATATTAATTGCAGGAACAAAGGTCATTTGAGCTCACATTGTAGTCTGGCCTTGGCCAAATATGAACTTATTTGTGTCTAAAAGGACTGATGTGGTCCTGGGCCATTTATGCCACAACACCTTGAGACTATGGCTCTGTCTCACTGGCTTCTTTTTCTGGAAACAGCAGTTCCAACTTAGATTCAGTGGTTGAGGAAAAGTCCAGAGCTTGAATCAAGCACTGCAGAATGCCTGGAGTCCTCCTTCTGTATCTGCTGCTTTGTGGAGCAGGTGGCTTGAATTTGGCTGGAGCTTATGATGCATTTTGGAGTCTTTATCTTCTATCTTATAAAGCCTTTTGGATAAAATTTGCTGAGTGCATGAAGAATGTAGAGTTTTGTTTTGTGGATTTAAATCCAATCTTCTAAATTGCTTTAAAGCAATTCCTTGTGTTTTGAAATTCTGAAACCTCTGTCCCTCCTTTTTTAAGGCCTGTGGTCAGTCACGGGCTGATTTAGAAAATGGTGCAAAATGTATAAAGGAAATTTAAAAAATTTAAAAATTATGTTAGGAAAAGAAAAAAAAAAAAAAAAAGAGAGGACACATATGTTATCAATACTCTACCAAAAAAGAACATTGACACAGAAAGCCTTTAACTCTAAAGCTTGTAGAACAACTGGAATAATCTTTCTAATGCAGTCACCATTATTGGAGCTGTCATGGGGCTGTTTGAATTACTTCAACATTGATTTTAGGGCTTTTTCCGTTTGAACTTCAAATATACTCTGTAGATGTGACTCTGAACATGTTTTTCTATGCATTTTATGATAAATATTCTGGCTTTGGATTAGCTTCTTGGTTGGATGTATTTAAGTATTAGTTGAATGGAGTTAAGGAGCTTGTCTACTTCAGTATTGATCTTAAAATGTGAGCAAAGATTGAATTTCATTGCATACAACATTCTGAAGTGCTTCAGCCAACAGCAGAGTGGGGTACAGGAGTCCTTTTGTTAGGTGCTTTGTAGACAGAAGTCCTGAATTGGTGTAAAATGGCAGTTTTGCCAAAAGTTTTCTGAGGAATTAAAGTAAAAGACTGTCAGCATTCTCCCCTGTCCTCACCCCAAGAACCTCAGTATGCCAAGAGATCCCTAAGTCAGGTATCCATGGAAGAGTACTGGAAGAGAGTTCTAACTGATGCTCTCCCATTCTTCAGTGTTTTCAGGTGAAGAATTCTCTGTGATGAATTGATTTCCATATATTTATTTCTTTCTATATATTCAGTGACATCCAGTCAATTTATCTCCCATAAAGCTGTCCAGTCTTCTCTTGAGAATCACAACTTTTTGATTGCCTTCAACCTGTTTCCTACTTTATTATCTGATACTCCCAGTTCTTCTGCTGGAAGATGTTGTCAGTCTCTATTTTCTCCCTTCAGAGCATTCATGGTTGTGTAGACCTTTATCCTCAACCCTCTCACAGGACAGGACTCAAAATTACAGACCAAGCTTAACATCTGAGCCTCAGAGAAGGTTGTTCCTCCCCTATCCTGGATAGGAATCAGCTACTGCTAACACTCTGCAATGCAAGTCCTTGAGAAAAGAGGGAGTAAAGCCCCTGCCCTGGCTGTCTGGGACCTCCCACTGCTATTGCCACAGGGAAATTTCAAAGTTTTGCCTAGACTGTTGGAAGTGCCAACAGGGAAAGCAAATATTTGTGTGTAAGACTTAACCCCAAGAAGATTAAGTGCAGATGAATGTCAGTAGTGCCAGCAACCTGTGAGAGAAAGTGAAAACTGAGAAGGATGTAAAAACAGAACATGGTAAGGAAAAAAAAAGAAAGAAAAAGAAAAAATAAAATGCAAAACAGATTAAAAGCAAATCAGGGAGAAGGAAAATTTCAATTGGGCTTTTTGCTTTCCCAAAAAGGGCAGCATGAGGACCAGCAAGACAAGCATTCTCAGTGTTAGCAGGTTGGGAGGTTCCAGGGGTGAGCACAAAGTAGGGAGGGGGTAGAAATGAGGGATGCAGCTTGATGGGATGCTACATGGACAGTAGATGCCTTTGGAAGTTGGGAAGGATCCTGGAGGCAATGAATATCTTGCACAGTCTTTAGTTCCTAGCTCTTCAGTTCTGGAAGTCAATTGCTAGCTGGGGAAATGGTAATCCGTGGGAAGAGCTTTGGTTTTGTGAAGCTTGGCCCATGTTCTGTGGGAGGAGAGCTGTACTGTTTGGAAAGGATCCATCTTGGGAAAATCCTAAGTGGTAGGGCTGTCTAGACTAGTCAGGAAGGCGTGAACAAATAACCAGAGTAAAATAGAAGAAGAAGAGAAAAAAGTGTGATTCCTCACCTAGAATTAAATTAAGATGTCAGGAAAAAAATGACTCAAGGCTTCAAAGGATGAAAACAGAAGATGTTCTTAGCTGGCTTTACTCTAAGGTTAACAAGGAGAGGAAATTAGACATGCTCATTGCTGGATTTACATGTTGCTGCTGGAAGTGGGTGGGGAGATGTGTGATAGGAATGTTACAATTAATTATTATAAATCTCTTTGTAACAACCGTGTGGGCAGCATGCAGGTGTGTGTGAGGACCTTGGCAGCCTGACAAAAATGTAATTATTGGTTATGGAGGTAGCAGTGCTCACTCTTTGGCACTTTGTCAATCAGCAGAGTGGTAATTAGCCATTGCTAGAGGCCACTGTGTTTCTCTGAAGAGGAAAGCAGAACCTCCTCAAACACCTGGATGTGGTCTGGGTGAGAGCACGGGGGGAAGTGTGTCTTACCTGGGAGACTGCAATTACAGCAAGGATTTCCTGACTCAGAAATCAAACCAGAAGTATTCTGCCTTAAAAAGTTTTCTTTTTTGACCTGCAGCTTGAAACCAGCAGCAATCTGCGTCCATGTAACCCAACCTAAATACAGTGGTTTTTTGAAGTGAAGTAGATCATTAATCTTTAGTTTGCCAGGGGTCATGATAGATTTTCTATCACTGAAAAAGAGGTTGGATCTCTTTTCTAGGAAAGATATGCACCTGCTGAAGTAATTTGGTGAGCAAAAGGAATGACTTCCAACAATTTTATACAGGAAGTCTGATATAATTGGTTTAAAGAGAACTGATACTTGTTGCTCTCATTGTCTCATAGTGGACAGCATATTATTTTCTAGTTTGGCTGACAGAAAATGTGGGCTTTGGGACTATACTACACATACTGGAGAATTCAGCGTCCCTGCCCCAAAGCCCTTTTTTTGGGATTTCCCTCCCCTTGGGTCATAGGAAATCATGTACAGCCATGTTTACAAAGAAATCTGAACCACAGGAGTGAATAAGAAGCAGCCTTGAGAGGAGGGTCAGAAGCTGTCCAAGGCACCATCTTTCCAATTTCTACTATAGCTGAGGAGTCAGAGTGAGAAAAAGCATTGTTCTAGGGAGCCTTTTAAAGTTCCCCATCAAATGCAGTAAAACACACGATAGAGCAGCTTTAAAAACAAGGGGAAAACAAAGGCAAATTTATCTCTGACACAGCAGTGACAGCCAAGAAGAGCTTGTCAGGCCTGGGCTCCTTCAAAGATGTGCACTGAGCCCTTTCACACTCTCAGTGCTGTTTGCTGAAGTATTAAGGAAGTGGGAAGGCATCCAGAAAGCTGGTTCAACTCAGCTGACACGGTAGAGTTTGAAAAGGAGCAGGAAGGAGATGGAGATCTGCAGCACACTGCTGACCTGCCACCAGCTGGGGACACAGTGATGCATCACACTGGTCCTGCTGGGGCAGACTGTGCTCAGAGGTGTCCAGCAGCTGCTGAAAGGGATGATGGAATAACATCTCACAGCTGCTACAGGGTTGGGTTTTTTTGGTCCCAATGAAACAGGGAGACAGATTTTTGGGGTAGCTTTCAGGAAGCTCTTGACCCAGCTGGCTACAAGGAGTGGAAGTGCCTCACAGCACTGTATTGCCCTGGAAGACATGGACAATCTGTAGCAGTGAATTGATTGTAATTTGTCAGAGCTGAGCAGAGCTGTGTCCTCTTCCCCTGAGTTTCTGCAAGCTCCGCAGATGCTGTGTGAGAATTACTTGTGAGCTGCAATGCCTGTAGTGGTAAAACTCATAACAGACACACAGGGTGAGGATTGAGGAGTGCTCATTTGTGGTTGCTGCAGACGTTCTTTGTCGTGGCCACTGCTGTAACTTTATTGTAATTTAAGCACATTTTTAAAGTCCAGGCAACCCACAATTGTAACCATTGTGTCACCACCCAAGATTCAAAACTCAGCTCAGAATCAATGAGTTTATAACTGCATATAAACCCTTCCTGCAATTTAACACCAAGGAAAGTTGGCATGAGAAGGCACTTACCTATCTTCTCAGGTAATGCAGAATTTATTATAGCACCCCTCCCTTTTCCTCTTCCCTTTTATGTGGTTTTGTATAGCTCTCACAAACTATGAGTTATACATAGAAAGCAAAGTAATAAATGAGTTTGAAATATGAAGCCACATTCAGAATTTTTTGGATGAAAGTAGCTTTGTTAATTTAAGGTATTGGTCTACTTTGAGAAGTGGTAGAGGTGAAATATCACTTGTGAGATCTTCTTTCACCTGAACTTTGGGGGCTGAGCCCAGTAACTGAATCAACTGATGTTTAAGTTGAATTATCCCTATAATTTTTGTGTTTCTTTATTATTGTTACATATGCATCAGTTCTAATTGACTGAAAAGTTTTTTGAATAATTAAGCTTTGAAATACCTGGGAATTATTCCCTTAGCAATCAAAGGATATGACATGCATTTTCAACAGTCTTCATTAAATTTAAATATTTAAGTCACTAATGTAAAACATGAGTTTACACCTTCCCAGCAATGACACCACTAACTCCAAAAGTCATGACTAAACTGTCATGAGCTGTTGGACAGATGGCAGCTTCTTTATCTGCTTCCACATTACTTTTGTTCTCCTTTCTGTTGCCATATTCAAATTGGTGCCTGGTCACGTAAGCAAGTCTTGGACTCACAGCCTTGAGTCTATAGCAAAACATCTTCTCACTCATGGTCAGAGTAAGAAAAGCCCCAAAACCAAAGGGTCAGCCACATTTCTTGACATTTTTTAGTGGATCTGAACATCTGGAACTCAGTCCAGCTCCAGCCTCACAGTTGTTCTGGTTGTATTTCAGGAACTCCCTTCTGAACTGGAGTGTCAGAACAATTTTTACCTGGCTTTAAGGCATAGACAGTGATTAGCAGAACTGGGAGTCAATGTCCTTGTATCTACTGAGTTCTTTTGCTGCTAGACATCTGCCTTTCTTCCCATGTAACTCTGAAACCAATATGCCTGTCTCTCTGTCTGTGTTTCATGTGTGGTATTGTGGAGAGAGCTCATTACAGACAAGCTCGAGTGTAGCCAGCACTTAGCTGCAAGTGCAAACATATCATGAATGTCTGTATTGCATTAGGATCTTTCCAGAAGACATTGAAACACAGCCAAAGTGGATTCACAGGCTCAGTGTTCTCCCAGCACTTGTTGGTTCAACTGTTCTTAAAAAATGTAGGAGTTTGGGAGAGCATGGATGTCAGCACCAGTAAAGATTTGCAGTGCACCAAGTGGCAGGAAATAAGTGAGTTGATTTAGAGCTCAGCCAGCCTTGTCCTTGCTTGAGCCTTCTAGAGGAACTTCAGGGAGACAAACGTAGTGAGCTGTGGTAGGAGATGGCTCTAGGGAGCCAGTAGCTGCTGTTTCTGAGTTGTAATTGGATTTCACAATCCCAGAGCTGCACTGCACATCCATCCCCACCTCCTGTCCTCAACTGAGTTGCGAGGGGCCTCCACCAGCCCAGTGAAACAACTCCAGGAAAAGGAGCTGCCCCATCAGGAAGGATGAGAGGCAAATGTGAAACCAGTTGCATTGCAGGCTTTGCAATGGTTGTGAGGTCTGTTTGAGGTTTCCCAAGCCATGGAGCTCAGGGAACAAGAGCTGTCTTAACTTCCAGATGTGTCAAATCAGTGCAGTCTCCAACATGACAGGGAATGAGTCTGGTGAGTGGGAGACACATAATTTTGCTTGAGAACTGTTGGTTCAGTTCACAGAGAGGTTTTGCTGCACAATTAGTGGATTCCTCCTGGAGGAAACACAGCCAGACTGCTCCAGAGGCCTGTATGGTGTTCACCAGCTCCTAATGGGAAAGTGAGCAATCCACAGCTGGTCCTACACACACCTTCTGAACCCTTTCCCTGTCTGTTTGCTCACCCCAAGCACATCTAGAGCTTCAGTCTACAGGTAAATTACTCTTGCTCAAACTGACTTGCTCATGTGGACACAGCCAACAGTGCAAGCCTTTTTGGAGTGTCTCACCTGAGACCTTGAGTTTTAGGCACCCAAGTCTCACTGTGGGTTTCTGGAACTTTCAGTTACTTGTCTCTTCTTCCTCTCTATTCTTTCCTTTAAGCCTGTCCACCTGACACCTGCTCTGGCCACTTCATTGTTCAGACATGGGTCAGCCCATCAGGGTCTGGCATGGCAAATGTGACAGAAGATGTGAGGTACAACATTATCCATGGCTTAGTGAAGCATTTCTGTCCTTTTGGTAGAAAACATGACCATCATACCTTCCAGCTGACCAGCATTGAACTGAATAATCTCAGGAGATCAGGAGCATCTTTGCAGTATCCCATCAAGGTATTTGCTCTTAAGTTTCCAAAAGCTTGATGTCTCAAGCAAAACTCAACTTTGTTTTGTCTACAGGCAAGTGCGACCTCTGCTTCACTCTCAGTTTGCATCCAAAGCATTAAAAAAACATGGTTCATCAATATGTTCATGAATTTTTAGTAAGCTGGGATTCTGCTTTCTGACAGCTCTGTTTAGGCTGACATATGTTCCTGCCCTTTCCTTCTGTGCAGGAATGTGTCTCTTCATTTCCATGAAAACCTCCATGGTGAGGAGTTTCCACTTATTCCTGCACATATCCTGAATTGCTTCATAAAAGTCACTGATGATGAGAGCTGGAATTATCTTCAGATTTTATAACTTGGCTAAAAAAGTCTGGCTGCAAGCTAAATCTTGACGCATAAATCTCAGCCAGGAAATAATTTAGTTTCTCTCTTTCCATCAAAACAGCAAACAACTCGGCCCACTCCCAAACAGTTGCAAAGTTCTCAATGGTAAAAGGGTATTTTAGGAAGGGATTAAATAAAGAAATGTTACTAAGTGGCAGAGTCTCTAGGGTAGGGAGAATGTGGAAGGAAAAACATTTGGAATTATGCAATTTATTAGGATTTTTTTCTGTTTGTTTTTCTTCACTTGAAATGCCTCACAAATATCTGGAGGGAGCAGGATAAGTCATCAGTTTGGTTGACTTTCTGACTGCCATGAGGAGTGTAGGTGCTGTATGCCAGTACAGGGATGTACTTATTAACAGGATTAAACAGAGCAAGGCAGAGCTGAGAGATCACCTGGATGGGGCTCAGATTAAATAAATTGGTCATCCAGTCTTATCAGCTGAGTTTGTGCTGCACTTTACATGTACTGACCCTAAACCACATCTGGCTGATGAAGAGAGGCCTCAAATATCTGCAGGAAAGGATCTTTACCCTTCCTTCTAGAGGCTTAGTGCCATGTTCTTGCTGTGCTCTTCCAGATGAACTCACATTCCCATTGATTTCTGACCTAGGCAATGAGTGAGAATAAAAGTTTTCTTCCATTCCTGTAAAAACCCCTTGTGTATTCTTCTGCTGGCTTTTCTGCTCCAGAATAATGACAGGCATGACCATTGCCTCACCACTCACACCCATTTTGTTGATGAATGGTGCCTAAGGAATGGTTTCTTTTGTTTTCCATGGCCCCATAAAGGCAGTTGCTAGAAGTTGATCATACTTGAAACCTTGGTCTTGGGACCATGGACATTGCTCATGAATCTGAGCCATATCTAAGCCATGTTCACAAAGCCAGGATTTTCCCCTTGGATAATGTAGACTTAAATGCCCTGATCAGCGACACAGAAAGATACAATTTTTATATTGCAAATTTGTATTGACTAAATCCCTCAATACTGGAAGTTCAACCAATCACATGGTCCAGTGATGGGCAACTTGTCCAGGATCCTTACTGAGCAATATGTTTCCAGATTGCAGGAGACAAGGCTGCAGTTATGGGCAATGCCTACCAGCACCTAAGGAAAAACATGGTTTCTGGGCTCATACTCTGAATTTGCACAGAGAAGCACTGTGGCCATTCTGCATGCAAGTGAAGAATCTGCCCATGAGTCCTGGCTCTGCTATTGCTCCTGTCCCATACACACAGTTCAGGCTTTGAATAGAGACCTTCTGGATTACATTATAATGACTCAGAAACTCCATAAATCACAGATGATCTGTAATCCCTGTTTCTGGAGACAAGGAATGGAAGCACAGGGTAGCTATTTACTGGACCTACTCACCCCTAACTGGTTATTACCCTCATTGTACTGGAGACCTCCAGTCCCATTCCTCTGATTAGGAGGAGCATTTTGTCTGCCCTCTTTGATGAGGTGTGAAGTGCACGTGTTGCTTAATGAGAACAAGCTGTTCAGATAACACAGCTCAGAATGACAGAGGTTTTGTTCTTCCAACATTATCATTGCCAAAAGGCAGGGCAAGTGTCCTAATTATGGGACTAGACAGGAGCCCAAGTCCTGACTTCCTCAGAGTGGGTTTGCCATCTTGGTTTTTGTCTTTTTTTTTTTTCTTTTTTTTTTTTTTTTTTTAATTCTGTGATGTTATGCAATTTTTCTGTGGATGGTGACTGGTGTGGGTACTGTGCTACTGCAGGAGGGGTGTGAGGCAATCCAGATCATCTGCTCCTCAAGGCTGTCCCTTCCCTGGCCCTTGCTATTGCTAATGTGATGCAATACAAAGCTGGTGAAAGTACCAGAAAGATAACTTCTGTGTCAGAGAAATATGGGAAAAGCATAACAAATTCCACAGAAGAATTTTGGACTGATAGAGAAAATTAATTTCATAATCTTGTTTAAAGCCTGTGCGTACACAAACAGCAACACAGACTTACAGGGGGGAAGCATTTGCTGCCTGTCCCTAAGCATTTGGCCAGGAGCAATAGCAGATTTTACAGGTAAAAAGACATAACAGCAGGACATTATGAGATTTTTCAAATCTCAGCGCAGTTAGTCACAAAAAAGCTGAACCCCAAGGTAGTGTGTGATTGAACTGTAGCTCTAAGGTATCACCATGTGCTCACTGTGCAGTGGTTTGGCACTTGCTATGTAATTATCTCTCTCCAGCACAATTATTAACATAGGATTAAACAGTTGAGAGCCACCACTGCAACATTAACCAGCAGTGGAGTGTGTGCTCTATAATTTAGATGCTTGGAGGGAAGAGTTCACCACAGGGCATCCACCAGCCCTGTGAACATTTTGTCCTGTGTAACTGTGGCTGCAATCATCCTCCTGAAATCAGGCTGGAAAGAGTGCTCCAGGCTTGTGTGTATGGGGAGCCCTGACTCATGCTTCCCTTATGGCCTTATTTTCTGCAGGGATTGTAGCCAGCCCTGTGTGAAAAACTTTTCCCTGTATATGGCAGTAAGTTGTGCAGCACTTGGTGGGAGCTTCTGTGCCTGTATGAAATGCAGTAAAGCAGCAGGGAGAGATTTTGGCCACTAAATATGACATTGGATTTAAAATATGATCCTGTGTTTCCCTGACCCTGTATTTCCCTGACCCTGTATTTCTATTGAGAATTGAAATACTGGCCCAGGAATAGAACCTGATCTGAGGAATTGTACCAGAGTGAAAACAGTTTTTGTCTCCTAGAGAAACAGTCATTAATGCCCTGAATGCTTAGGGCAATCTGAGCACATGCAAGCAGGAGGGAGCTCCCCTAAATACTACATCTTTCCACATTGAAAACTGCCTATTTGCCAAATCCTGCCATCTTCAGAATAGCCTGTTGCCCATTTATCTCACCCAGGGTGGTCTGGGGCCCTTTCAGGATTTACAGCCCACGCAGCAGCCGGAGCTGTGGACAGGCTGCTCTGGGCTGCCTGCTGGGACAGGAATATCTGTGAGTAGCAGTGAGCTCCCATCAGCCAGATGTTAGTGCTTGGAGCTTGTTGTTCAGAGCTGCTGATCAGCCTCTCAGGCATTTGGTCCCTTTCTCAGCACTGACATTATTCAGAGAGCGCCGGCGGATCACAGATGTTTGTTTTTCCTTCCCTTTGTCTTTGCTTTTTCAACCTCACCAAGGCTTTTCCACTTCATGCCGTGGCAACCTGTGACACTTCCGTGCTTGAATGAGGGCTGGACCTGGTGCTCAGCCCTGCTGGCATGGAGCACAGCAAACAGCTCCTTGCTGAGGTCTCCTCTTGGCTCTGGGCTGGCAGAGCAGCTCAGGAGCAGATGCAGATGCCTTTTGTCAAGCCCGTGTGTTTCACCCAGCCTGACTTCAATGCTGCTGCCGTCATTTCCACGCAGGATTCACAAATCCCTTACTGCTTGCAGGGAAAGGCTTCATTAGAGCCTCTTGTCCTGCTCCTGCCATGACAGGGGCATCTCCACTGCGTGCGTAAGCACCGTGCTGGAGTTGTTTCCTTGCTATTCAACTCAGTTTTAGTGCCTGATTCCCTGCTCTAAATTAGGTCCTCTGACTCATCCTCCAGAGGAATTTCTGTCTCTGTAAAGACTGTAGAAAAAGATCAGAAAGCCAGTCTTTCCTAACCAGGACCGAGGGTACATATTTTAGCAGGGTGATGCAAATACTACCACAATAGACCCACCAAACACAGATAAATACAAGTCTGAGTGTGGCCTTTTCACTCCTCATGCTTTTCTGGACCCAAATAGACTTGGAAAATAAAGTGAAATATCTCCAGAAGTTCCTATGCATGCTCAGGAGAGATGTGAACATTCCCCCTCCCCAGTGGCACCATAGGGCATCAGGTTGCCCTGGGGCACCTGCAATTTCTCTTTGAAATCCAAAAGCCATGCACAGCAGCAGGGCATGCCCAGGGCTTCCAGCTGAGCCTTCAGCCAAGGAAATCCTATCTGTTTGTAAAGGCAGCTGAGCTGCAGCAGCTTGTGTGCAATGTGAAGCCAACACATCCAGAGCAGAGGGATTTATAGGGGAACTTGACTTTTATAGATGTTGCATTAACTTTAAACATTTGCCTTTCTCAGCATGGGTTCTCCCCCTGTGCATACAAATGCCCCTGGCTGTGATATATTGTTTGGGGAGGAGACGTGGCCTCAAATTACAGTAAATGTCCATTTCTTTGCTTTCTTGAGAAGCAGCATTTAGTGCATTGCAGTCACACTGTGGCCCTTTGCCAATGCCCACCCACACCCTGCTGGGATTACTCGGCTTCTCTCTTTCCCCATTTTGACTTATATGTGACAGAGAAACAAAGGTTCTCTTCACATTATACATAACATTTATTTTATTATATATTTACTGATCCCAGTTCTTCCCTCCTCAGTGACAGAAGATGTGGGCTCTGAGCATTTGCACTCTGAACCTGCTGAGGGGTACAGGGAGGTCTGGCATAGCCTCACCTCCAAGAGGTTCTGAACTCCTTAAGACCTTAATCAACCTTGTTTCCATGTGTCCCCTGTCCTCCCACAGTCCATGTCTCCCACCTGCTCTTTTGTACCCCTTACATCCATGTTTAAGTAAACCTCAGCTTACAGACATCCCTGCAGCACTCACCACACCAAAACATCAGTCACCTCTGTCAGGACTCCCATGGAACTCTACAAGCTGTAAAACATTAGACTGCAGTAAATCATACTTAATGTAAAGACCCCAAACCAGGTATAATGCTGCTTTAAACCAGTGTTGTTCTCATGCAAATTAATACTGGTAAAGATAAATATTTTTCTTCACCATTTGATTCTGGTTCTCAGCTTCAGCTGCATCTGGGGATGGTATATTTGGATGTGCTGTATTTCCCTCTCTGCTACTGTGCCCTGTACTTGGCAGGAGCACTAAAATAAAGGAGGTTTCTAGAAGCTGTTGTAACACAAGGTAAAGGTCAGTTCATTCAAAAATTTCAATAAATAGGAGAAAACCATAAGATGCTGTGCTGCTCTGATCAGCATTTTCTCCTTTCCCTGAGCTCCCATCAGTGAGAAGGAAGGACACAATACACTTTGATTTTGGGTCTTGCTGGTTTTATCCCTTCCTTGGTATTTAATTAGTTCTCTGTGTGTATGTGTGGGGGGAATGGTGATCTAATCCTATTGAAACACAAGCCAAGTAAAACAAGTTTAGATGGAGACATGGCCACACAGCAACTTTCAGTCAGAGAACAATACACTTGGGGTAAGGTATATTAGCAAAGTAGTTGTAGGCATATCAGACCTAATTGGTTTTATTGTGACAATAGTAATACTAGGTGGGAAAAAGCTGAGTTGAAAATTAAAGTGGATAGCAAGTTTTGGTAACGTTGGCAGCTGTGGTAATGGAAAGCTTCTGTACATATTGTTGGGAAAAAAAGCCTCTCTGAGTGACTTTTGAAGCCCTGCCGAAACTGCAATTGCTCTGAGACAAAATCAAAATCAAAACAAAACAAAACAAAACAAAAAAACAAACGAACAAACAAACACCCCCCCCAAAAAAAAACAACAAACAAACAAACAAACAAAAAAATGGAGTGACTCTGTAATTTAGACATTTTCAGCATTCAGGCAGAGCAAAATGCAGAAATCTCAGCATGGGTTGAGCAGCCTGTCTTGTAAGGTAGACTTGAACACACATTTGCTTGTTAAAACCACGGAGAAAAGATTTTGTTTGTCTTTCCTTGAAACATTTTCCTTTAAGCTCAGCTGGGTAGTGCATTTTAACACTCAGGATCATTCACCTATAAGTGAGCAGCTTAATCCAGAGGTGCCCTGTGTGCTCTGACCAGGATGAGCACAGAGGAGCACAGGAACACCCCCCAGCCAGGCGTGCTGCTATAGGGAGCAAAGGCAGGGGCTGCATTTGCTCGGGCTGTGTTTCACCTTGCAAAGGGCTGTGCTGCAGAGCCTGTGAGCTCGCTGTCCTTGCAATGAGCTCTGTCCATGCCCTGTAACAGGGATGGAGAGCCAGGAGTGCTGTCCTGGCCGCTGTCTCTGCTTTTGTCCCCGTGGAGGCAGGTGCCACCCCTCGGTTCCTGACTCCGCTGGCCAGCCCGAGAGGTTTTGGTGGAGGGAGTCCGAGGAGGGTGATGTGAGTCTCAGCAAAGAGGCTGGCAGAGTAAACCCTGTGAGGGCTCCAAGACCCTCTGCTTCCCCAGCCCTGACCCATCTCGGCAGGCACACCTTGCTGGGAGCGCTGCCGAGGCTGGGAAGCTCCTGGGAACGCAGACGGCACAAGGGATGGGGCAGGTGGGGCTGAGCACCGAGCTCAGTGGAGGAGCAGGAGCTCGGCTGCTGCTGCTAAACAGCTTAGTCCGAGACTTCCCTGCAGCTCCCCTCCCAATCCACGGCAGCATTCCTGCGGCATCCCGGCCCAATGGCTCGGAGGAACGCGTTCAAAGGAAGCGCGGCGAGAGCGGCGTCCCTGCGCCTCTGCCGGGGAAAAGCGGGAAAAGTGCTGGCCCTTTGTGCCTCCCTGGCTGCTGCGTGGCCAGTGAGCAGAGGAAAGGAACTTGGAGATGCCCCAGAGTGAGGTCGTACCCTCTTGGTTTATTTTTCTCTTCCTGGAGACCTTCTGTCTCCCGCTGCCTGGGCAGGGAATTTAGGGATTTACTGTCAGGACTGACTTATCTGCTCACTTGGCACGAGTGAGGTGCCTGTGGTAGGCAGTCTGGCTCATACCCTACACCTTTTTTTTCTCCTTTCTTGTCTTGATCAGTGTGGTTTCTATGCTTGCTAACCCATTGACTTTTTTTCCTTCACAAGTATAGGAATAAGGTGTTGATCCCTTCCTGGGCACTGGCGGTGACTGTGATGACATATTCCCATCCCATTTCCAATCCTGGCAGAGGTGACTTGGTGTGACTGTCACTTGGTATCTTTGTTTCCATCCTCTCAGCAGCTTCTCAGGCTTCAGGGCTCCAAGTGCCAGGGGAGAGCAATGCCTCAGGACAAGCTCTAGGTGTGGTTTTGGGGCCAGGGACCTCTCTTCAGGTACCTCCATGGCTGAGGCTCTTTCCACCAGTTCTCAAGTGCCCCGTAATGACCCTGCATCCTGTAAAACCACCCCCAGCCAGAGCAGGGGTGTAAGGGCTGTGAGTTTGAAGGGGAAGTGGGGATTTGAAATGGGTGCCAGCAACACCCACTGCAGATGAAAGCCACCAGAAGTTCAGATACAGAATTCACAGAATTCACAGAATGACCAGGTTGGAAGAGACCTTAAAGATCATTGAGTCCAACCCATGCCCTAACACCTCAACTAAACCATGGCATTGAGTGCCACATCCAGTCTTAAACACATTCAGGGATGGTGACTCCACCACATCCCCAGGCAGACCATTCCAGAACTTTATCACCCTTTCCATAAAAAACTTCTTCCTAATATCCAACCTACATTTCCCTTGATGCACAAGGAACACTTCACTTGACCTTCACACCAAGCAGTGATTTGATGCACCTCAGAACAAAATTCTTTTTAAAGACCCCTAAGTGCCCATGGACATGGATTTGAGTCTGTTTCCAGGGCAAGTTTCTCCAAATTCCAAGAAAATTATCTGTATCCTGCGTTTGCAGCCTGCCCTGGGAAATCAGTGCCATTCAGATGCCGTTTGATGGGACTCATGGTGACATCCATTCCAGTCTGAGATAGTTATCTAGGCAGGAGTCTCCAAAGGTGGTCCACTGAAGGGAAGTGTCTAAGGCAGGCAAGATATCTCCTCTAAGATGTGCCCATTCCTCTCTGATGACTGCTGGAAAAGATGACTTCCCTTGACTAGCTGCATCTAAGGAGCTTAAAGAGAAAATCTGCTTTTAGTGAGGAGTGAAATGAGGAAGAAAAATAGTGCTGAGACACCTCAGGGTGGGTGTAGCCTGACAGAGGCTTCCTGTAGGCAGTGCTTCATACCCCAAAGAAATCCTCATCTCTAATATTCTTAATGAACTGGAGAGTTGTGCTACAAACATTACATTTCCTGCAGCAAATGCAGACCCAGAATTCAGCAAGGTAACAACAGCCACAACAATTTCTTTCTCCATCCAGGTCCTGTGCATCTTGCTGGTGCATATGAGGTCCTAGGGTGAAGTCCCAGCTCATCTCCATTAATGCCAGTGATGTTGGATATGTCCTTGGGACCCCAATTCTGTACCTCTGAAAGTGCTGTTCTTCCAGCAAAGGTTTAACTCAGCACTGCCATGCCCCCACCACTTCACTCAACACGATGTTTCAACAGCGCTGACAGGGACTTTTCCACACTTCAGCACTTCAGAGTGTTAGTCTTGGCTGAAAAATCCCAGTAACTGGAGGTTAAGTCACTCCATCCCAAACCCAATACTCCCCTCTGCCAGACCTCTCCCACTATTCTTTGATTCCTCATGTTTTTTTCCATGCAACACACTCGCTCCCACAGGAAAGACTTTTAGGTTGTGGGACTCTGGTGTTTTTTAGAGTGTTGCCATAAGGAACATGCATGAGGAGATAGCTGGGACTCAGCATCTCTCCCTTGGGTAGGTGAAGGGCAAGGCTTGGGTGCCACTGCTGGGTTTTGAGTGACTTGAGTTCTGTAACACTAACTTCAACCACTTATGGACATTTTGTGGTGGATGAACACTACCATCACACCCTTATCCATGGCACCTTTATCCACTGTGCCCTCAAACCAGGCTTCTAGAAGGCAGGTTTGTGTCTGTGAGTAAGAAAAGTGTGTGTATATATCAGTTCAGGGTGTTTGATAAGGGGTTTGCATGCCTATAATGTGATGCTCCAAAATCAGTTTGTTAGGTTAATGATTGGACTGGATGATCTTGGAGGTCTTTTCCAACCTCAATGATTCTGTGATTCTATTCTATTTATTACAGTGCTGATTTATTTGGCAGATTTTGTAAATCTCCTAGATATGGTGAAACTTTAAACTCAGTATATTTGTGATACAGTCTCTCAGACAAATACTCAAATATATTTAATATGCAGTTTCACAGCTGTAGGCTGTCTAGGATAAATCCTCAGGATCTGTATGGTTCTTGTGCCACCTTTCTCTTTCCATCTCCTGGCACTATTCTGAAATTGAGTGTACCACTGCTGAGGATGCCTTCCTAACAAAACTGTGGAACAAGCAGACATGCAGAGGGATCTTCAGACCAAACAACTCTTCTGAATTATAGATCATTAGGGAATTCAGATTTTCAAGGGAATTTGGAAAATGACCTATAAGGTTTGCCTAAGGAGCCATTTCCTAGTCCTTTTCATTTCCCAAGCATCCAAGTAGCAACTTGGACTGGTTAACTTCTCACCAGCTTGTTCAGCAGCTGGGTTGGTTGTCCAGGCTGTGCTGAGCTCACAGCTGTCACAGGCACACAGTTCTCAGCACCAGTTTGAGGATAACTTGGTTGCAGCCAGGTGAACCACAGCCCCAGCAGTAACAGCGAAGGCAGGACAGCACTCTTAAACACAGCACACTTAAACATCATCATCATCATCATCCCCACTGCAGAGCCCTGTGAAAAATGCTGTTTGTAACCAGCCTGAGAGAATGAGAGGACTCCACCTTGTTATTTTTCCCTATGTAGAAGGAACAAAGTGTTTATTTTCCAGCTGGTAGTCTTGCAGTTGCAGGCAGGCATCCAGTTATCAAGCTGGGCTCTTCCTATCACCTACCCTGTTGGCAAACTAAGCTGTGCATGTCAGATACTGCCTCATTTTTTTAGAACTGTGCTGTTCCTGTGATGTCTCTGGATATCTCCAGATAATTTAAGCACTAAACTGTGTGTTTCAGACTGGAGAGTGAGTACTGTAGAAAAACAGTGTAAGCAAATGAGCTGGTTAGCTTTTTGATAGTGTTTGAGAAGTTTCTGAGTGGCTCTGTAGAGCAGGTCTACCTCTGCTGACAAAGAACCGACCTCAAAATGTTTGGGAGTGTCCCTGGGATGAGGATAATACTATCCCTGATGTCTGCTTTGCCCCATCAGCCAGCCCAGACAGATGAAAAGCAGTTGGGTTCACACAACCTCCCACTTCAGCTGCATGAAGTGTTTGTTCTCTGCACTGGACTCTGGCATAGGCCATGCCTATCACTGCATCCATGGAAAATGCAGGAAATCCCTCATGAAGTAGAGTTTCCACCTCATGTCTTCCCAACAAACATATTTCCCTAACTCAGTGTCCTCCTTTACGGGGATTCAAATTCAAGAAGTGTTCTGCTTGAGGTTTTGCAAGGGTTTGGCAAACACAAAAGCCAAGATGTGCTGGCTGTTTTCAAAGACCACTTGGACTGAACAGTGATCAAAACCAAACTCTCTCCTATTCTGCACAATTTCTGGCCCTCTATCTGTGAACTCCCCATCTCACTAGCATGCATTTATAAAAGAGCCCTAGAGAGAGAACAGTTGGGGTAAGAATTTGCCATATAGCAAAACCCCACAGTGCTTTTGCACAAGGAACAAGAGTTTCCAAGGGAGTGGAAGCAGTTGCTGTGTTTGTGTTGACTGGCCATGGTTTCCCACTGCTGGGGGTTTCCAAAGCAAATGAAATGTTATTCATCAAGGCAGGCTCCCTCCCCAACTTTCAGTTGTTGAAAATACTACAAAGTAAGATGGAAAGAAACATGTAATCCTTCATCATCACAGTCAGGATTTACTTGTTTATTTAGATTCCCTGTCTGTTCCAAATGTTCTGCCAGAGAAAGCCCATCCAGACTCCAGGAGTGCTTGACACACACAGAAAAATTTCTACATGTATTTAGAAGATAAATCCAGCAGAATACACTGCCTGTCCTCACAGTGCAGCAGCAAGATGAAAGTCCCACATGCACAATAACATATCTAGGATGTTTTTGTAGGGCAAAAAAAGCAGGAGGCACCTGAGGAGAATTTGATTTTGATGTGGATCTTCTAAGTCAGAAACTTTTTGCTGAGTTCCAGGTACCTCCTCTTTTTCTGCCTGAAAATGTGTTCAGGTAGAAAAAAATAGAACTTGGTGTCCTTGTGGTCAGTAAAAGGAGAGGGTTGTGTTCAGAGGGTGATTCCTCCCTCTGCCCTAGGAGGTGCAAATCAGCCCCTGGAAGGGTGTCTCTCTCTGCAGACATTACAGGGGAAATGCAAAGAGAGGAGCCCAGACCTGAGTCTCCCTTTTAGCTGCTTAAGAGAAGGCAGCTGAGTCCCATCCTGAATGAGGCTGTGTGTTGGGAGCTGAGTACTCAGCAGCCCTTGTAGCTGGTGTTTGTCACCTCACTCCTGTTGTTACACCTACAAACAGGAAACAAGTGAGACCATAAACACACCCATGAAATAAGAGAGATCTTTTGAGTCATCCTAGGATGAGGTAGTAGAAGATGAGCAGTTGTCCCACAGATGTTTTGCAGTTGTACCATCACCCAACCCAGTGGATTTGAAAATGCCCTGTGAGCTGTGCTTCTAATGATGCCCTTGGGGGCAGCACCTTTGAAACTGCCTCTCTTTTTTATGTCCTATATAAGAGTCACTGGTATGAGTGAATGTCAAGAACTTGATGTCCCTTCTGGGGGCAATATTGCAGTAAGTTGTATAGGGTAGAGTGGGAGGGGCGATAGTCAGGCAATGACCCCCTAAATAATAACTTCTCTTAAAGTTATGGGATTGTGGATGTTCCTAGAGACTGCTGGGATGTTACCCTCTAGGGTTTTGTCTTAAACAAGCCAATATAATGAGGTGTTTAAGACACCTCTGTTCTTGGAAAAGCGAAATAACCAGTTGTGTGTTTGGCAGGTGTTGTCCTTATTTCACATGTTGACATAAAGAGCAAAGGGCAGGCTCTCGTCAGAGTCTGGGGTTTCTGAAGGGCTGCTAAGCTGAATGATAACTAGAATTTTCCAAAAGTGACACCCCTTGACCCAAACTCCAGTTTAGTACAAGAATTAGGGCAGCCTTTCTCCGTAAACTCAATGTAACCTCAGTGCACTGGACAGGTCTGACAAAACAGTCCATAAAAGTATTTTGAATCACTAGTATCATTAAGATCTACAATTTTGGGTCTTCACTAAATCCATAAGTGAAAGAGAGGATTTTACTTAAAAGGATATAAAAACAAAGTAAAAGTTCCTCCCCAAAAAACCATTCTGCTTTTGAAAAATTGTGAGGTGTTTTCTGCAGTTCCCGAATTAATCCTTGCTGTGATAACTTTTTGTGCAAAGCTCACCTGCTGCTGTCCCCACAGCTCATGTGCTCCTCGGTGCAGAAGGCCCTGTTTGAGGAGGAGGACAGGGTGAAGAAGCTGCAGCAGAAAGTGGCGGCGCTGGAGAAGCGCAACAAGCAGCTGCGGGATCGAGTGAAGAAAGTCAAGAGGTCTCTCAGGCAAGCCAGGAAAAACTCCAGGCACATGGAGCTGGTGAACCGAAAGCTCAGCGAGAAACTTTCCTCTGCAGGTGGCCAAATCCCCTATATTAACTCTTTGAAGCAGGAGAACTCCCACGGTACCTACCTGAAAGTATAATGCAAGGGTAAGTGCTCAGGCCAGTGGTAGTGGCGAGTTTTGTCTGCATTAGATCAGGGTCTGGCCCTCACACCTTGTCTATGCTGTGCTTCAAACCTTGCATGGAAAATGAATCTGAACTTGCTTTAGACACAGTGCCAGATTAAACAGGAATGCCAGCTGGATTTGGCACAGCCCAAAGCCATGTCCTTGCTGTTCTCAGTGGACACAGGGCCTGACAATCACTTGTGCTTCTCCTCCCTCACCCACTTCCACCTCCACCTCCACCAGCAGTTTAAGGTTGTCTTTGATGGAAGTGCCAACCCAGACCTCTGGGCCATTGCAGGCACTTGACACAGGAGCTCTTCCTGCCAGTTTGCCTCCTCCTCATGAGCTGGGCAAGCAAGGTTTGGGATCTAGAGATGGATGTGGTGGGAAGGATGAAGGCATGAATGCCCTTTGCTCCCTTATCACCCCCAGACTCTCAACCTTGCTTGAGCTTGACTGGAGTCTACATCCAGTGCCTGGGCATAGGCTGTGTTCAAGACTCAGGCAGTTTGAGCCTCTCTTCAGCACGAAATATAGATGTGCCCAAAATGTCTTAAGACTGTCCCTATATATCTTTAAATATTCTAAATCGAATATATAACAACTTTTATTTTTCCAAGAAGTGCCTCAAGGCTCTCAGTAACTCCTTTAAGTGCCTTTATCATTGGTCAGCCAACTGGGTTGGAAACCAAATCATTTTGGGACTGTGTCTAAGACCTAATCCTTAGACCCAACCCTGCAGTCAGGAGTGGACTTAGCCTATGAGTTGGTGTTGGATCAGGCCCAGCAGGCAATTTCAGATCCCATTCTCAAGCAGGTTTAAGTTACAGTGTGGACAAAGCTTCAAGTTTTGTAGTCACTGAGGTATAATGGAGGTTGCTGGGCAGCCTCACTTAGTTACATTTAAAACCTGTAGAGACCACATCAATATCAACAGGGCATTAAAAATTTAGGTAGTTTATATATGTATATATTATAAAATACTATAGAAAATATTTTTATTACACAATTGATATAGTCTAATTTCTTAAAATATGAAGTAAAACCTGTTTCTTGGTTATCTTGTAAAAAAGAAAAGTCCATCATATCCTTTATTAGGCATTTACAAACTGACTTCTGCTCAAGCAGTGTGGATTTAGGCATCAGTATCCATGGCTGATAATGTTAATGCTTGAAAATATCCCTGCACTTGGAAAAGCCCCTATCAGCTTTCAGATGTGAGCTTCAGTCCAAGTAGAACACAGAAGCTGGCTCTCATTACCTTCCAGTTTTGCTCCTTTTGGAAATACTTTTTTTTTTCCCTCTTGAAATAATATTGGCATTTCTTAAGATTCTGACTCCTCCACAAGCTCCACTGGTTTCAAAGGCTCCGCCTCCCACATCACCACAATTTGAATTGTTTTCTGCTGGAGTCAGCAATGCTGTTTCCTGAGAATAACTACAGAACTTAGACTTCCCTAGAAGCCATCAAGAGACTTGAACTCTAAAATTTAAATCCATAGAAAAGTAACTATGTTTTTATTGTTTCATTTTTTTGGCTTCTAAAAAACTGTTTAAATACACGAACTGGTTTTCCTGGGACAGATATTAAAAGCTTGTGTTTTAATTTTTTGTTAAGAAAAATATTCCCTCTGGTATTCATTCATGTTTTATAAGTGTTTGTATAAAGCTGAGAAAGTATAATTAATATAGTTACACCTTTGCTATTCTTACAGATTTTCCAAACACAGTGTTGAATATCTTTTTCTTTTGGCTGGTGTTTTTGTTGCTTGATGAAAATATTGGAATTTTATTCCTGTTTCCCCCTTTGTCTTACTTAAAAAAAAAAAAAAGTAAACAATTTTGTTCTCCTTTTAAGTTTTGTGGGAATTTTATTTATTCTGCAAAGAAAACAAGAAGAACCTCCCAAAATGCAAAGTCCAAATGCAACCCAAAATGCTCTCACTGGGTACAAAACCGAAAAAGTTGTTTCCTTTTAAGTTTTTTCCCCTTCATTCCTGCTTGGGTTTGGATCATTTCCAGAGATAAGGACTAGCAGTCAGATCAGGTCACAAGTTAACCCTCTCGACAAGTAACAGGGGATGTCAAATCTGAATAAAAAGGCCATTAAAGTGTCAGCATTGATTGCCTGTCCCTGCTGGTGACAGTATCCAGAGAGTGACCAGGAAGGCTGCACATGCAGGAAACATCAGAGGAATGAGGAATTTGGGTTATGTCTACCCAGGCTGGTGCACATCACACTGGGCCTGCCTGACACATGCTGTAATTTTTAGACTCCATAGCAATTTCAGGGATCAGCTCATCTGAGACCTGAAAAAAGGGCAAAATTTCATGCCATTTCCAAGAGTAATGGGAAGGCATGATTGAGTGTGTTCCTCTTGAAAAGCTGTGAGGGAGGAGCTGAGATGCAGAAATGAAGAGGAGGTTGGTGTAGCTGGATGGGTTGGCAAGGCTTGGTGTAGAAACCCAAAAAACATCCTGGTAAAAAACAGAAAGACAAAAATGTCCCCATTTTGTTAGAAACAACACCAAATGTGTCAGCCCCCCTTGAGAAGTTCAAAGATGCTTTACAAATTAGTAACATCTGCTTTTGCAAAACATATCAGGAGCTTGAAGGCTGCCAGAACATCTGCAGGACCAGTGCTAGGGGTTTCCAGAGCAGCTGGACACAACTGGAGACAAGGATGGGATTTTTGGCATCTGTGTTCACTGTGGGGATGTTTTTGTGGACAAATAAATTTTTCCTGATGGATACAGAGGATGACAAGAAGTGAAAGAGCAAAATTAATAGTAACAGGACAGAGTAATTGCAAGAAGGACAGAGAAGAGAGAAAGGAGAGGAGAGGAGAGGAGAGGAGAGGAGAGGAGAGAAGAGAAGAGAAGAATGACAGAAAGAAACAGGAGAGGGGAAATCGTTCTCGTAGAGAATGTCCTCTTTTAACGATCAATACATTTCTCTTGTACTATTTCTGTCACAACTTTTGCAGGACTTGTGTGTCTCACCAGAGTGTAAGTGGATAATTCAGATGGTGATCAGCACCCAAAAACACCTTTTTAGACTTTACAACTGAATTTTCTGGATTTTTTTGAAAGCAAATATTTATAGAACAAAGTATATCAAATAAACTATTCTCATACATCCCAATATCATCCTGATTTAAAAACCCTACCTGAATAACTGGGGAAGAACTACAAAGTGAGGTAGGATTTGTGGGGAGCAGACACTGTTAGTAGCTTTCTTTGCTCCTTAACACCAAAACCATTGAGAAAAAAAAATGCGTCCTTATGTTTGAATACTAATTTGGGGAAATAGCCACATTATTCTGTTTGGATTTGGCAGAAGGGGGTTTTGGAACCAAAGAGCACATCAGTGCTTCACAGTTGTATTAGTAAAGCCCATTTCTAATACACAAAACCTCTCTCCAAGCTAGGTAATCTCCCATTAATGAGGCAAATTAATTTCTGAAAGTAGGAGAAAGAACATCGAGGCAAAACTAGAAAGCAGATAAAACTGAAAACATATGTCATTCTTTCTTATAACAAATCCAAGTAATTGCAAGGAAGTTTCATTTTCCTCCCTATTTAACCCCAATTATTTTCATTTAATCACAGACATGTACCTATTTCCCTCCAAACCAGCCTGCTTTGCATGTGAAACATCTTTTCCAGCATGTGCTTGGGTCCAGGCATGTTCCTAATCCCCTAAAACAAACACAGCAAGCAGGACAGCACGTCCCAGCACATGTGGCACTGCTGGGAGGGTTTCCTGGCTCTGCAGGAAACCAGGCCAAGCCATCCCAACAGGGATATTTGGAAAGGCAGGCACAACAGGGATTTAGTGGGGCAGGAGCAATGCTGTCTTTGTCAGGAGTCATCTTTTGGGGGATCAGGATTTGGCACAGAGGATACCAAGCTGGGTGAGAGTTGGGAGTGTTGATTTGCTTGAGGGTGTCCCTGCAGTGGGATCTGGACAGGTTTGGTAGGCTGAGGCCAATTGCATGAGATTAAATAAGGTGAAATCCTTCACTTCAATCACAGCAACCCCATGCAGCACCACAGGCTGGGGGAAGAGTGGCTGGAAAGCTTTCCAGTGGAAAAGGACCTGGGGGTGCTGGTCAACAGCCACTGAACATGAGCCAGAGAGTGCCCAGGTGGGCAGAAAGGCCAATGGCACCTGACTTGTACCAGCAATAGTGTGGCCAGCAGGATCAGGGCAGTGATTTTGCCCCTGTACTGGCCACTGGTGAGGCCACACTTTGAACCCTGGGTTCACTTTTGGGCCTCTCAAAGACCTTGAGGTGCTGGAGAGTGTCCAGAGAAAGGAATGGAGCTGGGGAAGGGTGTGGAGCACAAGTTTAATGAGGAGAATCTCAGGGAGCTGTGGGGTTCAGCCTGCAGAAGAGGAGGCTCAGGGGACAACTCGTGGTTCTTTACAATATCCAGAAAGGCTGTACAAGGCTCTTGTTGCAGGCAACAAATGAGACTACAGGAGAAAACAACCTCAAGCTGTGACAGGGGAAGTTTGGCTTGTATATAAAGAAAAATTTCTTCACCACAATGATAGTCATGCCCTGGAAAAGGCTGCCCAGGGAGGTGGTAGAGTCACTGACACTGAGGGTGTTGATAAGACATGTAGATGTGGTACTTGAAGACAGGGTTTAGTGGTGAACAAGGCAGTGCTGGTTTAACTATTGAACTAAATATTCTTAAGGATTTTTTCCAACCTAAATGATTCAATGATTCAATGACTTTGTTGGTTTTCCATTAGTTGGGTTTGGTGGCATCACACCACTCCTGAGGTGCCTGATGGCTTCTCCTGGTGAGAGTGTTCCAGCAATTGCTGGCTGCTTTGGTTAATGCTGATTGCAGGCAATGGCATCTCCCCCTCTGGTTATCTGCCTATGGATAGTAATTTTTCTTTTTACTGAAATTTTCCACAAACACAGAGCTATTCTCAGATCAAGTTTTAGATGGCAAATAATTGTTTTGCAATGTTAAAATATAATCAGTGAAGTGGCATTTTCTTTGGCAATCTCCCACTTTGGAGTCATGACAAAATTTGGCAGAAGTCCCTTCTATGTAGAATGTAGATATGTATGTCTATGTATGTCCCCTGCCTGAAGAAAAATCAGCAGGAAGCCTTTGAAATATTTTGGGTTTGCAATGCACACGTGCTCAAAAAAAGACTTTGCAGTGCTGCACAGCTAAAACCACAGCAAATGCACTAAATGAACCTTCCTGAGCCTGTCCTTCCCTGGACAGTCCAGCTGCCATAGGTGGCAGCACAGACAGCCTTGACAGGACTGATAAAAGCAGATTTTTATTGCATCTTAATCTCCTGGATGCCTCTGCAGTGCCCAGGGGTTTGTGTATGTGCTTGGGGTGGTGCCATAAGGATGGGGATGCTCCAATAAGCTCAGAAAGGACACAAGGAGTAGTTACAGGAGAGATACTGGAGCTGGGAACACTTACAGGGCCAGAATTGCTCTTACAGAAGTGGCCACCACTACCTGGATTGGAGACATGGCAAAGGTCCTGGAAAGGGACAGCCATTTGCTACACACTGTCCATCAAGAGTCTGTGTAAGGGAGCCCAAGGATCCCCACTGGAGAGAGAAGCAGCCTCTGTCACTTGTGCTGTGTATCAGCAGATGGCCAGGAGCTGCACAGCTCCAGCTTTAGCTCCAGGTAAAGGACCAGGCTGGAGAGCAATGGAAAAGTGATTCCTTCTGTGGTGGGAGTGGGTACTTGAAGACAGGGTCCAAGGATTTTTGCTGACCTAGAGACATTGCTGACCTAGTGACATGGCTTTTGGGTGGCAACCTGGCAGCATGGTGAAGAGTAGAGGTGGGCTCAAGCCACTGCTGTCAACATCCAGAGAACACAAAGTGGCCTGGCTCCTTTTCTTCATTTCTACTTGCTCTTACAGACTCTTGAGATCTTTTCTGCAAGAAAGGCAGTCAAAAGGAAACCAAAAACCACATGGGTTTGGAGGGTCACCAGCTGCCAACGTGCAGCCTATATATCACAGTCTGGTAACAAATGCAACAAAGTACTTCATCCTTCCACTGACTACACTGGGTCCTTAAAATGCTCTAAGCACGACTTTGCAGGATTGCTCTCCACTCAAAGTCCAGCAAAGGCAGCAAGATGCATGTAAATCACTCAAACCACACAGCAGTTCTGTGGCAGGTCTGCATAAGAGAATTCAGGGGCCCTTGACTTTTGGCACCTGCTCCAGTTTCTAGAACTGTCACCTTCTTGAGTGGGGCAGGGAGGGGAGGTGCCAGCACATCAGAGATGTAGAGCCTTGCAGAGTGTGAATCAGAGCAATCTGCATTAGGTGCCAAAACTTGGATTGCTTATTTAGACAGGAAAGCAACTATCTCAACAAAAAGGAGGGGGCAAACATCCTCTTGGCTGGAGCAAAGGCCTGACAGGTCTCATCTGTTTTTCAGTGTCAAGAGCTCTTTTGACAGCCTTTGACTATTGACAGTTTTTACACAGTGCCCATACAGAGCGTGAGTCCTTCCCCAGGACTGCCATGATCTGGCATTTCTTATACACCCAGACTGCCTGGAAAGAGGCAAACTGGGAAATCCTTCCTGACAGAAACCCTATGGCCATGCATGGAGGAGGAGGAGCTCTTGGGCAGGTAAGCCAGCACTCCAGGTGGAGTCTCAGGACAGCTGACCTGAGGGGCAAAACCACTTCTTTTAACCTCCATAACCCAAATTCTTCATCCCTTTCTCACCCAGGAGGTAAGAGTGAGACTGATGGGCAGATGCTCCCATGGGGTCACTGGTGGCTTGGGAAGAGGTCAGAGGGATCCTTGTGTTGAGCTGTGGATCCACCAGGGCTGGGCTGGACAAACCAGGAAGGGAGGAGGGAAGTGCAGACCAGCAGGTTGTCCCAGATGACATTTCTGTTCCACTTGCCCTGCCCAGAGAAAAGCAGACAGCCTCCAAGGTCAAAGGCATTTATTTATCTGCCATGCCAGTAAACCCCAGGCAGACCATGGAGAGGATGAGCTGCCTGATCTCTGCTCACCATCCAAGGACAAGCACATGGCCACATCAGAAGGGGGGCTCACTTGAACTCTTCACATGCATTTCCATGGGAACGGGGCAACTGTTTTGTTTTCCTCTCTTTAATATTTCTCTTATGATTATTTCTGCTTGCTGGAGACTTGGCCTAAAGAGATAAGGAAGAGAAAATGTCACAGACTGTTGTCAATGAATTATTTTTCCCATTTCTTGATGCCAGGAAAAGCAGTTCTTGCTGTAGGAAAGCAGATCATGGATTATGCTGTCTTTAAATTACTTGTTTCAGAGATGTTAGAAAATGCAATATGCACCTATAAGTACAGTGCATTAGTTGGAAGCTGGCAGCAATGAAAACCATTTATTTAGTAAAAAGAAAATATCTCATAACCTGGTATCTCTTTTCTTGTCCATATATAGGTGACTCAGGCTCATTTCAGGATTGCAATCTATTCTTTTTTACACATACAAAACATTTTGCTCCCCATGAACACAAGAAGAAGAGCTAATACCTGCCTTAGGAAATGTACTTTATAATTGTGTCTGGAAGTGGCACTGCTCACCAGGAGAGCAGAGCAGTTGTGACTTTACAGCATTTTCAATAGCTGTATTGACACTGTTCATGTTGAAAGTTTCTGTGCTGATGTTGGTCTCTGCCTCAGTGCATGGAAAAAGTACTTTCCAAACTGTTTGCAGTAGAAAACCATTTTATTTTTCTCTAAATATTTTTGCTGATATCTAGTCTATTACTTCTGTGGAGAATCCACAGCAATTCAGGCAGGTTACAAGGAATGACTGAAAATTCTTCAGCTGCAGACAGTCAGCCAAATCTCCTTTGAAGCACAGGTCACTGGTGGATCCCCAGCGTTGTACTGGCTGGGTAGTACAGTGCAGTGTGAGGGTCCCAGTGCTGCCACTTGCTAACAGCCTCTGCCAGAAATCACCAGCTGTAGTCACATCCTGATGTCAGCTGGGAAGTCCATTCTGTAGCCACATATTTGATACCTCACTCCACAGAGACAAAACCCACCATCACTCTGAAATTGTTCCAAGACAGAGTGCATGGTCAAAAATTAAGGAATAAATTGTTTCTTGTGAGGTTAGTGACACATGGGCACGGGCTGCCCAGAGAAGCTGTGGATGCCCCATCCCTGGAAGTGTTAAAAAGGCCAGGTTGAATGGGACTTTGAGCAACCTGGTCTAGTGGAAAGTGTCATTGCTCAGAGCAGGGGAACTGGAAGGGCAGTCAGAGCTGTGAGCAGCCTGGGGACAGGTATTGGGGTTCCAGATCCAGCCTTGATCAATGGAGGGTAGTTAGTGCTGCACTAGGAGTGCCCGTGACACGTACTTCATTCTGTGCACTGACTCAGGGGCTAAACAGGCTGGAGAAAGCAAAATGTAATCACACTGTTTAATTAAAAGATAATGGAAGCTTTCCAGCCACATCGTTACAGCCCATGCAGAGACAAAAATCTCTGTTCTCCTAGAGGGATAAAATAAAATACATTGTCATGCTGGGGATCAAGCTGATCTGAACTTCTTATTCCTCATCTGCTGTATTCTTAATTCTCATTGCTTTTAATTGACTGCAGATTTTCTTTGGTTTTGCAAATTCAGTTTGGAAGCAGATTCTTCGTATTCTTTATGGAAGAGGCTTCAGGGTATATGAGCAGGGCTGGTGGGGGGCTTTGCACTGCTGGTAAGTAATGATATTTTCTCTGCAGCAGGAGCCAGGGTCAAGTGAGATGTGAAGTACAGTGTTCACTGATGAGCAAGGAGTGGGAGGAAGCAGCATATTTCCAGCCATAAAACAGGGGGACATTAAGAAGTTACAGGCAGCTTTGGCAACATGGAGCTCATTAGCCCAGTGGGTAGAAAATGCATTGCAGATGCAGCAGCCTTGCTGGAAATCCAGAGGGGAAGAGGTGGAAAGGAACTGTGCAGACAACAGGAAGCTGCCAGTGGTGATGGAGGGCAGCCACGCCCGTGCTTCTCATGAATGTCACAACACAAAACAGGGAGAAAATCTTCCTTCTCATGGGTAGTGCAGAGTCCTCTGCCTAAAATGTTCATCTGGGCACCAAACTGACAGCAAAGAGAACAGAGCATGAGTCAAACCTTTGGGGACATGATGTAAAACCTGAAAACCCACAGAGATTTGGGCTCTCACAGCAGGAGTACATCCCAGCATGTACTCTAGCCAGTGGGCTGAAGTTCTCTTTTGGGATGTAAGTAGGGTTTTAAGTCTTCTCCTAAATGATTTGCTTGCAAAGTTAAAGGAAATCTGAGAAACGGGAACTGGAGGCAGGTTTTAGCTTCACATTTTACTGTTTTCTTCCTCTCATTCTTCTTCTGTAGGGATGTTTGCTGAGATGCTAAGTTTTCTCTTTCTGAAAACATATTTGGAGGAAGAGCCAAGGACACTGCAGATTGATTCTCTGAGTTTTGCTCAGACTCCATAATACAAGTGGCAATTTAGTAGGATAAGCTCATTCCTTTTTTCACTTTTATGGATTTCATTAAGAAGCATGAACAGGCAAGAATTCCTCTAAGCAATCATATTACCAGCCTAATTTGCTAGACTTTCATTAAAGCAATTAAAGATAGAATGATGCAATGACCCAGTTCAGGACCCAATTAAGACTGAATCAATAAATCAGTAGGTTTAAATCACCACCATAAGGCCGCAGATAATCAAAACAAGTTATGAGGCTGAAGCTGAACAGGATTACTGTATTACATCGCCATAGGAGAATTTAAAGAATTAAATACTTTGCAGTTGAGGTGCTCAGCCCATCTTACTACAGCCAGCTTAGTGGTGATGGGCACAACCTGGTACAGGTCCATCAGCTGCTGGGAACCATGGCCTGGGTGCACAGCACAAGAGCCCTGCCAGGCCATCCATAGCTGTAGGTATCCCTGGACATGGTGACTTCCAGGATCAGGTGTCAGGACTCCATCTGTTCAGCCACATTTGGTGCGAAATCATCTCATCAGGCTGTCACCACCTTCTTTGCACAGGTAAGTGAAGCCTCCAAGGTGTCCTGCTAACAAACCCATCTTAACCACAGCTGTTGGCTCTTTCCTGAAGGGCTCTGACTTTCTTCCAGAGGAGTTGCTGGACAGTCGGTTCTTTCCATAGATTTAATGTGAACCATCAGTAAACTCAAGCATGTGGTGCCCTCTGCATACTGCAAATACTTAGAGAGGGAAAAAGCCCCTCAATTCAAGCCTCCAAGGTGACTGTCAGTGGACTCAGCAGTGAACTTGATGTTTGGTGGCAACAAAGCTCACATTGTCTTCAGAATTCAGCCCTAGCTTGATCATAGATGAATTCCCTCTTTAGATATTGTGACCAAAAAGTAATTGAAATACATGGTAAAATCCTATCATTTGAACACTGACAAGGCACAGCAGAATAGTACCAAACCTCCAATTAATGCCATGTTTCCCTCTGCATTTGTCTGATAGAGACACTGTAATAATACAATATTGTATAGTATAATACAGATAATATAATATTGCATTCTATTGTATTGTATTACCATATATTATAACTCCAAGTGTGCGTCCATCATGTACCTCTGTTCTATTTGTTGAGAACAGGAGCTCATCTGTCAACTCCCATTGAAGGTCAGTATGGATTCACCATGACTGTAATTTTGGTCTTTCTTTGTAGTGGAACAGGGATCTGATCCACTTAGGTGCTACACTGAGCTGCATTGGGTCAAAGACTGGGAGGGAAAGTTGCATTTCAGATGCTACTTTGAGCAAATGCAAACTTGAAGATGTGATATGTGATTTTGAATATGGTTGATGCCTGCCCAGCTGGCCTGCAACAAAAAGAAGCATTAGTTAGAGATTTATTATGCATTTCTGGTCACTGTTAGACTGCAAGCTGAGGCACAGATGTGAACACAGCTCTTTCTTCTGCCCTAAAGAAAGAAAATTAAAAACATACGAGAGTCTATATGGCGCCAAAGAAAGCACAAATTCGTGAATTTGATGGGAACAACAATTGCCTCTCAGCTCTATTATTATTAATTTCCCTAAACAAAACACTTTCACGAAGAAGGTAAATGAATCATTAATTGACCGTAACTTTATCAGAATATTGAAATTAGAAAAAGAAAAACCCCAAAGATTAAAAAAGAAAAGAAACTCTTGAAATCAGGATAAGCAAACAAAGTTTGGAAGTCAGGAATTTATCCCAAAGTAATCCAGAAAGCCCAAATGCCAAACAATCTGGAAGTACTCAATTGAATACTTGCAGTAATAATCCAGATGGTCCTTCTTCCCCACCACCACAGATATAAAAAATGGTTATCACCACAACAATTCAGCATGGTTGAGAGGGCCCACCAAAGAGGGACTCAGACGTGCTAGGCAAGGCATACAGCCACGGTGATGGAGGTGGATTTTCTCCCTGAGGGATGTCCAGGGATGGAAGGAAGCATAGTATGGTGTGAAGAGCGCATCCTTTTATCCCTATGACAGCTTAGAGTGTCCTGAGACTGCTTTTGGGCAGTGCAGGCCCATGTTGTCTCCCCATGGAAAGCTGCCCAAAGGGATCCTCACAAGACTAATATGGTTTTGTGGATTCACAGAGATGAAAAGGTTTGGCCTGAAGGAAGAGATTAAATGTAGGCATGATCAGAGAGGGTAGGACTGTTTGCAGTGCTCAAGCACTGGTTTGAAAGCTCTGTGCAGAATGTATCTTCCTCAGCATCACCTGCCCCTGAACCACAGGGGTCAATCCCTACTCAGGCTGGATGGTCCTCAAAGTTGTGCATCTGCACTTTCTCTGCTTCAACAGGTATCACTCATTCAAAACTCCTCTTGGCTGTGAAAGAAGAGCTGCTACAGCTCACTGGAGCCTTGGTTCTGGGAAAGGACAGCCCTGGAGAGCAGGAGTGAGAAATGGTATTGGTGTAGCACAAAGAAAGGCTGATGTGTGGCATAAGCCAGACCTCAGTGCATACCAACACTCTGAAAGCCTTCGAAGTAAGGACAATCCCTTCCTTCCAGTGCAAACATGGCTGTGGATTTTGGCAAGGTTCCAAGCAAAATACTATCTACAGTTGCATCTTGGTCTTGTCCCTCTGGCTTCTCTGTACTGATGTTTTATCTCCCTTGTTGCAAACAGCCAAGAATTTGTGGCTGAGCACATAGCAGCAAAGAAAATGTACAAAGATGAAGTGAATATTGACATGACATAATCAGGATGTCACGCATGAGGATTTCAGTGATCCTGGGGTGACCTTCTGCCCAGTCTCACTGGGAGCTTGGAAGAGCCTGGTGGGCTCTGAGTAACCACTGAACCTATGGAGGAACCCATGACTTTCAAACCAAAACATGAGAAAGTTTTCCTGGCTGAGATTTTAATTCCATGGTGCAATGTGGGCTAGACCTTTATCTACTGTAAGTGCCAAATTTGAGCTAAATTCAGCGAACTTACACACAGGTAGGAATGAGGTCCTTAATGTGAAAGGAATGTCAGAGTTCAGGCTTATGTCATGTGGGAAGACTGTACAGTCTTTCTGCAGGATCTGCTGCTCCTCCTGACACTGCAAATCATGTGTTTGTGCCTCAGTGTCACACACCACCTCCAACAAACTTCCAGGTAGCATTTTTGTATGTGGACGTACTTTTCCAAAGATGTACCTTGCCATGGATGTGCTTTTTCCAGAGCACAGATCAGAGGTTATCTCACCTGTCCTGCTACAACCCACCATCAAAACATAATTCTGAGAGCACAGTTGCTCACCACAGTTTTCAAATACTTACCATGTTGGTTCTGGGGGTTGTTTCTTCATTCACAAAATAAAAGCTTTATAAGTAATTTGCCTTTCTCTTTGTATTGCTGTGAGCTCGCCATCATCACTGCTGTTTATTTCAGCTCTGTTACTGAACCAAGTGTCTAAACCTACCTAGCTTTGACCTCAAGCACAAGCCCACCTCCCTGCTGGGCATGTTGGTTTTTCCACCTATTTTAAGGGGGAAAGAATTCTTGTGTGCCAGTGAGTGAAAACCAGACCATAAGAAAAAACAGTGGAGAAAAATAGGAGGAAAAAATGAAAAGCATGTCATAACACATCCCAGGAACATCATCTGGAAGAAAATTAAGCCAATGATGGAGCACACTGAGCAGTCTTTGGAGAGCATGGCTGACTGCAAATGGACTCAGAAATTCTCACTGATGAAAATCCTGTCTCCTTTGATGATTCCCACCACAGGGTGTGTAAGTCACCAGGATCAACTCAAACATGCAGCAGGTTCCAACAAGTCCATGTTCTTTCAATCCAGCCCTACACAGATATTCTCAGTGCCCAGGAGACAACGACGTCTCCATATGTTGACATTCAACACCATTTCCTTTAACAGCTTTAGGAAAAATCCAAAGGACAAACCATCCTTTTTATTAATTTCCCTATGGAGTGAACTGGGGAGAAAGAAAATCTGATTATTCTCCTTTGGGACATAAAGGAACATCATTGCATAAAACACAACAGGGCAGTGGAGCAGCCGCAGAAATTATTCACTCCCTTTCCTGCATGTGGGTGGAGAACTCACACACTCAAAATCATCAGACTTCACATCAGGCTGATTTAATTGGATTTATTGGAGGAAAACAATTAGTCATCCCTTTAAATTGTCATTATGATAGAAATCTCGATATGTATACATGATTGTCAAGGCAGAGAACCACTTGCGATGTAGCCCCATTAACAATTTGCAGAACTGCAAACTCATTACGCAGATAAAACTTTTGCAATGCCTTAATACATGCATGGAGTAAATACACATTCTCCCTTCTTTTTGGACATGGATGCTGTTATGAACTTGTTATCAATCACAAGACCTGCAATATTAGGCACACTGACATTCCTTGATTAAGATTTAAGCCTTTGTAGAAAACATGCTTGCATTTTCATTAGAAGTCAACTGAGGGATGTTTTGCAGTTGGGGATATTTGGGGAGTCACTATTCTGGGCAGACTAGGCTCTTTTTTTTTCCCACTGTTTTCTGGCTCAAATAAAATATCTATCTAAAAAAAGGCCCAAATGGGCCAAAATATTGTTTCTCAGCTAGAGGTCAATGTACAGCAGGTCACCGATGTCGTGTTGACCAAAACATGAGTTGCACCAACTGAGCTGCAACCTTCCACACCCTTCACTTTGGGGGTCATGCTTGATCTAATAAGACTCAGCATGTGTGATGCCATGCTGGGCTCAGGGGATGCACGATGAGAGATTGCAAAGCTCAGAGCTGGTCCGAGCAACCCCCTAGGAGCTCCCACCCACCAGGAACCACAGCACACATCCACCTCCTCATGGAGCCCTGCACCAGGTGCTGCCTCAGCAACGTGAACTCAGGCTGGTTTACAACTGTAATTGATGGTTTGTTGTGCTGCCAAACAATGATTCAGCAATGGCACAGCCCTGGCTGAGCACCAGCCTTGAAGGAGGGCTCAAGACTTCTCGGTGTTTTTGGCCACCATAGAGAATAATTTCTAAGCACTATGCCACCAGCATGGTGCTTGCTCCCCAGGCCTGCTGCTTGGCATGCCCTTGCCAGGAACACAGAGCAATTTCCCATTCCTTTCAGATGACTCTGCTTTGAGTGTTGGGAACTCAAGGATTTTCCACACAGCAGCCAGTCAGGAGCTGGGACCAAAGCCCTGGTGATGCCCAAGAGATTTGAGCTGGAGCAATCCTGTACTCTGCCTTGGAAAGACCAGCACAGATGAAAATGGGTCATCTAAGGGAAGAGTCATGACAAAAATGGGTCATGACTAAGGGAAGAGAAGGCAAGGGCATGGTTTCCATGTGGAAGAAGGAAAAGTACCACACTAAACTCTTCCATGGATAAATTGTATTACTTGGAGGTTCAGGAATTAAATGATAGTAGTTAGATGGTGATGCTTTGGAAAGGATGGGATAGTTTAGCTCAGCTCTCTGCCCTATTTTGTGCAGGCAAAGAATCACAGCATCTTGGTCCCCAAAATGCAGTGCATTCTGCAACAGGCGAGAAAACTATTTTGTAGGAAGAGAAAAATACTAAGAATTGAGTGAACCAATCTGAAATTTCACTAGGAAAAATGAACCCAAAGGAAAAAAGAAAAAAACAAAGAGACACACTGACATGTTTCTTGGCAGCTCTGAGTGTTAGTGACCCAGGGAAGGAATTTTTGATGCAGATCAAATTTGTGTTGTATTAAAAAAGGGATTCTCACCTCCCCAACTCTCTGCTTCTACATCTGTGTATGTGACTGCTGCCTAATTTTAAGCTGCTCTGGATGGTGACTCTTCCTGTACATGCTGCAGAGCACTCAACAGAAAGACAAAATACATTACCAGGCTTTGCAGTATCTTGTTTACAAAACATCAGCTTTTGCATTTACTTAAATTTAACAATGGATTTCGAGTTACACATACATTGAGTCATTTAAAAGCAATACATGGAAGTAATTCCCTCAGAGAGAAGGTTGGGTTGAACATGGATAAAAAAAAGGCTCAGGAAATATAGAAACAGTGAACAGCAGTTTAATACATGCAGTATCATGCATTTATTGGACAGTTGATGCCATCATTAGTTCAGCAGTGTTTTTTCACAATGCACACATGCCCTGATTCCACTCTGGAGTATGGAAAAACTGTAAGAGCCATTAGAGTGACTTTAGCATTTATGAGGAAGAAGGGGAAAAAAAGCTACTTGGACAGGTAAGTGGCACTATTTGTGGTGGGGAAGGGGGTCTTGGAATCCAGAGTCCAGGCTAAAGAGCCTCTATTCTCTGCTACAAACACTATTTACACAGCTTGGACCCAACCACGCAAACTCCGACCAAAAAACCTGGACCAACTCCTGATGACTCACTGGAGGGATCTGTGATCCCTGGGGACACAAGGTGCATGTGCACACACAAAAACACACAGAGTGTGTCACAGAGACCAGAGCACCCCACAGACAGGCTGGGAAGGCAGGACCCAGCTGCAGGGATGTGAGGGAAAACAAAAAGGGTTGGGTAAAACTTGCTGCTGGGCATGAAATATAGGATGACTGGTTTACCAGGGGAAACAAGGGTTCATGCAGTGTTTGTGAGCAGGTTGCTGTTCCCTCACTCAGCCATTGCTGACAGTGATTTGCCAATTAATCCTGCACTCTTGGTCTTGATGCTGTTTTCCTTGGATACCATAGTCTCCATGTGTGTTTCTGCCTTTTGCTTGAATGAGTGTTGGGGTTTCTGGAGCAAATAAGCACAATAAGGAAGGCAAAACTTCCTTCCCGTTAATAATTTCTGGGATGCATTCAGGCCCCCATTCAGACAGGTAAATATTCATGGCAGCAAGTACAGGAATAATTGCATCAAATGAGAATTTCCATATGCTGTATGGAAGCTACTTCTGTACCTTGAGGCTCAGCCTAGAAACTTATTTTGCCAGTAGATGAATCCCCTGATTCTTTGGAAAGAGCAAAAGGAACAGGCTATAGCCTGCATGATCTTGCTGGCAAAGTCAGTCTGGTGTTTTTTATCTGGTGCTCATTCAGTGCTGCTCAGGGCTGGAGCTGTTATCACAGGAGGAAGTAATAGCACAGGTTTCCCTAGAGCTCATCTTGTTAATGCCAAGTTCACATCAAAGGGCAATATACTCTCTGCTTGCCAATGGCTGAAAGCTATCTGGCTTTCTCTGGCAGTTTGCTTCCCTAAAAATAGGAAGGGGACAACCTTGGGGCCAGCTGCAACTGTGTTTCATGGGCACCCTGGAGGCCCATGTTCTGGTTTGGAGAGGATTTGGGGAGAAAAGCCTGAGATCAGGGGTTATGCTGGCCCTGGGACAGAAAAAACTTAGGACAAGACCTGAATTTCATCAGAACCAGGCAGGGACCCAAAATAACAGGTAATTAAAAAAAAAAAACCTGTCGATAGCCATGGAGGTATTCAGGACACATGCACAGCAGAAACCCCCATTCATTACCTACAGCAGAACTACATGGAGATGTCTACCAGTGGGATCATACCCCTTTTTGTGGTTTGATTCATGTCAGGAATGAACCAAATTTCTTGGTTTTATTTCAGCACTACAACCATAACACACACACACAAGGCATAGGTAAAATCCTACCTTTTTTTTTTTTTTTTTTTTTTTGTACCCACTACTCTAATGGCACCTGTACAACAGCAACCAGGACAGAGGAGACAGCAGCAGCAGAGTGACACAGTCTCAGGAAAGCAACACTGCCAGGTTTTCCCCACACTCCTACTTCCCCACTAGCCATGTTGCAGGGCCAATGTCCATTTTGTGCTGCAGAAGGGGAGATCCAGCAGAGAGTTAGGATGCACTGGGAATGAAGTCACATGCAAAATCATCAGCAGAAGCCCTTGCCACTGCAATACTGACTTTCAGCTCGCAGAGTTCACGGGCAGCCTGTCCTCACAACTTCTTCTGCAGGCTAAGGGGCCAGCTGGAGCTTTTCTGGATTTTTTTGTTTTGTTTTCCCAGCAAGAGCACTGCTGTTGGCATCAGAGATGGCCTCTGTGACTCTGGAGGTAAAAATCAACAATCAAAGCTGCAAGCAAAGAAAAAGAAGGGGAAGGAGCTGAGGAAACCAAGTTACAAAGGAAAAACCAATCGGTACCAGTAAAATAAAGCAGGAAAGGGTAACAAAGTCCAGGCTGAAGTCCTCATGCAAGCAGCAAATCACAGATTGTTTAGTAGGACAGTTCATTGGAAAAGAGCCCAGAGTTATTTTTCTACCTAGTCCTTCATGGCAAGACCAGCTGGGGATTTGTTTTGAAGCTTCGACTGTGGGGCTATTTGGCTGTCCCCCCATGCCCACATTATTTTCTCTACCTTTGCCTTCTCCTGTGAGAGCGGCTGAACAGAAGTGGGCTGGGGCAGGGGAAGGACATGCAAAAGCACTGGAGCATCCCTGGCAAGCAAGGCTGGAGCGTTTGCCCTAACAGGCTGTGCTGCCAAGGGGCAAATGTCTCCAGCCCTCCCCCAAAGATCTGGCCTGGGTGCTGCCAAACCACCCCTGTTAACAGATTTATCCAGATTTAAACTGAAAAGTTTTAACCAAGTGATGCTTCAGGAGAGATCTCTAAGCATTTGGTGAACCTGGGTCAGGTCTCCAGCTGTGTTTCACTGATGCCAAAGAAGAGCTCCCCACCACCAAAACTGTAGCAAAAAGAAACAATTTTGCTCTTAAGTGCTTCTGTTTCTTATCTTATGATCCCAGCAGTTGATAGCAAGCCAAAGAGAATGATGATAAATTATACAACCAAGGCAGAATATTACTTGCAGAAACAAAACCAAATCACACAAATTCCAGCAATGGAAGGAAAGAATACCCCTCCCAACAAAAAAACCACAGAAAGCACCCAGCAAGGAGGGACAGCCAGCGCAGGGGAATCCCCCATCTGCAGGACAGCATGTCTGCCTTTGCTCCTGTCACTGCTCTTTGTTTTGGACATGGAAATCCACTTGCTTTTCTTTTTTCTGCAGGATTCATTTGGATGCTGTATTTTGATCAGTGGCCACGGCAACTGCTGAGGTCAAGTTCAAACCAGACCTCAGGTTTCAGAAGAGGAGGCGCAGAGGGAACATTTGAGCCCTAACTTTTAAAACTTCTCTACAGAGACAAAACTATTCCCTAACTAAATCCTTCTTTTGGTTGCATGTGTGTAAATGTGGGGAACTCCACTGATGCCAAACTGGGAGACTGTCTGTTTACAACCTGCTACTGGAGCAGAATAGAGCCAGCTGTGCTTATGAAGTCATGGGGGTTCAAAATACCTTGAATTTCTTGGGGTTGGAGTCTCTCAAAACTAAAACTTCCTTACTCTGGATGGTAATATAAAGTGGCCTTAGACTCAGTTTAAATTGTATTCTACTTGTGTTTTGATGCTTTTGCAGCAAGACATAAAGAGCTCAGATGTAAATGCTAATAGAAAGTGTATGGTGGCAATGGCCAGGGTATGGGGACAGGAGTGTGACTTGCAGCAAGGAAATCCCCTGACCTTCAGTCTGCCCAAATCTTGGTCAGAAGTCTTCACTGTGGAAATTATATGGAGTTTTGCTATAAGCCCCCAGGAGTTCAGTATCTGCTATCTTTCCCAAAATGAGACACTGAAGTTGCAGCCTTTCCTGTGTGAGCACCCACGGCAGCTGCAGCACGGCGGGGGCTCACTCAGATGTGCCACAGCCCTCTGAAAACTGGGAGCAGGAGGAAACTAGAGGTCTGGTGCAACAGCTCATAGTGCCACTGAAGGAGTGGCTATTTCAAACAGAGTCAGTGCTCACTGCCACCTGCTTTTCCAGTTTTTTTTTCCCCCCAAGGTTTTTTTTTAGTATGATGGATGAAATCCCGGCTTTGCTGTGTGAAGCCAACCAAGCAAAGCTAGACAGGATATAGAAGTCTTGATGAAAAATACTTATCTTATGGCTTTTCCCAGCACAAGCACTATTGCCTGATACATTCAGCTCTGTCTGTGACTGGCTTTCACAATTTCTTGTGCAGGATAAGTGAGGCAAATGTGGTGACATGCTGCAAGGAATTCTGCCTCTGGCAGGGATGGACCTGTCTGGGATGTGAGGGGCTCAGGGTGCCCAGTGAAGGGCATCTGCCTCTGCCACCTGCCTCCCTTCTCACCTCCTCAAAGCAAAATCTGATGGGAATTTCATTGAGGTAACTTGGAGGGAGCCCTTCAGCAAATTGGGCAAATTTGCTCTCCTCTCTGTTTCAAGCTGCTTTAATGCACAGCAGCACAGCAGTTGTGGTGGCTGTTCCTGAAAGATGCACCAGCACAAAGAGCCTGGGAAGTGCATGCATTCAGTAATTAAAAAATGGGTAAATTTGGCTTGCTTTGGTATATGAGCTTCTGGGGAGGAGGGAGAGCCAGTGCCACCAGTGCTGCCAGCTGTGCCTGTGCCTTTCAGTGAGGTCCTGCTTCCCCAGCTCAGCACTCCTTGTCAACCCTCAGCCTGATCCTGATGGAGCTGCACTACACCAGATCCTGCACTTTGCACCCAAGAACCTGCCAGTGCTTTACAGAGGACTTCAAGCACCCCTCCTCTCCTCTCCCCACTTTTGGCTATTCTGGAAGGTGCTGAGCATCAGCAATGGCAGGCAAAACCGCAAGGAGCTGTGGGTGCTCAGAATCTCTCAATGAAGCCCTTGGGCTGGGTGCACCCCATGACAGAGGCCACACTGCAGGGAAGCTGGTGAATTAAATGTCTTGCTGGAGGGCAGCACAGCAAATCAGTGGCAGAGGATGATGATTCCCACCCTGTATCTTCCTAATCTTTCCCTCTGCTCACAACACACAGCGACTCGAAGGAGATGGGAGCTGCAGGATGAGACTGTGCTCTGTCATTTCCTTTGCACAGCTCTGGTCAGCTCCTGCCTGACTCCATGTACCTTGCCTCTCCTCTGAAACAAGGGTGCTGATCCCCAGCACGACAGGAATGAGGCCAAGGATGAGCTGACTCCCAGCTGGTGGCAATTTAATTCTCCCCATGGCTCAAGGAGGAGGATGGGGGGAAAGCAGCAGTTTCTTAATCTGAGCAGTAACAGCTCTGCTAAAGCCAGACAGACTAGCTGTCCTATTTGAGGAGCAAGAAATGGCTTGCCATTGAAATCCTCTCATGTTGCAAAGTTAATGCCAATTCCTACCTACAGAAATAGCCTATCCCCCAGCAAACTGGAAGAAGGACATTACTTGAAGTAATTTTTAAAAGAAAAAAATATGCTCAGGAAAGTATTTCTATTTAAATAATCCAGTTGAGATGTTTGTAGTTAATGGAAAAAAAAAAATACAACATATACTGTTACCTACACTGAGAAAAGAGTAAATCACTGGGGGAAAGAATGAGTGTTCATTAGTTAGAACGTTGCTAGACTCACATACATATATATATTTATATATATTTATATATATATATGTATATATATATGTACAGCACCAGAGACTGTTAGATTCCGTTCCTCCTGGAGTCATTGCAGTTTGTGATAAATGAAACATTTCAGAATCGCAGTATAAAATATGGCCATAAAAAAATCTTCTTTCTTCTAGTCCTTGGCCGAGCAGGGCGGGACACGCCCTGCCCCGGCGCCTGCCCGCTCCTCGCCGCCCCGGCGCTCACTTGCTCCCTGTGTGCACTGTGGTCACTGTGGTGGCTCTGGGTCTCCGGTCCCCTCCTACCGCAGAAACGCCTGAAGAAGCAGATGAAACAAAACTACAGAGAGTGGATGGAGACATACCTAAAAGGAAAGCCAGAAAGACAGTTAGAAATGTTATTTTCGGAGGTGGGAACTTGGGCAAAGCTGAGTTTGGTTCGTAGCGCGCTACGGAGCGGAGAGGGTTGCAGCTGGAGAAGGGGCTGCTGCTCTTCTTGCAGTGGTGGGTTGGCTGGGGACCTCCACAGGGCATCTCCTGCCCATGGTCATTCACCTACTGCCACCAGCAGCAGTGCACACATCCCACAGGGACTCAAGGCCCAGTTTCAGTACAGGTTCAGCCACACCGATGTCACAGTTTCAGGGCTGAAGACAAAGAGTTGTGGGATTCAAAAATCCCTCCAGCATTGTACTTGCTCAGAATAATTTCCTCTTGGGCATGTTAAAGATGATTAAATGTCTCACCATGACCATCTAGACTGTGCACCTGAGCTAAACACAGTTCCCCGGGCATCCTGGGAAGCTGCTGATAAAGAAGTACAGTGGGTGAAATTCTTTGCTGAGTTCCAGTAAATCTAGAGGGAATGTAAATTTGTGTCACTTGGACATCACTCTGGTGACAGCTCACACTGCTCCAGGCTTTGCTGGGATGTCTCCAGGACTTCCAGCTGAGATGTAGGTTGACGTGAGGTTGAGTATCTCTTGAGTACCAATACTCTGGTGCAACAAAAGCTGTTAGGTGGGAACCTGGCATGGTCACCTTGCTCTGATAAGATGCAGACTCAGAGTGATTAGAAATACAGTTCATTTTCCAGAGTGGTGAATAAAGGATGGATGAAGCCTACATTAATGTATTCTCAGACTGAAGTTTGATATGGCCTTTTGACTCTTCAGGATCTTTTTGATACTTGTTGGGACTTTTAACTACTTTCCCATGCTTCAAGGTGGCATTTCAATCTCAAGGATGACTATGCTGTACTCATACTTGGCCACATTCCATTTCCAATTGACATTTGACAACTTGGCATCACACTGCAATTTATCTAGTACCTTAAAAATAGAGGGTAGGACCTATAAATAATCTAGGCAGTCCAGTCATGACTAAAATGAATAAACCAGCCATGGACTGAGAATCAGGCCAATACATTTGAGAAATCCTGACTGATTCCCTTAGGAATGCCTTCCTGTTTCCTGACAGGTAGCATAATCCAGCCTAATGCCTGATCTCTGCTCTGCCCTACTACAGAGGTTTTGATTGCAGCCTGACATAACCTACTCTCAGGCAAAGGCTGTACTTAATTGTCTTCAGTGATGTGAAATTGCTGCATTTGAAACTATTTGGAGAGTTCATAAGGTGTCTGTTAATAGAATCAGGCAGCATTCTACAGAGTAATGGTGGCACAGCTGGATCCTGTAACTTGCTGCATGGGATGTTTCTTGTGCAAAGAATCTGTACCCAGAGAAAACTACTGAGAAATAAAGAGGTAGGACAGAGACCTCACAGATTTCCTTCTTCCTATCAGGAGGTATTGGGTGGAATGTATTTGATGTCAGCTCCCTCTTAACTCCTTGCATTTGCTGCTGGCTCTCCTCATTGGTTCTCTGGGGCTCCAGCATCTCCTAACTCTAAATTATTTCTTTGAAGAAGGAAAGCTTTTCTGCATTGTCTGCCAAGCTGGACTTAACCTGGGATGCTTGGAAATCTTCCAATATTTTTCTGCTTTGTATTTCTGGCATGTAAAAACTCATCCTATCTTAACACATCTGGTTTAATCCTTCATGTCCTGGTTGACTTCACCACTGCAAAATATGGTTGGATTCTGCACAGGGTTCTGTAGTTGTTAAACAGATTTCTTTCTCTTTCCACCCTTCCTGTTCATGCATGTTTTAACACTTTTCAGACTACTGATTGCCATCAATTAACACCATTTGAGATTAATCGAATGGGTGGATGGAGATTAATCAACCACCAGTTTAACTGTATAAATCACCCACCAGTTTAGCAACAAATCATTCATCAGATGCTCTAGACCTGACTGGGGTCCAGCCTTGCCATACTGCAACAGGAACCAAAACCGAGGGATGTTCTCCCACACAGGGGGTTTTCTACATTGCTACATGGCCAGTGCATGGTTGGAAGTGTTTTGAGGATGGTCAGCACTACTCCTTTGCAGGTGCCAGGTATGTGCCAGGAGCACAGTGATGTTTTTATGGCAGCAGCTGCAGGATTTTTTGGCACTGGGCATCACAAACTGGACACAGGGTATGAATCCCCACCAGGCCCAGTATTCAGAGAGAAGGGGCTCTCCCCTGGCTCAGCCATAGCACAGGCTGAAAAAATATCTCACAGAGTACCCAGAAGGCAGAACCCACCCTAGTTGTGGGGGAAACCAAGCCCACAGCAGCAAGAGGACACAGCTTCCACACAGAGCCACTGGGACTGAGGCTGGAGGCATGTCCTCATCGAGGAGAAGGGGGTGGCAAGCAGGGGTGGCAGAAGCAGGGAGCAGCATTATCCAAAATCCATCCTAAGCAATAGGTGCTTTCAGCTCCAGGACAGTGCAAGGCAAAGTCTAGAAATGACTACTTTAGTCCATAGCAAAGCATTCCTTTTCACTGCTGCACTTTAAAGTAACCCCCCCAACTGTAAAGTCCACATCCCTCCATTTCACGATATAAAATATCTACAGATGGACAGGAGAGAAAAAAATAAATGCTCAGAAGCCAGAGAATAAACAGGCTTCATTGCAAAGGATGCATTTCTGTCTTCCAAATAATCTCTTTGCTGCCATATTCCCTTCCCTGGCATTCAGAAAAACTATATATCTCAAACATCTGAGTCCAGTGGGCAGCTTGCAAATGTCAATTATAGCACAAAACAAACATGGCAGAGGGCCAAGTCTCACAGTGGTGCACAGAGTCTGAATCCTGCTCAGACAAATAAACCTCTTCGTGCAAGAGCTTAACTTGGCCTAGGAAGAGAGAAGCTGGGTCTGACTGGCAGGATCAGTCTTCTCCACAGAATTGGAAAGTAAGGCAATTTTTACAGAAAAATGCTCTAGCATAATACTGTAAACTCAAACATAAACAGTTTGAGTAAACTTTATCAAATTTCACCCAAATACAAAACTTTGTTACTGTGGGGGTCTGGGTCTTTTTCCCAAGCAAAAGCCCTTTTTCTCCACAAGAAACTGATTTTCTCTAAAAAATCACCAAGCTAAAACCTCAATTTTTTTATTTTATTTTTTTTTTTAGTGCATAGACTTTTCCAATTGAAACACTATTTTTCCGGCCAGCCAAAAACGACAGCGCATTCAAATCCTTACTTTAAACTCCTGCTTGCACAAAGCCAAACCTGTGGGCAGCGAGGACTGCAGCCTGGGGGAAATGGGGATCCCGTGGATTTGCCCGGCTTTCCCGGGCTGTTGGCTACTCACAATCTTTCCGTGTGGCTGCGTCGGGGAGCGGCGTGGCGAGGCTGAGGGTGCTGGACACGCTGGCACTGGCACTGTCCAGGCTGCTGCCGAGGTGTAGCCGCCGCATGTGCCGCACGACCGCCGTGGCGTTGAAGGCTTGCTGCAGAAAAAACAGCAAAGGGAGAAATGGAGAGGAGGAAAAATTGGAGGTGGAAGGGTTGCTTGTGCTCTGTTGTAAAAAACCAGCCCCTTCGTGGCAGAGAAGAATGATGCTCTGATTCTTATGTTATTAGAAGGCTATTTTATTATTTTATAGTATTATATTATGTTAAAGAAAACTACACTAAGCTATACTAAAGAATGGAGAAAGGATACTTACAGAAGGCTAAATAATAATAATAATGAAAACTGAATACTCTTTCCAGAGTGCCCGACACAATTCTCGTAACTATTGGTCAGTGATTGAAAACAACTCACACTGGAACCCAATCAAGACTCATCACTTCAGGTAAACAATTCCTAACACATTCCACATAAAACATAAGAGAAACTACTGAGATAAAGATTATTTTCCAATCTCTGAGCCTCTCTCTACCTTTTCAACTTCCCAGGATAAAAATCCTAAGTGAAGGAATTATATTCAGTGAAATGTAAGGACCACAGTGCTCCTCTCCTGGCTGCTCAGAGTGTCAGAAGGGAATAAGCCTGTTATCTTTCAAATTTTTCCTGAATTCTAAACTGGAAAGTGCATTATCAATCCTTTGTTATCCTAGTGCTCAGCTGGGATGCAGCAGCCTACAAGAAAGTTGTATTTCACAAATCCATCCCTGCCCCAACACGCATTTCTTCATGTCCCTGTGTGGTGCTGACTCCACTCCACCAAAAACCACAGGTGCTTTAGCTACGAGCAGCCTCAGCCCCATTTCTCACACTCTTTACATTTGGTACCTGGCAAACACCATCCTGTATAAGAGGCCCTGCAGGGTCAGGTAACCTAAGCCTGGACCAATCATTTTGACCACAGTTTTGGGCCACAAAAGCACTGCCCTCCTGCAGGGGTGGCCGTATGGCAGAGCTGTGTGTCAGTGTCACTCCCCAGGACAGGTCACTTACTCTCCATTTGCTTTTCGCAAAGTTCTTCCGGATCTGAGCGCTGACCGACTCGTGGATGTTTTTGTTGAGTGCTGTATCTCCAGCGATCCTGAAATGGACAGAGCAGGCACATTTTAAGAGGTCTTTTCCTCCCCTTGAATACTCTTTTCCCTCAGAGGCTGCTCCCAGGTGTGACTGCACCTGCAGTGACAATGATTTCATTCAAACTTCCCATGGATCTCTCTGCTGGCAGCTGTGGTGGAAAATCTGGGGCAATAAAAGCCAGTGTAGATAAGGTTTGTAAGTCTGGCAGCTACAAAGAGGTATGGGCTGATTTTGTTGGTGCATGGCTGCTTTCTATCACCATTACAGCCCCAGATGAAAACATTCTACCTTTTTTTTTCCTTTACATCCAAAGACTTAACATCAACAGCCTGAGACTAGGAATTACCTCAGCTATGCAGAAGCTTCCAGAGCCACTCCAACCTGTCTGATTTCTTTTTGCACTGGAGATTTTCCTGCCACCCTGCAACGAACATAGTCATTCATCATGATTAATGTAGATTTACAGTAAAGCAGAGACATGGACACTCATTGAAGCAGCACAGGCTGCACAAAGAGCTTAAGCTGAGCAACACTTAACCTAAAATAATTGATTGATCTTGCATAGTTTCTTTAACAGATAAAGATACATTCAAATCTTCACTAAATTTTGTTATTTCAAGGGGATTTTATTGTGTCATTTAACTCCTCAAGGCATGAGATCTGTTGGAAGAGCAGGCACCACAGTGAACTGATGTTGGGCCATGTGCTGGGGTAATTAGTGCTATCTAATGTAGGTGATGCAAGGAGGCAAATATTGCCTTGTATGTTGTATGTGATACTTTCAGAAATAATTTTTTTAGCCACAGTGTAGAAAAACACTGTTCATTAGCAATAAAAAATTATAAGAAAATAAATAACCCACCAGGACCAGAGTCTCCCAGTCTGGGGAGCTCCAACAGGACAATCAGAAGGTCTGGGGAACTCAGCAGTCATCTAGTCCTTCTGCCCACCCCAGCTCTGTCAAAATAATTTTGACAAATATTTGACAAACCAGTCCTTAAGACATCTGAAAGATGGGGACTCCTCAGGCAACCTATTCCAGTGCCTCACTATCTCCTAGAAGGCATGGAAAATAGTTTATTCCCTTTGTCTTTGAAGCATCCTTTCACATATTTGAAGACTGTTATCATGACTTCTCTTCTCTAGACTAAACAAACTGATTCTTTCACTGTTTCTTCATAACTCATGTTTTCTAATCCTCTGATCTAGTGAGCTCCTCTGGACTTTCTCCAACTAGTCCACATCTTCCTTCAAGGGCGGCACCCAAACTTTCTCTGTTTTCCAACTAAGGCAGCAGAATGGCAGCATTGCTTTTTGCTTTTAAAAGAAAAAACTCTGCTTACATACCCCAGCCTGCTGCTTCCATTTATGTGTGCCATGAATTGGAGACACCCCTTTCACTTTACCCAGATCATTCCAAACTGTTCTTCTAAGGACATGCTGTTTTTTCTGCCTTCATGTCCTTGGCACATCTAAGAAGTGCTGAGACCAGCCTTCTCCAAATTGCTGCCCACCTTCCAGCTGACAACAATCTCCCAGGATCTTCATCAGAGAGATGAGAGGAATGACTTATCCTTGGGAGAAAGGACTAAACCCTCATGTCCCAAGAGTGGAGACATGCCAATCCCACCCTGTTGCTACTGAGCTCATCTCTGTTGGGTTATTCAAGAGTGTTGGAGCCAGCAGGATTGTGGGCAGGAAAGAGCAGGGCTCACCCAGCTGGCCCTGTCTCACTGCCACTGCCATGGAGCCTCTGCCTCAAACAGACAGAACTGGGCAAAGCACAGCTCCCAAATGGCACCTGACTTCCCTTCTTGGGTCCCTGTGCTGTTGAGAGAGAAAGGGAGATGTTTGGCTGAAAACTGGATGATCTTCAGATCTTTCTTTGAAGATGATTCCTTCTGATCACCTTTCCCACTGACAGCAAGGCAAGTTGGATTTCCTGGATTTCCCACTGGGGCCAGGTGACCTCAAATCTTTGTGAGGCACTGTCTAGGTTAAGCATCATGTTCACTGCTCCATCCTCTGTCCTGCACAGAATATTGCCAGGCTCAGCACAGACCCTGATGGATCCCAAGCAGTCCACACTCCCAGACAGGCCCTAGCAGAGTTTCCTGGTGGGAATGCAAACCATTGGTCAGAGTCACTCCAAAATGTCATGAGCACTCTGCTCTGTCCAAGAACACCTCCTTGGTGAAGGCATCCTCAACAAACACCAGCTGGGAGCATTGGCTGTCACAGCACAGATCTCAGAAGAAACTACAAGCAAAACCATCCCTTCAGTAACTGATCAAAGAGACCAAGACAGAAAATTCACTTACATTTGCAAAGGACATTTTTCCACCAAAGCTAATGATGCATTTTGCTTTACAAACAAGTTGGTTAACAAACTCTATAAGAACAGATCCTCTTTCCCACATGTGAAATCTTATTTTGGAAACCTAGATAGAACAAGTTCTTGGGGCATGATGCCCTTGCAAGCTCTTCCAGAAGATTGTTTGTGCCAGTTTCCACAAGGATTTGAAAATACATTTTTGTAATTTGGAGCTTTTGATTGGGCATGTAGCTCCAATACAGGCTATTTTTTAAATTATTATTTTTAGTTTAGTGATCATTTTCTGAAACGCTGGTGGTTTCAATAAGAAACTGCTGGTTCCAATGATTCACAAACTGCCTTCTACCACCCCTAACTCTGTGTTCACTATGCAATTCTTGTAATTCCAGGAAAAAAGTCTTGGCATTTGGGTTTTTTCCAGATAGGCAGAAGAATAATTTACTTCACAAGGGGATGGACAGACATCCTGTGAAGCCCTCAGATGCTACAGCAGTGGAACCATCCTACCTCTTAGGTCTCTTCAGCAACATTAGCACCTTGCAGATGATAGTTTCTAATCAGAACAAAATAACAGCACTGCTGGGGCTGATTTAGTGCAGCAGGAGCTGTTCAAACACGTGCTGGTATGCTGAATGGTGTGGCTCAGAATGCAGCCTCAGCTGCCAAAGCTGGGAGTGGGATTGTTCTCCAAGGCGCCTTTGAAGAACTACCCTGTTAATCCTGGGATGCTGTAACATGAGCACTGTGCTTTCAGACTGCATTTTGCACTTGGAGGGTTTTGTAACTTTTATGAAATACTCGTGGTGTTATAGTGTTTATAGTATAGTTTTACTTCTAGGAAAACAAGAGCAATGTTATCATGCCTTCGCTGTTGGTGCTTTGCTGGGGATGTGGGGGTTTCAGGACATGGAAGAGGTGGAGGTGAGCAGGGAAAAGTCACCTATTTTGTACTCTCAGCTGGTAGATATGAAAAGTGAGATATGCTTTGGGCATACAGATTTAGTCTGTGGTGGCTATCATGAGGATCCTCACATCTATCCTCACGCCAAATGTATTTAATCATGAAGTTTAGTTCCCTTGCTGAGAAGAGAAAGAATGAAATTAATAGATACTGGGTTTAGTGCATTTATAATTTCCCTTCCACATTTCCCTAACCCTCCAAGTCCACAGGCTATAAACCATCTCATTTTTCCTTTTAGGACAAAAATACCTTTGTGTCTTTCTTTTTTTCTTTCTCCCGCCCTCTGCAGCACAACATATACTTTGCCTCTAGAAATCAGCTCAGTTTTCACTGAGAAACTGCAATCAACTTGAGCTAATCAGACTGATGCTTATCTAGTCCTGAACAATAGTTTCTGGCTTTGTAGTTAACTTTGAAGTTAACTATGTCAGAACTGAAGTTGTTTTTTTTTTTTTTACCAACAATACTACTCGGCCCAGTAAAAGACATTGCTCCTACCCACCAAAACATACACAAAAATAAAATTAAACAAATCAGAATAATGCATCATCTGTTATCCTGATGAGCATCACCCATAACCAAGCAAGGACTGATTTGTCTAAGTGAAACCTGGATTTTCTCTAATTTTTGCAGGGTTCCCATTTTTGCAGCACCTGAAAGCAGCTGCATCCTAACAATGCTTTGGGGAATTTCATGTTGAAGCTGGTTTTACATCCAGTTGTAAACATCTAACTGTCTCAATGCACAGAGTTGGATACCAAGAGACCAAGAATGATGGCTCCCCATCCCAAACACATCCAATGAAGCTAAGAAGGGTATTTCTCATGAATAACCATAAAAAATCTAATCCTGCACATGAGAGGAATCTAATCTAATGATCAAATATTATTTCATAGTATCGAATTTATTTTAGCTCTCTAGCTGACTTCAAACTTATCACACCAATTTATCTGGCCATACCACTTCTAAGCTTTGAGAGGAACCTCCAACAAAGACAAAACCAGCAAATTTCCTTTTGGACAGCTCTTCATTAGTATGCTGCAAGCAAATGTCTCTCTCATCCTCCCTGCCCACAATGGCAGGCAGAGCCTTTCATCTACCATTATTTTCTGAACCTTCCTTCTGAAGGCAGCCAACTCAAATGCTGTGCTGGCCAAAAAGTGCTTGGAAATGCTCCTGAGCATGATGACAGGAAACATGGAGTTAATGTAATGGATAATGCTGAGGGATCATAACTCTTCTATATGTACACACACACACATATCCATGCATGTATATAAATATACACACACACTGTATCAGTGATGTTCCAAAATAAATAGAGTGTGGGGATGAACTCGATAAGGGTTTGATTTAATGTTGTAAACATCAGCAATTCCCTTCAGGAAGGCCTTTCACACTTCAAACAATATTGTCTGAGAACTGAGCTCTTTGTAAACCATGTCCTTTCCCTGGGTGGAAATTATTATCTGGCTTGTGCTCTCTGGCACATAATAAACACTTGGAGTCATGGTCACAATTTGCAGAGGCTCAGTCCTTGCCAGAGCTTTGTGATTCCTCAGTGTAGGTGTGGCTGGAAGTTGGCACATCCCAAGGATCCTCTCTCCCTTTGCACAAGCAATGGAGAAAGGCCAGGCCCACACTCCTACCTGCAGACACTGAGGTCTAACTGGTGCCACAAGCTCCTCCTCCCTTCTACAGTCTGAGTCTTTACAATCTCTCTATGGAGGCAATTAATCCATCATCCTTTATTTTAGATGCCCCAAATTGCCTTTGATGCAGTAAGTGCCTTCAGCACACAGCTTTAAATCCCATTTAAATTCACTTGGTTAATGCATGATGGAGTAAATAAACTCATGGCAGCCCTTCTAACTTCTGTATTAGCTTCCCAACTGCTGGACTTTGTCCTCACCCTCTGAGCACTGTTTTCTTTCCTTCTGATCTGAGCCTGGAGGCTGAATTTGGCTCTGCAGGACCTAGTTTTGCCTGATGTGGAGCACACTTTGATAATCCTTGTGGGTCCCTTCCACCTCAGGATATTCTATATTTCTGTGAGTCTACAGCTGGAAAAAACAGGTCCTCAGGTTTCTGCTGCTCCCCCCTAATCACTGCAGACTGAGCCACTGCCCTAAACAGGATGTGGGCTCTGACATGGCAATATATTTAATAAACTTAATTGCTGTCTTTAATATGAGCCAGGGAAACATTAAAATGTATCAAGCTGCAAAATCACCCCATTCTTTTGTTACCTTCATTTTCCATGTCCTTTTTGAAAAGTCACAGTGGGAAAAGCTAAGCAGAACATTGCACCTTTGCAACACCCCATAAACAGTGCAAACCTCACTGAAAGATACATTATAAAATAAATAACTTTTCCAGTGGAAAGCATAAGTCACCTGTATATTAAACTGGAGAAATCTGTATAAATGGACACGCAGGGGTGGAGTCATTACACCAACAAGTCTCACATATTGTAGTGTTTCTGCTATCATACTTCACTGCAATTATTAGCCTCCTTTTCTGCCAGCTCAGAGTTTAACATACCATCCCCCTACCAAGGCCATTTGATTATAAATAGCAAGACATCACATAAATGCAGGCATGTGGTGAGCAGATACACTGCAGAAAAGTGGGCCATTGGGAAGAAGTATTGACTTTTTTTAGGGTCTGATCCTGTGCAAACATTTAGTCATGCTGTCTATTCTGGAGCAGTTTCCCAAAATTCAAAGATTATTAACCTTAAAGGCACAAATGTAATATTTTACAAGATCCAGTTCCTGCAAGCCCTGTTTGGAAGGTTTTAATGAAAACACAGTGATTAAAATAAAAGCTGTGTTTTAGAGCCAGTTTGTTCTTCACAAATACTACATATTGAAACAACAAAATCTCATGACCAGGTAGCCATGTCATGCACAGTTAATTACTTTTAGCACAATCAGATTATAAAATATGTGTTAATTATTCATGATTTGATAGATTTCTTCCTAATTTGTGAAGATCTCAATGATCTGATACTGCTGAGGAAGATTTCACAGGAGGAAGAGAAAGAGAAAGCTGGAAAATGTTACTACATGGAGCCACCTCACCCTAAATATATTCATTATCTACCTTTTGCTCAGCAACAGTGACCCAGGGAGGCCTTTCTTTTGCTGGTGAAACAATAATACAAACCCCAACTCTCACTGAGGTCTGGCAAAACTCCCATTAGCCTCAGTGGAATCAGGATTTTGCTTCATGAGAACTCTAGGGTTCAAAGATGCTTCTCCAGTTATGTTGCTTGTGCAGACAAGAAAAAATACTTTTTATGAGCAGCCATCAAGGGCTGCTTGCAGAGCTAGCACTCTGCAAAAACATACAATTTATGGGACCACTTCAGCCTGCTCTGATCATCTCATCCCACCAAGCCAACAGTTTTAGGTACCTCTGTCCTGTGATAACACACAGAGAAGATGCTCTCTTGGCACTATGGAAGGTGATGTAGCTAGGGGGGAAAAAATCCATGCTCATCTGAAAAAGGGATGCGGGATGATACAAAAGCTGTGGTAGCCTCTCTCTGCTGGCTGCACATGTGCACTCCTGTCTCCAACTGCTGCAACACTGAATGCAGCTGAGAGGGAGAGGAACTCAGGCCTGGAGCTGTTGGAAACTTAAATATGCCCAGATTGAGAGAAGGACACAGCTGACCACTGAGACAAAGCACAGAACTCTCTTCCTCCTCCACTGAAAAAGCCTTCCCTCCCTTTGAGGAGAAGGAAAGGATGTCACTGCCATAGATGTATTGGCTAGAATGAGAAAAGAAAAAGTAAAACCCTCACTATTTCCTGACATAGGGAATCTGGGTGGAAAATGCTCCTTGAGCAATGCTTTGGCAAAAGGAGATCCTATCACTAACTCCAAAATAACATCTGGGTGAGCAGCCATGATTACCCAAAAAGGCATTTATCACTACAGGATCCAAACCCTCCAAAAAAAATCACTGCACAGCTCTGCAGAGGCGTTCCATGCCTGCAATGTCCATGTTACAGGAAGCTTTTCAGAGCAAGGGGGAATGAGACATGGAATGTTGCTGGTGAGCACCCTGGGGAGGACAGAGGCAGATCTGAAGCCATAGCTTTGGAATCCTCCATGCTTTTCCTTTTTGTCCTGTAATCCCCTGGCACAGGTTGTCTCTATGTCAAAGGGAGGTGGATTCAGGATTTGGGGTGCCAACACAGTGAATATTTTCAGCCTCCCTTCTGCTGTGCCATTTGCATGCCTGACATTTCAAAGGCTGACCCTGAGCTGTGCTGGGAGCTGTGTCAGAACTTGAAGCCTTGAAAGTGAACCACTGGATGGCAAAGTCAGCCTGGCAGAAGAAGACCCCCTGCCACAGAAATGGGGAAAAAACTTTTTGGGGGGTTGTTTTTAAATGGAAGATTGGATTCTGTGGAAAATAATACGAATTATGTAGCAGTCTATGAGTTTCCATTGGCCCTTGGCCATGACTTGCAAAAGAAAAAAAACAAAACCACACAAAAAAAAAGGAATGAAAACACTTTTTTATCATTTTGTTCCTTTCAGAGGGCCCAGAAGCTGTGTGTGTTACAAGTGCCACGTTTCTTTGCTGCACTCCAGCCACCAACACAGATGTAGCAGAGCCAGAAGCTGGATGCTTACATTTTGTGTATCTTGGATGTAAGGCTTTGGAAAATCTGTCTCTGAGTTGTACAAATGGTCACCTCACTCCCTGCTGGGAGTTGCATTCCCATTGTTTATTCTGTATTCCTAATACTGACTTGTTTAATTTCCTGAGGCTGTGGTCAGTATCCTTTAGAACCAGTTTGGAATTTTTTTTCATCTCTCAAAAGTGGGATTTTATGTCCCAAAGTTCCTTTTTGTCACATAGACAATGCAAAAGGAAGTGGCATTTGGGGCAATTGTGATAGTGTAAAAACAGAGTGTAATGCACACCTGGGGTGAAAATGTCATGCCATTAACTCTTTTCTGTTGCAGCTATTATAACAACAAAAATAATACCTCACCTTGCTTATATAATGCCCCCTATCCTAAAAGAGTTAGACCCAGAGCCCATGTGTGGGTGCAGCTGGTAGTGTGGGATGATGCTCTCTGTCACTCAGGGCTGGTCAAGAGTACATGAGTCACCCTTGTTCCAGCTACACAAACCTTGGGTATTGTGGATGAAGTCACTCATATGCAAAGGCATCATTTAACTTAAAGCACTGTAATCATTTTGGCACATCCCACTGCTGCACTACAGTCAACATACATAATTCAGCATTTTACTAATCCTACACAGGTTGGTGCATGAGATTAAAGTCCTTTGCAGTTTTCCAGAAAATCTGGAGGATAAAAGCAGGGGTTGTAAGAATAAAAGCACGGAGTTATGTAGTAGAGGTCAGTACAATGTGTGACAGAAAAAACACTTCAATGTATGAATGTAAAAAGGTGCTCTGTGTCCTGAGGGTTTCTCAGAGCAGTGAGTGCTGCTTACCAAGGGTGCCGTGCTGCTTGCTCACAGGTGTATCTTTTATTTGGGTCCTTCTCCATCAAATTCCGAATGAAGTCTTTAGCTGCAAAAAAAAGAAAGAGAAAATGATTGAAAGCAATAGAGTTGATGCCCAGTTCTGCTGCCACATTCAACAGCACTGATCAGGCTACCAAGTGCCATCTGGCCACAGCACAAGAAAGCAGCCCTGGGTCATTTGTCATTTATTAGTATTGATAGAACCAAAGTGACTTAGGACCAAATCCAAGCTATTTAGTGTACCAGATAAAAGCTGAAGGCATCTACTCTTGCAGGTATATTTAGGAGTGGGATGGATAATCCAGAGTCAGCAGTGTACAACTCTGGGTCCCTGGTCAGCCACGTGCTGCATCATTTTATTGGTCTGAATGTGGCCACGTGCACTGTTCTGGTCAGCTGAGTGGAGAGGGAGGAGGTCAGATGCCACAGTAAGAGGAGCTTCTCATTGCTCATTCCAAGCAGTCACACATATGGACAGCTGTGAGGACATGTTGCCTATTTAAGAGGAATTCAGCAAGGAAAATGGACTCCCTGGAGCAGGAGGCAGTGTGTTTTTAATGGACACTACAATGGGAGGAATGGAGGTTGCAGCGTGGCGTGTGTCCAGCAGTTTCAGGACAGTGTAGCTGAAGGAGCCACAGCAAAGCCAAATATGGCAGGAAAATCTTTGTGCTGATTTAGGTGATGGACTTTCCCCCATGAGGCAGAAGGGTCTGCCAGCAGACCTTCATATTTTCTCTGAAAATCCTTATTAGTTTAAAAAAACTTCTCATCACATATATTTTTGAGCAATCCATCACAATGATATCTGGACTGTAGCCTAAATTGTTGCTCTTTGTCTAGATAAGAGAATATATAATCATCTTTATAATAAAAACACTCAATTTTTATCTCCCCTGCCTCAATCAGTAGCACTAATAAATCAGAAAACTGTATTTATAGGGATATTTTTACATGATGGAATATTCCTAAAATTCCTTTCTTCTTCTGCATGAAATAGCAGACATTTCCCTGGATTAGACAGAGCAAGGACACTGAGTTTGGGTGACCTCTTGGAGACTAAACAGCGTGTCAGGGACACAGGTGCAAGGCTGAATGTCCCCTGCTGTCACCCCTGGACAGGGACCCATGCTGGAGCCAGAAGTCCTTAGGAACATCTGCCTGTAACACATTTGGGGGTATTTGCCCCTCTGCCAGGCTGACTGGAGCAGGGACAGGTGGGTACTATGGGTTAAATGTCTCCTGCACTGGATGGGGAACATCCATCCACATGGACAGTCCTTCCAGCCTCTGGATCTGCTCACCTGCCTCATTTAAAAGCCATTAATTTCTTGGTTTTTTGCTGCTCTGACTGACTTGCTTTGGAGCTGCAGTGAAATGTCAGCAACAGAGCCAAACTCATTTGCCACCTTATTATTAATGACACATTAACAATCTGCTTTTCATTTGGACACAATGAAGAAATTAAGCTGCTTTTTCTTCTTGGGACAGTCTTCTGCCATCTTTATCTGCTGTTTGAGCTATGTTTTAGAGCTTTTTGTGTGACTGACAGACCTAATTTGTCTGCTGCAGAAACAAACCCCCATGACTATTTGAGCCAAAAGAAAGGCACATTCCCACTGGAGTTCAGTTTAAAGGATCTCTGCACATGATGGAGGGTGCATTTCATGCACCAGGGGGATGCATGCAATAGGCACAGGAGCATGCATGGTTGTTGCAATTTAAGGAGCAGCAGCTGCTTACCAGACTCGGAGATGTCATCCCAGTATGGAGAGTCAAACTCATACTCTGCCTTAAGGATCTGCTCAAAGAGTTTGGAGTCGTTTTCATCATAGAAAGGGGGATATCCACAGAGCCTGATGGAGAACAAGAAAAGAGAGAGGTGACCACTGGACCCATCTGTCCAGAAGGTAAGAAGGAGGGAGGGAGAAGAAGGAGAAACTCTCACTTAAGGTTTGCCCAGTAAGTTTTCAAGCAGGCAAGTGCTGCCATGAGAGAAGTTTCTTGGGGGACATGTAAACCCCTTCTGAAGATTAGCACTGCCCTGGGCAAAACAGAATTCTGCCTGGAAGCCTGGTGCTGTTGACCCCATGCTGACTCATGCAGATATCCTGGTCTCTCTCTGCATGCTTTTGAGTGTTTAACCAGAGGAATAGTTTTATTACACAGACATGACCCCTGCCACATTCTTCTGTACAAGAGCTAAGCCCTACATCCACAGAGTATCAGTTCCTCTAATCCCTCAGCACTTCCAGAAGACCTGGTGCAAAGCAAGACAAGGAGCACTGCAGAGCATTCAGGCAGAGGTTATGATGCATCTGCAGGATGTGCTGGGCTCTGTGTCCCCAGGCACAGTGAGGAGGATGCCCAGAGCCCATCCACCTCTGCAGCAGAGCTTGCAAGGGCTGCACATGGACCTGCTGCTGCTGCAGACACAGGGAGAGCCTCTCCCTTTCTCACTCCTGCAAGTGATTTTGCTGACCACATCCAATTGCCTGCCTTGCCCGAGGCTAACATCAGTCCTGTCCTGGTTCTCAGTGTTTATGGTCAGACTTCTCAGAAAACCTAGCCCCAGGACAAGCAGGACATTGAACATTATTTGCCTTATCTGAGCCAATACTTTCAGGATGCACCCTCTCAGTGCTGCAGAGCAGGACAGCCATGATGCTGAGGCAGGGCTGGATGTGGGAAAAGCCCATCTAGCACTGCATTAAGTGAGTGCAGTGATAAAACTCTTGTGTCAGAGATCCCCCACACCCAGCTGGTGCTGCAGGCAGTATTCTGTCCCACTCTGCACAGACATGCCAGCAGAGACAACCCTTCTTCAGGTTTTAACACCAATGTTGCAAAGTGCCAGATTTACCTCTGAGGCTGGCCCAAGGTTTTAGCAAACCCATCCTGCTCACAGTTAAGCAGCCCTTCCTGCCTCTGTGTAGAGATGATGCATTTTTTTCCTCTTATCGCTGGTCTGTGGTCTAAATCACTATTCCACATACTTTACTGGTATCGAAATGAAGTTTTTCCTACAGTTTTTTTTAACTCTGAGTCAATCAACCTCAATAAAGCATTTAATTGGAGAGAGCCAGCCATTACAAACAGACTGTAGATCTAGCTCAGAAACAGCAAGAGAGCAAGGGGGGGAAACTGCAAGAAATGAAATACTTGAGTTATTTATAACCCAAAGCCAGCCGGCTGCCCTGGAGGTTATTTGAACCAACTCAACACTTGAGGGTGAAAGGAGCAATATTTTGTTAGCTCTGAAGAGCCAATGTGCTTGATAAATAATTTAAATACTGAGATGTTGATCTGCATCACATCCACACTGACCAGGGAGAACTCTACTGAAATTTGCAGCTGATAATGAACCACTGTGCTTCAGCTGAACCAGAGATCTCTCTCTTTATCTCTTTATTTCAGAGAGCAGATGAGCCAGTCCTCATTTGTGCCCCACTGGATGAGTGCCATTATCAAACCAGCAAGATAACCCCATGCCAGACAAGTGTGTATGCCCAGAGCAGGGGTGCACCTACTTAATGGGCACGTGCTTGTGTGTGGGGCTGGGTGCTCCTGTTGGAAACCCTCTGGTGCAGGTGGTGTATGAGAAAGGGCCCTAAAAATGTTGAATTTAAGCAAATGCCAAAAAGCCACTATGTACATGGACAACAGAGGAAAAACATCTGGTAGCTTAATGAAAAACTGGATCCACAATCAGTGTCCAGCTCTACTGGTATCTGTGAAGAATTTATAAATTGCTTGTTTTAGTGTTATAATTATCAGTGCTCACATCCCACAGTCTTGGGGTGGGATGCACACAAACTGATTTTCACTTTCCTCCTCTTTTGTCACAACCTTCAAGATTTTGGGTGCTTTACTGAGGGGAAATGATGGAGCTGACAACACCAGCACTCCAACTGGTGGGATGAGCACTGGGGTAGAGATGCCCAGGTTGAAGAAAAAGAAAAAAAAGAAAAAAGAAAAAAAGAAAAAAGAAAATAAAGAAAAAATAAAAAAGGAAAAAAGAAAAAAAGAAAAAAGAAAGAAAGAAAGAAAGAAAGAAAGAAAGAAAGAAAGAAAGAAAGAAAGAAAGAAAGAAAGAAAGAAAAAAAGAAAAAGAAAGAAAGAAAGAAAGAAAGAAAGAAAGAAAGAAAGAAAGAAAGAAAGAAAGAAAGAAAGAAAGAAAAAAATCCACTTGAAGCCATTGCTTTGCCCCCTCCTCCCTCTGAGACTCAGGGGGCTGCATTTAAGAACCCTGACAGCCCTTCATTAATTTCTTGCCTTCCTCAGCACTTTCCTTAGACAAACCCAAAGTGCTCTGATAAAGCATTTTAAGGCAAGCAGACAGTGCTGTGCATGCTGAGGCACTGGCAGGCTGCTCTGGAGAGAGAAATAACTCTCTTCAAATGTGCACTGTACTAATTACCTTGGCAAAGGTACAAGAGCACAAGTTAGGACTGCTGTGATTTATACACACTTGTGGCAGCAGAAAGTAGGAGCAAGCTGCTAAGCAGCACAGAGCTGGAGGGCAACAACCCTGCAAGGGGGGAGCACAGAGACATGAGTCCCAGCAAGAACCCCAGCCTCTCCAGAGCCCTTCAGCCCTGCCCCTCTGCAGGGCTGGAGTATCTCCACATCTGGGGAATCAGCCTCTGTGCCCAGGAGGTCACTGCAGCCCCTGGTGATGCACAGGGAGAGACAGGGTCAGGCAGGAGGGCACCAGAACTGCCAAGAGCTGGGCACAGGGCAGAAAACAGCCTCTTTTGGCACAGCTTTTCCCTTGCTAGAGAAATGCTGGTTGCTGCTACAGGTCATGGGCAGGGAGATCTCCCCAAATCAGCCCTTGACTGAGAGCCAAGTGAGCCCAGGGCAAGGGCTGATCTTGGCTTGGCCAGGGATGGGATGAACCTCCTGCATAGGGGGATGCAAGGATGTTCCTGTGGGAGGCAAATCAATGAGGACCTGCACCAGAAAGCTCCTGAGAAGGTAGCAAGCCCTGTAGGTCAAAGAGGTGGCATGTGGGAAGGGAAGATTTGGTCACCCTGGCACAGGGATGGGTTGAGAGCCAAAATACAGGTATTTTATGTACAGCCTTGCTGTCCTTTCCCTTAAAAACAGAGCTTAGGAAGACATGGAAGTTTTAATGTTACTTAAGGTTTAACATTATTGGCTTTGCAGAAGGGATGGGAAAGCCCCAGCAAATCAGCCTATCTTGCAATTTATGGCTGGAGGAAATCTTGCTGGACTTCCAGCAACTGGGCCACTTTCCAAAGTCCATAATGAATTTTTTAGTTTTAGTTAATTCTTACAGAACCAAAATCCCACCGACTTCATTTCCATCTGCTGGGACATTTCTGTGTGAAAAAAATGACCTCACTATCAGAGGTTCTGCTGCTTTTATTTAGATATGCAGAAATGCAAAAATACCCCTCTGTCTTCGATGTGAAAAAATCCTGCACTGTCCTGGGGGAATTTCAGGCAGCTAATAGTTGTCATCATTTTCTTGCAGTTTCACCAAATAAAAGGTTTTCAGAATTATTTAGCAGCCTTATCACATAAGCAACAGATTTTCCCCTAAACTCCTATTCCCAGTCTTGCCTTAAAAATAATGGGATGCAGATAAGAAAAACACAGGTGGATGTACAAGAGAAAGATATTGCCAAAAGTAATTTCTAAAAGTGATCCCTGAGAGCACAGGAGGAATAGCAGGAACATCTTGTCTTCACCAGGCAGAGAAAGCAAACCCCTGCAAGCTCCCATTACATACTGGGGGTGATACTAAAGGCTAAATAACCCATTCACAATGGTCAGTGTCCAGTCTGTAACACAAGAGGCCCCAGGGTCAGTTTTACAAACAATTTTACAGTTAGATTAGAACAAAGAATTCAGTGAGTGCTCAAAGACCTGAGATGTATGGTGTGGGAAGTCATCCAAGTGCCATTTATAGGGATAAACACATGTATTTCTTCTGTATATTTTGGGAACAGTCCCTCATATTGGCTGACACTGGTGCTCCCACAAAGCTGTGGACAAGGACATATCAGCATAGGGAATGACAGACAAATTAAGAAGTAAGCAATGAGGAACAATCATTTGAGGTTGTTTTCCCAATGTTAGCTGAGTTTTCCTGAGCAACCCAAAATGCCTGTGTCCTCTGCCACCTCTCCTTCCTGTGCTGAACAAGTTATTCCTCACTTTTTTTTTGCTTAGGCTTGTGTGTGATGCAAAGCAGAAAAGATGACTGACCACTTTTTCCCAATGGATGACTCCTAGGGTGATGGTGGAAACTTTTGGCACTGTCCCTGGTTAGTCCTTCCATACTAACACCACTGATGATTCATGCACATCTACTTGAGAATCAAAAGCAGCTCAGCAGCAAAGTGTGAAAGTATGATCCAAGATTTATCTCCAGATAGGTAATTGTTTATAAACAGTAACAAGCCAGTAACTCCCTGTCCAAACAGTGAAGGGAAACAGAAGAAAATTCAAGGCAAAATGTGTTTGACCCATTGCAGAAGACTGTTACTATAACCAGGGGCTGAAGCAGAGCATTCTATGCCCCCAGGTTCTTTTCCAGCTTCAAAACATGATTTTCTATTTTTTGCATAAATTAACCTAATCTTCTCTGTATAAGATATACATGTGATCAGTATTTTAGTTCCCCAAGCTTTTATAATCCCTTATCTGACCCAGAAAGGCTCCAAATGCAGCTGCTGGGAATACAGTGAAGTCTTTTGCTCTTCTTATGCTTTATATTTTAAAGCTGGACACATTATCAAAACTACCTTGTGATAAGTGGAAAGCAGAGCTCAACAGTGAGGCTGTTTCAAATTGGGAAATACTGCAACTGGAATAACAGGAAATTTCAGCCTCTAAAATTAGTTTTTGTGAATAATGACTTCTCATGCAAAACAGGTTTTGATAAAAACTCCACTGGTGCGGCCTCTGCAATCTGGCTGTCATTAAGGAGCAGCATTAGAGACTGGCACTGAAACAGAGGTATTCTTTCCCAAGACATCCTTGCAGATCACGGAAACAAATATTTCTCTACAGCATTGGTGCCACAGAAACAGTTTGTTCTTCCAGTGTCATAAACTGAGGGCTCTCAAGTGAGACTGAGCTTGGGTCTGGAGGCACTCAAACCACTTGCAGTAATATTAGCTCAAAGCATCTTTAATTTATGCCTGACTTCTGTGTTGGTTTCCTTTGAGTTTCCATCTTCTTAAATGACAACATTCTGTCCAGAGTGGCAGTGAGGATTTGTGGGAGAGGTGAGGAGATGAAGCAGGACGTTGTGCTTGGATTGCCATATGCAGAAGTGCATGTCCAGCTGGTTTAGGCATGTGCAGGTAGCTCCAGCTGTGCTGATTGTGGAGCTGGAAATGGCATATCCAAATGGGTGCAGCTACATATTGGAGCTAATGACTCCTGCTCAGGGCTGGTTTAACTCCCAGCATTTCACCAGATCCTTGTGGCATCTCAGTGCCATGTCACACTGGGAGCCCCACTGGCACTGCTACCTCTGGTGATGTGGCACTGCTGAGGCCACAAACCTGCATGTTAAACCTGTGCCCATCACTGGTGTATCAGATACCCCACCAGGGATAACTCCCTCCATTTTAGGGAAGGACCCTCCTCCTCCCTCTCTTTTTATTCTATTCCAGACATTCACTTTCTTGACACCACATCTGCAACTTCTGGCTATTCCTGGAAGCAAGGATGAGATCCAGACCAAGACTAGGACACGTGAGGTGTGGGCTGGGCTAAGATCACATTGCACTCAGCAGAGATGGAGTCAAGGGAGGCTGGGGAGTGATGTAAATGCACCACAAAGCAGATGAATCCATGCTGTGGAAGCAGGGCTGTGAGCAGGGTGTGATCCAGTCACCAGCATGAGCATCTGGTGCTATTTGACATGGTCCATGGTCTCGGGCTTGGATCCATCTGCCTCTCCAGATGGAAGGTCTCTGCAATGTGCTACATTTTCCAAATCCATGTGGCTGCCCTGGACCCCCCAGCATGGCACTAAATGTGCAAGTTTAGGCAACTGAACAGCCCACCCTGGTGAAATGGCTGCTTTCATCCACTCAGGCTGGGTTGAGGTGCCCAGTGACTCTGGAGAAGTTGAAGTGCACAGGGCCCTGATGCCATGGGCTGTGGGGGGCTAACCAAAGGGAGCCCAGGAGTGCTGCTGACTGCAACAGGAGCTGAAGGATGTGGCTTACACATTGAAAGAGCTGGTTTGGTCTCAGACTCAATCCCACCCAAGCTGTAACAATCTGGCAAACACATTAACAGGCTCCTTCTACAGCAATGCATTACTGCAGCTTATTTGGGCTGTACAAAATACAAATCAGGACCTTATTACCTGAAGCACAGAAACCCTGAAAAGGTTTCCTTGTCCTGCAAACAGGAATTCATAGAGGCTCATTCTTAGTGAGATGATTTAAGCCTTCTGGGCTGGGAATTCCCTGTATAGCAAATAGGGAATTTAAATTTGAGGAGTGTGCATGCCTTGCCCGACAAGCTGAGCACATGTTGATTTGGAAAACAGAGCAGGAAACAGAGCTGAACCTTGCAGAAAGAGCAGCCTTGCTTAGGAAGGAGAAAAGATTATGGAGGAGATTAAAATCTTCCACCTGTTGAAGCAGAGTTCATACAGTGGGTGTGGAGGACACATTGCTTAGCACTCTCATCCCTATTCCTCAGCAAGACCCATGAAGGCAACAAGTGCAATAAAACCACAGGTCTGCCAGCACAAAAGACCTTTGGTGCATGAGCCATGGACACATGGGACTGATAACCTGCAGGAGAGCAGAGCCAGGTTTATCTCCAGGCAGCCACATGCAACAGTTCACAGCCCTCCCATGGGCTTCCAGATGGACACATTTTCATGGTGGATATTTGGCAATAAACTGAACCCAGGCAGTGGCTGAGCCTGGATGTGAGGCAGAGTAGTGCAATCTCCCACCTGCATCCTCCTTTTCCCACTCTCTGAAGCTGGTACTCAGCTAAGTCCTAAAAGAGCATCAGAAAAGGCTCCAGCTGTGCCTTGCCATGGCTGGCAAGGACTGACAATGTCAAAAATCCCAACCCTCCATGGGGGACTTCCATGATCAGACTTGCTTATGAAAAAAGGTAACTTTGAGTTAGCACACACCATCCTCATCTAAAAGAGCACTAAGGAATGGTTTGTGAAGCAGCCTCCAAGGTATTTTGGCATGTCTGTGCTCTTCCTCACTGCTGTAGTGTAAGTTCCTCACTGCCAGTGTAAGTCCCACTGGGCTTTGAAACAAAGTCAGAATCAGCACTGTTGATTTTTGCTTTGTTTAGCAAAAGCTTTTTGCATCCTGCTATGGATGGTTGCTCCAAGAGAAATCCATTCCCATGTAAGTTTTGTACTCAACAAGTTTTCAAAATAGACAGTCATAAAACTAATGGTTTTAGGCAGGATTTTTGTTTAAATAAATAAATGCATGTGCAATAAACAAAGCCACCTTTCTATACTATTTAATATAAAACCTCCCTGTTTTGGGTAGCGTATAAATTATGCAAATGTAATGCAAATGTAAAGAATGAACATTGCACAGACTGGATAGCACAGCAATGAGGTATGTCCTGGCAAAAATAGTTCTACAACACCATCAAAAAGTTATTCATGTTGACAAGCCATGAAATGTCTGCATAAGGAAAAAGGGAACAAAGTAGGAATGCTTTAATGCTGTGCCTCATTGGAGCTGCTTTTTCCTTCAATCTTGTAAAATAGTTGTGACAGTTGTGTAAAAGGGAAACGTAAAAAAAATAAAGCAGTGGTAATGTTGTCAAGAAAAGACATTTGTTTCTGTGGCAGCTCAGTGGACACAGCCAGATTTATTCCTTCTCAAAGTCAATCTGAGCAGGGGACAACAATAACTTCAATAATGTCACAACCTGGACAAACCCACACTACTGCACACAGTGTGGCTCTGGTGGGAGCAAAGATTTTGACAGCTGAAGGGTACTAGTCCATTTCCTACCACTTTTGCTCAAATTTCATCCTTTATGCAACTGGGAGGTGACCAGGGTACATGCTACTCTGTGTCACAAGTGTCAGGGATTAGCTATTTTGCTCCAGGCTAAGCAGGTGACTCCGTGGTGGGAGAGCAAGCTGCAGTCCCAAAGGTGCCAGCACTGGGGACTCAGGAGGTACTCACAGGATGTAGGCAATGACCCCGATGGACCAGCAGTCCACGGCTTTGCTGTAGGGCTTCTGGGCCAGCACTTCAGGAGCTGGAAATAAAAAGCCAAACAAGCACGTGTTATAAGACCAGACATATGAATATGGTCCAAAGGTAGGACTCTGAAACTTGAGGACCCCCAAGACCTTGTTTTGCTCTCCACATACAGCTCTTGTGTTTGCAAATGTGTCCTGAGGTTTTTGAAGGTCATATTCTCACGAGAAAGGATGACTCCGAAAGTAGAGCAAAGTCACAATTTTTTTTGTCTCCAGGCACAGAAAACAAAACAAAGCACAGAAAAATGCGTGAGAGGCAGGGGGCCATCACCTCCCTGTTTAGGAGGAAAATGAGGCCAAGCTTTGCAAGGGTGCAGAGATGCACATTCTCCCTGACAGCATCGCAGCTCGTGCTGCCAGAGAGGGGAGGTGCAGAGGCAGCTCAGAAAGGGCAGCGAGTCAGGGGGGAGATAAGCTACATCTGCAGGAGAGGAAGGAGAGCAGCCACCACTTCTTCCAGCAGCTGCCTTCCAAAGCCTGCTGGATGTCAGAGTCAGAGGGAGTCATTTGTTCCTTCTGGGAACACAGACACTTCATAGGGAAAAATGAAAAGCAGCAGGAATTGGACTTGTGCACAAAGGAACTGAGCCTCCTGCCTCTCTACAGCCACCATAGCCTGAATTTTGCTAGAAACAAGAGCCTGGGAATTTATTTAAACTCCTTGTGGATCTGCTTTACTATCTCATACTACTGAGACTTAAAAAGGTTTATTTTTTGTTTGGGATCCTGAAGTATTTTTTTTCCCTTTTGGGACCTTGCAATGCGCTTAAACCTAAATTTTAAACCCCTGTGATCCTAATCTTTTTCATGTAAAGAAGCTTTTGCCTTTTTCAAAGCAAAATGTCCCCAATAATGCAAGAAATCACTGATTGTGGCATTCCTAAAGCAGACTTGCCACACTGGGTTTTAAAAAGTACAGTATTTCCCTTTGAATAATTTAGAGTTCAAATGCTGGAAAAAAGTCATGAAGTGACAAGTCCCAACAACAATATTTCTTGGGAGTCACATCTTCCTTTGCTAGGAGTCTCACCAGCACTAAAGCACTTAGTACTTGAGCCCCACATTTAGTTGCTACCTATCCTCTGTTGTACTGCTAGGACTCTTCAAAGATTTATCTTCTTAATCCAGACAAGCCAACAGCAACAACAACAACAAAAAAAAAACCAACCAAACAAACAAAAAACAACCAACCAACCAAACAAAAAAAAACAAAACAAAACAAAACAAAAAAATACCAAAACCAAAACAAAACAAACCCAAAAAAACCAAACAAAAAAAACCACCAAAAAAAACCAAACAAACAAACCAAAAACAACCAACCAACCAACAAAAAAAAAAAAAAAACCAAAAACAAAACAAAACAAAAAAAAAACCAACCCAAACAAACAAAAACCCAAGTCAATACTGCCAGCAAGGTATGGAACCAGAAGAGATAATGAGAATAAAAAAAGACTTTCTGGTGCTTTGGCATGAGGGCTAATAGAGGGGACTGAAGGAAGTGAGTGCACTAGGCAGGTGAGGGCATCTGCATTTCCACAAGCAGAACAATGATAGAAAAAGTCAAATTTCACCAGGGACATGTTGAAAAACTGGAGAAAATTCAGGGGAATGTGGGCAAAACTATAGCTGGCAACCACATTATGAAGACTCCTGAAGACTGGGCTATGTCCCAGTCTGCAGCACAGGTTAAATACTATCACAATTTTCAAGTCATTCAGCAAATTGGGACCACTGTATGTGAATTGGAAACTGGGACCACTGCATAGGAAATGAGACAGTTTCCTGTTGTGTTCCATCCCTTGTAATCTAATTTTGTGACAGAATATGAGGAAGAAGGGAGTTAATGTTCTCCTGTCTTCATGAGCTTAGATGTCTTCCAACTCTCCAGTCCTTCCAAATTCCCAGTATTTTATTTTCTCTTCTACCTTTGACTGTCTGTGCCTGTTTACGTAACTTTCAAGACTGGTAAACATTACACATCTCATAACTCCTAAAGAAAATATTATGCAAATAGCTGCTGAGCACCAGTGAGCTCCTGACATTATACAGATATGCCACATTAACATAACAGAAAACAATTCTGAGATGAGGGGATGTGAACTATATAAAGATTTTCCCTCTTAAAACATCAAAGCTATGCTGGGGCATTTCCCTCTGTTTTAAAGGAGTGGAGAGCACTGATAGCTGTTGCTGAAAGAGGTAAGAACAATACAGGGTAAGCATTAATGAAGAAAGGTAGGAGGTTTAAATACTTCTTTTAAGGCCAAATGGCTGCTTTTGATTTTTGTTCCAACAGGCAGACATGCAGCAGGAACAGGAGGACACAGCTCAGCATCATCTGATACAGGAAAAGACGGAAATATTTAATGAGCTGAAAAACAAGTCAGGGAAACTCTCAGGAATGATGGCAGAGCAGTGCCAAGAGGCAAAAGCAGGAGAAACAATGAAAGAAATCTGAGAGCTGACAGCATTAAAGGATCAACACAGATGGCTGGGGAGACAAAACAGCAGAAAGGAGAAGGGGAAAGCCAAATCTCCCATTTCTGGCGCTGGGGAGATGCCAGGGGAGCACAGCTTCCACTGTCACACATCCCCAGGGCATCACCCTGGGCTCAAAGCATAAACAATGGTCATCCATACAGGGAAACCAATGGAGCAAACCCAGACCCTTCCTTCACATCCAGGTAGGTGCCTCAGGCTGTATCAGCATTGCCACAGTGCTGGGTACAAGGTGGAGGCTCATTCCACCTTCAGGTACATGAAGATGTAGCCAGATCTTCCCCAGATATCCTGCTGTCTTACAGTTAGGTTTTTTGGTTATGTTTTGCTTTTAATAAGAGAAAAAAAAAATCAAAGGCTTGTTTCAAATGGAGGTTTTAAGAAAAGGTACAGACCAGAACATTTGGAACCCTTTCAGAACACTATGCCATTACCCTCAAGAGCACAGCTATGCTAATAAGCCCCATAAAAATGCAGCTGCTGGATGCCAAAAACTGCAATCCATGTTCCTGCAAAGAGCTCAGGTGATGGGGATTGCTCTGATACTTTAAGCCTGTTGATCACATTGTACAAGTCAGGAGGGTGCCTGTTCCTCCTAACAGCCTGTACTGCACACAAAGGGCCAACCCAGCCCCTCTCCTGAAGTCAGAACCTACAAAGTACCCTCCTCACAGTGCAAACAGGCTGAGATGCACATGAAGGAGCTTCACCACAAGACCAGAGTCCTTCTTCCACTGACTCCTAGGGTGAAAACAACTTTCTCACATTCCTCCAGTGTCCATCTTCTAGTTAGCCAAGACTTTGAAATTTGAGGCTGTTTCTGAAGGAGAGCAGGGCTTCAGTGCAGTATTGCTGACTTTCTGTGCTCCTGTCATTCTTTTTATGTTGCTGAGTCAGATTTAGACATCTGCCATAGGTAATAATGCAGTTTATGTTAAGCAGAGGGTAACACAGCTCTTTGTCAGGATTTGGCAGCAGAGCTGAGAAATTGCCCTGTCACATGCTTCTGCCTGAGCAAACCCTGTTCAGAGTGATTCCCATGCTTTATTTTTAGTTAATTTCTCATGATACTGCCTAAAGGCTCCTGAGGTAGCTTATTGAATATTTTCCAATGTTTGACTCAAAGGATACCAAATAGGTTAAAATTCCATGTGGAAATCTATTGCTGACTTAAATGCTGTGGTCTTGCACAGGGCTAAGAGCAGGTGGTTTTGGTGAGATCTGAAACTATTGGATTTCTGGCAGAGCAGAGATGAAAGCTGTGAAATGACCTTTCATAAAAGCACTACAGAAAATGAAAGTGAGTGAGGGGGGGGTGTACAGGGATCAACCATATATACAGGATCCAGCCCAATTTGTATGACAAGGAAGTACAAGAAAATTTTACTTGAAGAGAGATTGGGACTCAGAGCAAGAATTTTAAATCTCAGTAGGATTAAGATATTAGTCAGCCACAAAAACAGCTCATAATTCAGTGTTTCTGCAAAATGAGAGCAGATTGCCTTGATGCCTCAGGTTTTAGCTTTTATATTTTTCACATTCTGTGCTGCTTTACTGTGTAGTTCTGAGCTTCATATTAGGGGATGGTGAGCTCTCTTCACAGAGTAGGGAGACAAAACAATTCCTTCTCTAGCTGAGGACCAAGGACAACCTATCCAAATCTCAGGCCCAAGAGCATAAACAACATGGACTGAAGAGAGAAAAACAAGAAGGATGGGACTTCATAACCTAAAGCTAAAATTAGACAATTAACTCCAATAGCTAATAAACCAAAACTTTTAAAAGTGTGAGACCTTGTGACTGATTGTCCATTTTGTGACCATTTTGGTTCATCTTGGGTTCATTTTGGTTCATCTGGCTGGGCTCTTGTGCTGCCCAAGGAGGATCCATTGAGGCCCTCTAATAAATCCCTACTTTATTCTTTAGTTCCATCTAGTCTCTGTTCTAGGTCAGCCTTCACAAGGCATCAGACTCAGACAGGCTTTCTACCATTTTTTCAAACTTTTCAAGTGTCTTGAAAATCTAAGTTCCATCTGCAGAAATAATCTAAGCTTTTGAGGGACCACCTTTCATAGGAAGTCACTCAGTGAGACCCAATTCCCAAACATCCAAAATCTCTTCAGAAGAATCTGCTGAGTGACTAGAGTCAGCTCCTGGTGTGTGCCCAGCTTGACACACCTCAGGGATGGCTCATTTTCAGGCAGGTTTGAACAGCTCCTACATCAAAACTGAGTTATTATATAAGGCCAAGAGCTGACCAGCCCAAATCTATGATATTTAAAATAATGGCTTATTTGGAATCTTGCCCATAATCACACACATCACTCAGGGTTTTGAAAACACCACTTCTTCTCCACAGTGGACAATGGGTGCAGACCCATGCAGGTCAGTCCTCACACCTAATTTGCAGTGAAATTAGCCACACAAGCTGCCTCACCTTTCCCAATTCAGGTGCTATCTAAAAGTTGAGTGTCTAGTCCCGGTTCATCACCCAGACTCTTTCCATAAGAAATGGGAATAAGAATGGCAAACAGTAAGAAAATGCAAGACCTTCTTAGAAGAGGTTATATTGTCAGATTCCCTTCTCAGTAAGCAAACATTTAGATTGGCCTCTTAACAAAAGTGGCTCAGATAATTGGGTTAAATTATCTTAACCATCAGCTTTTCATCACATCTCTGACAAAACTCCTGAAAAAATAAGAACTCAGAACTCTTGACAGTAATTTAATCTGCAAGGCAGAGCTTTAAAAGATGAAGTCCTAATGCACTATTGGTCATGTACATTTTAGATATAGTCTAATTTGAAAAGTAATATTTTGATTTTCAGAAAGAAAGCTGATATCTGTTAAGGAATTTAATTATAATTACACCCTTCCTTATTCAATAAAAAATTTCCAGACCACATAAACAGGTATTTAGTGTCACGGATACTACTGTTCTTTGCAGATGAAAATAAGAAAAGTTGAGATAAAAAATGAAGCACAAGGAGTTGGAAGTGTATCCTGACCAGAGAAATGAGACAGAAATGACAGGGGGGTTGCATACTTGCAAATACTTGGGCAGCAGACATGAGTTAAGATCAGGTCTGCTTCTGAGTCAGAATCTCCTCCAGCACTTTGCAAAGTGGGATCTGACTGCACCCATTTCTGGAGATGAAGTATAAATTGTAGCAGATGCCAATGACTTCTTAACAGAGCCCTGGGTGCCTTTGACATGTGATATGTGCCTAAATATCTTCCAGCAATTTAAAAACAAAGTGGTTAAACTGATAAAAATAATCAATTCTAGTAAGATCTTAGAAAACATGGTGTTCTACCTATCTCTGAAAGAAAAGCACCAGGAAATTAGTTTTAAGTGATGGATCTCTGAGATTAACTTAACTTGAGTTAAAATAAGTGGGAAAGAAAAAGCAAAACACAAAAAGAAGTGTCAGACAGGGCACTTGATGTGTTTGGGCTGTGGCATCTGTCTACCCTAGCCAGTCTGAGGACTTTTATTCAATGCTGTGCCATGAGGAGGAATGACTCTTCCATTGATTTGAGGGCACTTGGCAGGTGCTGCAAGTTGGAGTGACACTGGAACACATGAAAGCTTTTGGATGTGGGCAAGTTGCAGAACACCTATGCAGAAGCCACAACATCAGGTGTAACACTCAAGGAGGACCATTTGTGGGCATTACCCCAGTGACCAGCAACAAAAACCTTCTGAGCTTGGAAAATGTTGTGTGAGCAACCTGTTATGTTGAAGAAAAAAAAAAAAAGTACAGCCCTAAAGAGGAGCTGCATCCTGTGCAGAAAAAAAAGGAAAAAAAAAGAAATAGAACAAATATTTAAAGCTGTTTTCTTTGTGAAAGAGGGGGAAAAGTCCTGTCAGCACTTCAGAAATAAGTGGCCATGACCTCTTGAACCAGGATGAGTAAATCCTGCATTCAGCAAGGTATCAAGAAGCCTGGAGGCACTTGTGCAGCCATCAGAGGCCAGACCATGGGTAATGAGAGCTCTCGAACATCTCTCAAAGCACTACAGCTCCTGTCACAGGCTCCAAGGGCTTCCTCTCCAAAATATCAAGTTTTCTCATGTAAATAGCAATGATGAGAGGCTGCATGAGATCACTCAGAGACCAAGCACAGTCACTCCCTCATTTTCAGCAGCACTTCAGCAAACATCAGCTAAGCTTTCCTGTGTCTTGAGACTCATTCTAGTCAGTGCCCATTCCAGAGCAAAATAAAACATGTTTGATAAGGACAGAAGAGCTGACAGCAAAAATTATGAAAATTGCTGTCTCAGCTCAAGTCTTGCTACTGCTTTGGAAGAAGATTTCCAGTCTGGTGTGATTACACACGACTGCTACTCAGACTGCATCCTGGCCCATGTCTTAAAATAAAACATTGATGGGAAAAGCACAGAAATCTGTTCCTTTTCCTGATTTTATTGGCATAGAGTGTGTCTGCACAGTATGAAGATAATGCCCATAAAAAGTACCTGTGACAAATCTGCATCACTGTGTCATAATCACCTAATCTGAGCTGTTGTACCATGATATCATCAGAACTATGAAAACAGGTGAGGTGGCAGCTGCAAAGTAAAGAGTGATTCTGATAGCTGGAAAACATCCAGTATTTCCTGCTGGAAAGATCTGAGAGAAATCTATCCACTGTCAGTTTCATGGATTTCATGAATACCCCAGAGTTTAATTTTCCCACCTCAGCTGATGATCCTGGTGTGGCAGGAGGCACAGGCTTGCTGGATGTCTTGTACACAAAGGGAGCCTTTTAAATGTGTTTGCTCAAACAGACCTCATCACCACCTGCCATCTAATGCTCACTTTCAGCTACTCTGACTGTTTTCAAAGGCTGCTGGTAAACATGCTGCTAATAGGTAGCCTTGTACAATCACTTCCAAATGGACAGAAGAACAAAGATTAAATGATAAAAACAATTTGACACTGTCCAGGAAGGCCCAAGGATCTAAAAAGTTTTTGCATTTTGACATCTGAGTAACTTAACATGATTGTAACAGAGGAACATATCTGAATAAATGCAGCTCTTTACTGTCTTCTATCAGAGGAATCTGGCAAATGCTATTCTTTATGGTTAAAAGAATACATTTTATTAGGTAAAGCTTCTTGGTTTTTAGGTGCTTGCAGAAGCAACACATTTGAGGCTATTCTTCACGTGCTCCTGCTGTAGCTAAAGCAGGGTCTCTGAGAACACTCATTCCTCAAAGGACTGAAAACATGAAAGTGAATCCCACAAACCCAGAGCTGGATTGCAGAATTGCACCCCAAAAGGGAAGAGCACACAAGACAGAGCACAGGCAAACATTAAATTCTAACAAATATCTATAAAATCTCACGTCCACCATGTACCAGCACCAGAAAATGAGTATTATTTCATTTTCACTAAAATATAAGCAAACTTCTTACCGACATAGCCAGGAGTTCCACAAGCTGTGGACATCACATCTCCTTTACCCTCCATCTTTGACAATCCAAAGTCACTGATCATGATTTTTGACTCTTCATCCTGGCTGTAGTAAAGCAGGTTCTCAGGCTAGAAAGGAGAATAAGCAAAATGAGTTTTGAATCTGTGAGTTCAGTAACAACATCTGTTGGCCCATGCACTGCATTTAATACAATCCCTAGTCACACCAGACACAAATATAGATTGGTTGCCCTAAGCCTAAAGAGTTGTTCTTAAAACCTACATGGAGATTCTCTCCAGAATTCTGTATGGCAACAAATGGAAGACCCTGACACCCTCAGCTTTGAGCAACTTCTCTGGGACAACAAACTTCTCCTCTGGCACCTCGAATATGACCTAAGGCTCATCCCTTACTTGTGAGATATGTCTGATATATTATCACTTCAGAGTGGTGACACAGAAGGATTCATTTGAAAGCAAGTAAATATGGCAAATCCAGGTAGTGTACTAAAAAAATTAATACAGTATTTGAAAAAAGAAAAAGGAAAACAGGAGGTATTAGAGAATTTTTGTATCTTCTCCACAAGAAACAAGCTGTTTTGAGAGAGGAAATGCCTTTACAGTTAACATACTTAAAGCAAGGATATTTCAGCTAGAGCCTATTAGGAAAAAATGCTGAAGGAAAAATGTGCTATAGCACTAAGCACAGCAACTTGTTTATGGCAAGAGAAAACAAGGATCACTCCACAAAGCCCTGTGACTTTTTATACCAGAGTCAGGCAGCTTGGAGAGCCCAACCAGCCCCCATCTGCTCCAGACAGTTCTGCATCCATGTGTTTTGAGTGTGCTGCTGCTACACAGCAAAGCTCCTGCTGGGTACTGTGAGAGCCCATCTCTTCCCTTGCTTAACATCTGGCCTCATGGAAGAGTCCACACCTGCAGCACTCAGCCTGGTGGCAATGGGTTTTGGACTTTTGGATCTTGACCTATAAAAGTGATGGCTACCCAACATTTCCTGATAGTCTCAGTGCAGTCTTTTGCCCAAAGCTGGCACAAATGCTGACACACAGCCTGCTGTGTGCTCTAGAGAATGGTGAGGAGCAGTTGTGGCCACACAACATCCTCAGACTCCCTGGGACATGTCCAAGCTGGGATTTGTAAGGAGGAGAAACTGCAGTTCAGGAGCACCAGCATCCATCTTCCCTTCTCCATCTGCTCTGGGGAAGGGGGGGATGAAGGAGTGCTGGAGGGTGATGCCCCCATTCAGGAGGTTAAAGCATTTCCTGGCTCCCCAGCCCCAGCACCATGTGATGGCTTCACCCATGGGACACGTGGAAACATGGGACACAATGGCCATGAGAGGATCTGCAAGGCACAGCCACAGCTGTGGGCCACCAGGGCTGAGGTAAAAAGGGAAATGATTTGGTTTCTAAAAATAAATATGCAGTTGTACCATTTATGTTTCTTTCTCATGATAATTTGCAAGTCCAGTGCTTCAATTGGACTTTATGGTGTTGACACTCTTTTAGGGAGTACAGTTTCCTGCCATGCTCTGCCCTAGGCTGGAGTCACTCCTAATTTTTACTACTGCTCTTATGATCTCCTGAAGGGTTGTTAGACTTGGAATTAAGGGAAAAGCAGTTATTTCCTGACAATTTCTGATAACTCACCTCAGGTTCCCACACACTCACATTTAGTAAGGCCAAGAAACCCACACATTTAAAAGTCAAACTTATTTAAAAGAATTCTGTTTCCTCAAGCTGGTTAATTCAAAAAGCATTAACAAGGTGGCTCTGTACCAAGTGGAGCTGCTTGAGCCTTTCAGTCCTTTTGTGCATCCTGGAGTTCCCCCAGACATCAGCTGCTGCCATCTCTTCTGATCTGCTCTTGCATTACTTAGATTAGAGACTTGGAGCCCAGACCTGCTTTTACCAACTGTAGCAAGTACTATTTTGCTATCTGAATAAACACATAATTACAATAAATAATTGTTATGAATGTTTCATGGGTTGTATTTCTGTAGAGTGGATTCTTTCCCAGAGTTTAATTTTGAACCTTACACTTATTTTGATATTTTGAAATCATGAAGTGTCTTATTATATCTCTAGTTTTCTCATCATGGTATGTTTTTGCTGACAGAAATTCACAGCAGGTGTTCCTCATATACTGTAGTTTATGAGTAATTTTGATGATTGATATGGTACTGACAAAAATCTGCAAACAAAAGAGAGAAAAAGAGCTACTCTTTGTTACCAAATACCACTGGAGAAGGTTGGTTTGATATAAACTCAGCTTGGCCTTACATAAACTCTGAAAGTAATTTGTATGTGAATTTAATTCCCAAATCACCAGATTCCCTATTTTATTAAAGGAACTTTAAAATAAGATATTTTTTTAAATGAGAGGTGTAACCTGTTTTAGATTATAAATACCGGAATACCAAGACCTTATAGAATGGAATATCTGAATTAAGAGGTCTTGGACCTCATTCCAAAAATGCTGGTGGCAGAAAGATGCCTGAAGTTATTGCCTAAAAGACTTGAATTTGGGAGCAAGATGGTCCTGTTAAAATACAGCACTTCCATACTGGAATTCTGTGGAGCTCTTATAAATATGAGAATATTCCTATGTATTTCAGCATAAGGGCAGGAAATGAACAAGAGCTGAGGGCAAGATGTAGGAGATGGAAGCCTAACCAGTGCCTCCTTACAGGAAACCCATTATTTGGGACTGTCTGGACTGGACTGCATTGCCTCTTGACTCTATTAGTGTTCATTAAACCTTTTTATAAGGCTTATATAAGGCTCATAGCTTGTAGCCAAATTCCACTCTCTTTACAGGGGGAAAATACAAGCTCTGCCTCAACATCCAAGGAAACTCCTGTTTGGAGCATCCCTCCAAAACACAACCAGAGGTGTTATTTCCATCACTGAAATTTTCATTCTGCCAGTAAACTTTGGCAGAATTAACTAGCTCAGGAACGTAACCCACAGTTTTCTAGTATATATTTTGTATATTTTTCTATTATCTTCTTCTAATTTATTACTTAAAACACTAAAGTGCTAACAAATCCAAGCCTTTCTGCTTGTCTTAATGACACACATAGTACTGGAAGAAAACAATAAAACAACAATGTTTAGGGTTTTTTTAATCTCAAAAGCTGAGAGGTTTAGATGTGACAATATGGTGCAGCTGAAAGGAAAATCATCTAAATATCACATTGGCACACAATGGTGCTTAGAAGAACCCTTGCTGTTAACAAAAACACTGCTCCAAATGATAGGAAATCACTCAACTTTCCCCCACAACTGTTACCAGTTATTATTAAGTAAAAGTAAATACAGCACAGCAAACCTGCAAAATACTTTACAGCAGTGAGCACACCTCAGCTGAGAGGTGGTTTCTGCCTTAATGTAACATTTTGGGTCTTAATGGCTTTTCCTCACATCACAGGTGCAAAGCTCCCCTGTAACTGCCCTGACTGCAGAGTCCTCATTAAAACTAATTCCATGGGTGTTGGAATCCAGGGCACAGGGAATATTTCTCTGCCTGTCCTGAGAAGTCCTGATGCCCAGGAGAACACTGCTTTTAACCTTCGTCCATGGAGAAAGCTTCCAAGACTTTGGGATGAATTGGAATCTACGAGTGTGTGAAATAGAGAGCAGTATAGTTTATCACAGGGTGAAAAGCGTAGAGTTTGGGGTTTTTAGTATGGAGGTGGATAAGAGACAAGATGGAGGATTTTGAGTGCTGTCTGATCTCCTTCTTGTTCTTCATCTATTCCATTTTCTGCAGTGTTGGGAGCATAGGGTGTTTGGTTAGAAAGAACTGCAATGCAGATGTTACGTGGGGAGAAAAATATTAGTTATTGGTAGAAAGGTTGAAATAAAATAAGTTCTAAGAGTTAATTGGATGAAATAGCTTTAAAAGACCTTGAAACTTTGTGCCTTGTGACTTTTGGTGCCTTTTCTTTGTACACTGAGTCTGATGTGCAGACGGCATTCTGAACTTTTGATAACAGCAACCTGAAGACCAAAAAAACCAAAAGTCCTGTTCATCTCTCAAAACTGGCACAGAACTTTTTAGGAGTCTCCCCATTAGGGGGATCCTTGGGGAGGGGGTGTCTCCAGGAGGCTTTGGAGCATCTCTCCTCTGGTACCACCTTAGTGGAAGAGCCAGTCCCAGGGTGCAATTGTGTGTGTTTGTTAGGCTCACACAGTTACACAACCTTCATTAACGCTGCCCAGGGGACAGAGTGGTGCTGTGGCCCTACCTTGAGGTCCCTGTGCACGATGCCCATGCGGTGCAGGTAGTACACAGCGTCCAGGACCTGCCGGATCAGGGTGCTGGCGTCCTTCTCCGTGTAGAACCCCTTCTCCACAATGCGGTCAAAGAGCTCTCCCCCAGACACTCTGGAAAACACAACGGGAAGCAGAAGCATGAGGATGTGCTTTGTAATGCTCCTTGTGTATCCTTAAAGGATGGTCAAGGCCAAGCAGTAGACACAGGCAGCCAGAGCAGATCTGCCTGCAGCTCTGGGGCTCCTCCACTGTCCCAAGGAGAGCCACGAGGATGGTGAAGGGTCTGGAAGGGAAGCCTTATGTGTAGGGGCTGAGGCCACTTGGTCTGGTCAGCCTGGAGGGGAGACCTCATTGTGCTCTTCAACATCCTCATGAGGGGCAGTGGAGGGACAGGCACTGGTCACTTCTCTGGTGCCCAGTGACAGGACCTGAGGGAATGGCCTGAAGCTGAGTCAGGGGAGGTTTAAGTTGCATATCAGAAAAAGGTTTTTCATCCAGAGGGTGGCTGGGCACTGGAATAGACTCCCAAGGGAATTGGTCACAGCACCGAGCCTGACAGAGTTCAAAAGAATTTGGACAATGCTCTCAGGCACAGGGTGTGATTGGGGTGTCCTGTGCAGGGCCAGTTGGACTCAATGATCCTGATGGGTCCCTTCCAACTCAGCATATTCTATGGTTCTATGAATTGAGTTTGATTTTCTCCAAGGACTGGTCAGGCTATAATGCAATATCCATCACATATCAGGCAGTGGTCAAAGACTCTCTAGCACTTGCAGAGGGAATCACAATCAAACCCCAGCAAGAGCCAGGGGAGCAGACACTGCTTTCCATGCTGTCCCACCCTAGAGAACTTTGCATAGGCACTTCCATCTGCTGGTGCTGGCCCACTCAGGCTGTAAAGCTCCCACCTTTTATAATCCCTTGGGGCTCCCTTTTCACTCCACTGACCAAGGCTTGGGGTTTGCCCCAGAGGAATGGTCACATTCTTTCCCCACTAGTGAGTGAAACACATTCAGGAGTTGCTGCCACTACCTATAGAGCATTTGTTTATTAAAGTAGCCTACAACTCTGACAATTTTAAATGCTCTCAGATGTCCCCTCCTTTACTTACACGTGTATATTCATTTATCTGCAGCCACAAGCTCTTTAGGCAGAGCACAGCCTCTGCCTGGCACTGGTAGGAGACAGTTATTGATGAGGAACACAGATTATCAGTGCAATTAATCACCAGATGACACAAATGAGGAAAGGATTCCACAACTCAAAGGAGAAGGAAAATAAAATCTTGACATCCCACTATTTAACGTCTGCTGTACTGCACTTTTTCGCTGCCTTGCTAGAAATAACACATTCTGAACCCAATTTTAAATAAAGAATGGCACATTAAAACTCCCTGGAGGAGTATCTGAGGAAACAAAAGAGGAAAGAAATGTCTGAGTAATTGAAATAATAAAACTGTCAGCAAAAAACTGCCCTACTAGGGTAAATAAAAGATTTCCATTTTAGCAAGCAAAACCTATTAAAAATAAATGTATGTGATATGTTTCTTCAGCAAGTTGCACCACTTAGCATATCATAAATATCACAGTAAAACTTTCTTTAAAAACAAACCTAATAAAGGGAAAATAACAAATGATTACAGTCATTAAATGCATATGGACTGAGAGCTTGCCATTACACGAACACTAGGTAATTCAGCCACTCCAGGCAATAATCTGCTTGAATAATAACATGAAGTCACTTCCTAGGGAAGTTTGGAGCCTGAATGGGAGAGAATGCTACCACTAAAAATGAACACATTCAGCTTCAAAAGTGAAAAGCAACCTTGGAAGAAAAAGAAAGAAAGCAGATAATCCTTCTATTGAGTGCTAGGCAAACAAAACAAACAGCTTACTAACATACTGGTACTATATTGAAGCTGCAGGAAAGGTGAAGTTCACCCAGGATCTGAATTCCACCAACAGCCTGAATTAAATCCCCTTCTTTCCCAGTTTCTCTAAACAGGAGGTGCATTTCTCACATATACATATTTATATACAGATAAATATTATTAACAATAAACATAATAAACATATCTATACATATGTGTGAATACACAGAGTGTTGCTCTAAGCCCCTCTTGGCCCAGCCCATCCTGTGCCCTGCCAAGGGAGAACAGACACACCTCACCCTCACTGTTCACTGAAGGCAATACAATTTTATTGAATATGGCTCCTGTGAGCTGACTGTCTTTTTATATTTCCCTTGCAGTCCCTTTGTTTCCTGTGGACTGATTGCAATGAAAATTGAGCCCACACAGTAATTAATATCACGGAATACAGCACATTTCCCCATGAAAATGCAGTGTGTGCTGTTTTGCAGTTTCATACAGTTACTTTTGTTACATTCAAGCAATGGACTCCTTTAGTAGATACCAATTTACATCACGTGCTTTCCTGCATGAGGAAACTCTCCTTTGATCTTTGCAGAGAATATATTTCCACAAAATATTTTTCACTAAATTAACAGAATTTCCCTCCATGCCATATCACTCCCCACCCCCCTTAAGCCTCATTCTTTAATTGAAAGCTTTTCTTATTCAGATTTAGTCCAGTGGATCTACTGTACCCGGGCTCAATCTGTTTATAATTTTATTTCAACACACGGAAAATATTTGCAACCTCTTAAAGGATGCACTGCAAACCAGAGCTTAACCCAAGCACTCAGGAGGAGCAGTCCTTACATTTGCAGGCACTTGCTTCTTGAGAATGTTGACAGCATCCCAGGTACCTGCAGAGAGCCCAGGGTCTCGTGCTCCTATTTGAGAGTGTGGTGACTCCGTGTTACGGCGCATTACGTGTTTGCACTCTAGAGTCTCCCTGCTGAGGGCAAGATTCCTGGCTGAGCTCCACCTCCCTGGGATGCTCCTCAACTCAGCACCCAAGGCCATGGCTACTTTCCATTTGGAGCTTATGTCCTTCTGGCTTTTCTCCTCCAAGAGAGGGTTAACTCAACTGTAATGTCATTGGGAGTGCTGCTCCCTGCACGGCACCCAGGGACTGACAGAAGTCAGTGCTGTTACAGGAGCAAACCAGCAAAGGCAGCTGTGGGAGAGCTTCTGAGCTCTAAACTCATGGCTGAGATGTGGCCTGTTGGCTGGTCTTAACCCCCTCTGCCCTGCTGAGATGGGACTTGGCATCTGTTCTGAGCAGACCTGGGCACTCATAAAGCACTGCTGCAGTTTGTTCCAGTCTTTAATACTCTGGAATAATTATTTTCTTTCTAATGGCACCATCCAGCTTTGCCCTCTCTATGGCAATTTTGAGGCAGAATTGAAACTGCAGGCAGTAAGAGCAGAATTAGGTCTTTGTTTTAAAGGAATTTAAGACAGAATTTTCTGTCCAGAAAGAGAGGGCAGGAGGGATTTCTCATTAGTGGAAATTAGAGGAGTGCTGCTGTCTTGCAGCTGGCACTGGCTCATGGAGCTGGACACACAAACAACAGCAAAAGGAACCTTTTTCCCCTGATGATTTTAATCTTGGTTACCAGCAAAGAAAAAGTCAAAGGACAACTAGCCAAGTTCAGGTACTTGAAAAGCATTTAACTCAGGAGCAGCTCAAGTGTCACACTGTGATCCAGGGTAGCATCAGCCCTGCCCAGGGACTCAGAGTTGGGCAAAACTCAGCAAAGCAGCCACAACTGCCTCTTCTGAATGGATGTGCCTGCTGGGACTGCCTGGATGGAACATGTGTGGCTCCAGCCCTTGTTCCTTGCTCAGCCACTGAGCAGTGGCTTTTCCATGGCTCTCCAAGCAGCTTGGGAAAAGCACTTGGAGCAGAAGCTGAACCAAGTGTCCCCATGGCACATGGACACCCCAGAATATGCCTTGTCTGCCTCCAGCAATAGGAAACAATTTCAAAACAATGACCAGAAGAATAATTTAGTTTAGAATGAAAAAAACACAACCAAACCCTGCCATAAATATGAATACTTTAACTCCTACTACATCTTTTACCCAAGGCTACATGCCTTTAGCACATGTTACTAACTAGCCACAGGAAAAAGGCCAGAACAAACATTTGAGTTGAAAGGAAATAGGATTTGAGGGGAGAGGGGCAGTCACTGCCCTGGTCTTGCTGGCCACACTGTTGCTGGTACAGGCCAGGATGTAATTCCATTAACCCCCAGTTTGAGGAGGGACAGTAGAACCCAACTTGACCCTATGATAAAAGAGAGATTATCTGCAATTCCACTGGGGAAACACAGATTGCACTCTGTTTCCATGGTTTCCTGAGATAAAAACTTCCAGATCTAGTGTTTCATTAAGAAGACTTCATGTATTGATCATGCAGATGATACAAATCTTTCAGAGGACCTAGGCTGATGATGGAGACTACAATGAATTCCTACAGTTATACTTATAATCTTTTATTTTCCTGACTGGATTTGGGGGTTTTGCTTCTTGTCTCTTCCCAATTTGATGATCAAATGCAGATCTAGACCTCCAGCACAAGTTGCCACACTGAGTGGCTCAGTTTAGGACAGGTTTCAAAAAACTTTGAAAATACCAATGGTTTTGTACATGGACGAGCTACCTTGTTAATTGAGCTCTCAGTGTGTACACCATTGGCTGAACACCCTGCACAGACAGTAAAAAAGGACCCTGAAAGACCTTGCAATGCTCATTAGAGGCAAAGGAGAGATCACTCTAACAGTGTCCTAATAATTACTCAGGCTCTGTTCAAGGATTGCTGTTGGTCCTTGACACTACAGTTTCCATATTTGTGCAATTCCTAATTTACAGATGCAACTTGTGAGAGATGAGGAAACATTTCAGCATTACTGTTACACCTTCCCTTTACATTAACCCATTCCACCATCAGTTCATCAGGAAAGAACCAAACTGGGAAACAAAAAGAAAACAGCCCATGCTGTAGGTAAAGAGAAAAGGCATTTTCAAACTTTTCCAAAGCATCCAATTGCTCTGCAGCACCATCAGGAAAGCAGAAGGTGCAACATTTCAAAGAAGCATTTTGATGAAAAATAAGAACCAAAAAAAACCTCCTTTGTAATTTAAGGCCCCTAACCCATAAACAGAAAACAAGAGCCCATCTCTTTGAATTTCTGGTGTTTTTGCCAGCAGAGTGAAACCTGCACCAGCACATTGCAGGTCACAGTACCAGATACCTGCCAGACTGTCACCTCAGCAGGGCTGCCTGGTGGGGAACATCCCACATGTTAGCCTTCAGGTGAACAAATGCATGAATAAAAGAACAAATAATCACTGGAATTAAAAATAACTTAGTCATATTAATGTATTTATGTTACCCTTTCTTTGTCTTGGTGGCACTGTCTGTGTGAACAGATAAATCCTCTTATTTCTTCACCTCTGCATCCCCCACTGGTACTGAGTGCAGGAACTTTTCAGCTTGTTTTAGGAGCTTGAAAAATAACACCCTTTGAAATATCACTTTGTCCTCTTTGCCATTTGGCAAAACACTGATGCTTTTCTTCCTCTTTTGTACTACAGGCTGGAATTGCTCTGGATCATTTACTCCTTGACAGTTTAATTGTTTTTTATCAGGAGTCTTATTGATGAACTCATCAGTGGTGAATTTACACGAAGAATCCAAGCAAAGCTATTTAGAGCTTGTCAGGTTTTCCCTCCAGAAGGGTGCTAAGTTCACCTGATGCTTCCATGCAGTTCAAGTCATGATCCATTCTCCATTGGACAAGTCACCAAAGCAGCATACATCATGCTGGGCTAGAAGAACCCCCCTGTAAAGGCAGACACATCCCTAGGGATTCACTAATGCTGTTTAAACTTGCACACTAGGGATGCTAAACAAAAAAGAGGACTGGTTTCAGAAATTTGAACAAGAGGCCTCCCAGGACAGTATGAATATTAAGTTAAATATGAGCACTACCCTATAACTGTGAGCAGCTTATCTATCAGAACTTACACATTCACAGTTTCCTACAATATAAATCAGAAACAGCACAGAACTCAGCATGAAGCTGAAGTGTGAGGGGAGATAAGAAAGACTGAAGGGACTATTCCTGAGAAGTTCTGCCTTTGAGTATTACATTTCTCTAATGAAGGAATTCTTATTAAGACAAATAATTTAGTTTTAAAAATGTACTTTGTTTTTAATTGAGGGTTTTTCTGTTTGGCTTTGAACTTCCTCTGCATTGTGAAAAATGCATGAGAACCAGAAAGCAAACCTGACCAATGTGGTGTTTGAAAGGAAAGAGAAATTTGCCACCCTCATCTCATTGTTCTAATGAAGCAACACATAAAAGAAAAATGAGTAAACAGATTAATAGATTTTAGACCCAGAAAGGAACACTATGATTATTTAGTCTGACCTCTTGCAAATAGAAGTACGTGATGAAAATTCCCCTTGTACCAGTAATCCAGAGTGTTAATCAGGCAGGGACAGATATTGCTACAGAATTACTGTATGGCCTACAGAGATTTGCTTTATTCAGTAAATATGTCAGAAAACTGCCCTGGGTTTCTCATTTGCAGCACATCATAAAATATACATCTTGAAAAAGTCGAGGACTTTCCTCATTATTGTATCTTTAAATCACCCAGCTTAAAATCTGCTGGTAACATAAATATATGCTCCAGGGCCACTAAAGAAAGGACACAGGATTAATTTTGGCTTATTTTTCTAGAATGCAGGTGTGTGGATATGGCAGGGAGGGATGGATAGATGCTAGCATCCTCTCCTTTGATAGTGCTGTTCAATCACAGAATCATTCAGGCTGGAAAAGACCTTCAAGAACATCAAGCACAACCTTTGACCAAACACCCCCATGCCCAATAAAATATATCCTGAAGGGCTGCAGCAGCTCCCTTTTTGAACATTTTCTGGGATGGCCACTCCACCACTTCACTGGACAGCCTGTTCCAGTGCTTGACCACTCTTTGAGCGAAGAAAATTTTCCTCACATCCAGCCCAAACCTTCCATGGTGCAACATGAGGCTATTTTGTCTTGTCCTATCAACAGTTTCCTGGGAGAAGAGATCCCACCTCATTACAGCCTCCTTCTAGGTTGTGTAGAGAAAAGGCACTGCAACATTGCCATGGTATTTATTCTGCTTTTTCATCCCTTTCACCACTGAGATGATGACTGCTCCAATGGGCTGCTCCCCACCCTGAGGGGTTGTTTGGGAAACAATTGGGCAGAAATGCTGTGGCCATTTTTCTCAACCAAACTGAGCAAACTAACAAATTTTCCTCCTGCATTATAAGTTTCATGTGACATTTGCTGAGCAGCTGTAGTGAGGTTGTGCTTTGGAGAACAGACCTCTGTTTCCACTGGGGCAAGACTGTTAAGTCTTTGGAAAGCTCTGCTCAGGGATGTAATACAGTTTGGCAGTTAAAATTTTTGGAGACAGCATTTTCCTTCCCAGAATCCCTACTGCAGAGATCTTAAATGTCCATGATTCTTCAAGGTCAATGCTCTCTTGTTTTATTCAAAATTTTATTCCATATTCAAAGACTCAACATTATATTCAAAATTTCCCCTGGTCCTATCAGCTGTAAAAGGTGTGACTGAACCAAAGGCAACCAAATGACAAAGGGCATCAGGTTTTTAAGTCTTTTGTGATTACACTGGTCTGAGTGACAGCTTATCACAGCCCTTTTAATGCCAACAGCCCACTTGCCCCTGTCTGTGCTCATCCCCCCAGGCAGTGGTGCAGGGAGGAGATGTGGGACCTGCCAGTGACAGCAACACTCCCTCAGTGCTGCCATCATGACAAGGCACAGGAGGGAAACCAGTGCTTCCACTGGAAACACCACCATGCAGTCAAATCCTAAGAAACAATCACAGCAAAATTTCATGTTTCCAGCACTCTGCTGAGGTCTGCAAACACCATGATGTGCAGAAGATGGGCACATCCTTTTTCCTACTCTTCTGAGCTCCTATAGTTTGATTGGCACCTCCAGAGGAATCAAGGAATCGTTCCAGGATTAGCAAGAGAGTCACACTCAAGTTGGCTCCTTGTCATTTGAAAAAGGACCTGTGGAGGGTGGTGAAACACTGGCACAGGTTGCTCAGACTGGTGGTGGATGTCCCATCCCTGAAAACATCAAAGGTCATGTTGGACAGGGCTCTGAGCAACCTGGTGTAGTTGAAGCTGTCCCTGCTCATTGCAGGAGGGTTGGACTGGGTGACCTTTGAGGTCCCTTCCAACCCAAACTATTCCATGATTCTTTATCCACCTGCTTATCTTCATGGTTCTACGTTAAATGGAAAGGCAAAACTGAAGCTCAGCAGTGGTGACTTTTACCCGTGTCAGTTTGATATCACCACATCCCTGCAAACAATACATTCACCAGTGAAAAAAACAGCATGTAAAAAATGTCATTAAAAATACACAGTGTGTATTAAAAATCTCAAAAGCATAGTTTTAAAAGAAGAAATTGCTCACTGGTTTATTCCCTTCCTTCTGTGGGATGTCAGTAAATCAGCTCACTCTTGCTCGTTGTGTGTGTGTACATATATATTTATATATATGTGTTCTTGTTGCCTCAATCTTTTTCAGTTTGCTTCTAGGAAACAGAAGAGTACAGCTCTGTAGACAAACCACTGCTCAAAATACATTTTCCAGTATCTGAGGGCTGGAACAACATATTTCCTAACTGCTGTCTTATTCCTCCATCTCTCCATAAAAGAAGTGGACAGTTAAAATCTGGAGGAGATTCCTCACCTGACAACAATTTAAAATTAGGTCATGTTTCAGCACTAATAGGTTTGGTTTATTTTCCTTTTGACTTGTTTTCCAATGGAAACCAACCTGGATGTCCTGCCAGCATTAACTAGGAAGAACAGACCTAAAAATAATTAAAACTGATGCAACTGAAAATGGATACTGTAAATTATGCAATGCACAGTAAACAATTTTGAAATATAAGGTGAATGCAGCGCTGAGAATTGTACTAAATAACGGAAAGGAGCACAGGAAAGTGCAATAAAGTCACTCTCAGCTGGAGCTTAAATAGCTCAGATTTTCAGTGAAATACATTTAATAGAAATTTGGAGTGGTGTGTATATTCCTTTTTCTGAGACTGGCTTGTTTTCCACTTGCTTTCTCACAAGTAAGTTTGTAGGGAGATGTCATTGTAGAAAGGGCCAATGTCAAGATAGTATTGACCAATACATGTCAGTGCAGAAAGAGCTTTGAAGATCCTTATATCCCCTGCATCTCACATAAATCCTACTTTTTTTCAGCTTATCTGTAGGACATACAACACTGAACCATCCCTTTGTCCTAGAGAAATACAACCCTGGAAAATTTCTTTTGAACCAAAAAAAAAGAGAAATGCTGCCAACTGGTCAAGATATATTGTTGCAAATATCAACTTGCCAAACAGTTTGTAGAAACAATAAATTGTGAGCTAAATATTAAAACCAAACAGACCAACTTAAGTTATATAGGTATCTTGTTTTATCAAACTGTTGCAACAACTATATATACACTTAAAATGTCATTATTATGCTCTCCAACTTTTGAGTGCCAAGTAAGTTGCAGAGAATTGATAAAGAAACTTCAGAATTCAAATTGCTTATAATGAAGTATTTCTTAAGAAATGTACAAGTAATTTACATACAAGGAAAAACCCATTTTACTCTATATGCACTATTTTAGAATATACAATTTTTATAAATATCAGGAAATACACATTGGAGATGAAATATATGTTTGAGTTATCAAGGACAATTCCCAGAAATACTCTGTGGCCATGAAAAATCAAGCAGAAGGTTTAGGAGAAAAATGAGTGCAAAACAAAAAATAATTTGTCCTCCTAAACATTCACAGGCCACTCCCATTTTTGATACTTTTGACAAAGTTCTTTGTCAAACCTTGCAAGTCTAGACAATAAGCACCTGTATGGGAATAACCACACTCTCCTCCAGCCAGCACAAGGAAGGGAGCATGTCTAGGGTGTGAGGAGCAGAAATGTCAATTTCTGTGTTCATTTGGACAAATCCCACCTTGATGATCTTGTGGAAAGAGTCCTCAAGATGCTTTGGCCAAAACTATAATCAAACTTGGGGAAGTACAGAGAAGAAAAGCAAGCAGGACCAGAGAGCCTCTCTGTGAACAGAGAGAACGTGTTTTACAAAGAAAAGAGATGGCAGAGGAGAACACTCTACAGAATCATAGATCCACAGAAACATGGAATTATTTAGGCTGGAAAAGACCTCCAAGATCACCAAGTCAGACTATTAACCCAGCACTGCCAAGTCCACCACTAAACCACTAATCCTTCATGAGAAGGATGGAGTGTGGACAAGGGAAATACAAGAATAATTTCACACCACAGATGAGAAATGGGGGACCTAATGGAATTAGCAGGTGGTGGATTTAAGACAAAAGCCTTTGTCATCTGAAGAGCCATCCTGGAACAGATGAATCTTTGGTATGACCCAATAAAACTGCACTCATGTTCTTATGTTTGCACTCATCAAATTAATTATTGAATTATTCACTCAGCTCTGGTCTGAATGTGCATACTTACATTAAGGGAGTCTTTTGATTCATTCATTTAAAATCAAATATGACAGATTCATAGATTTTAAAGCCTTTATGATAATCTAATCTGACCCCAGACAAAACAAAGACAGTACAATTTTTGCCTCTGATCCATTGCTCCTGGCTGGACAAAAGACTATCATTTAGCAGTGTAGACAGGCTTGACTTAGAAGATACCACTAATCCCTTGTCTGCTTTGTCCAGTAGTTAATTACACACACTGACTAATTACACTGAGGTTTTTTTCCAGTGATAATTTCAGATGTTCTGTCACTGGAACCCTTTCAACACTGCTTGCAGACTCTTCAGCTGTGTTAGAGAAACTTCACTTTATTTAGGTCTTGGTAACCTCATTCTTTTTGCTTCTATCTGAAGTTTCTCTCCAAAAAAAGTTCTATTCAACAGCCACCTGAGAAGGTATCCATTGAGAAGAGCTAACTAGAAGCTGAGTGATGCTCATTTCCACTTCTCCATTTGGAATGTTAAATCACCATGCTAAGTACCTTCACTTACATATGCATCAATCATGAACTAGCTGCTCCTGGACATCCTCGACAGGATATTAATTTTTTTTTTTTTTACCAGTACTAGGTACCTGCATTTCAGAATTGAATCAAATATAACCTAAACAGAATATACAGTTTCCAATTACTCACTTCTCAACATCATTTAATCACTCTACTTCATCTTGTGAGTTTATCTCACTGTTATTCTATCAAGATATTCTTGTTTTCCACAGCAAAGAGTGAATTTCTGCAATTTTGAGTGGTGTAGAGACACATCAATCTAATTTCTTATAGCTTGGATGCAATCTCAGCTAAATAAAACTTACATGACTGTTAAGAGCAATACTATATATTTAGCCAGTAAATTCAGTTTCAAGAGGGCACTTTGTAATGTCACTGAAAGAACAGGAGAAACAGGTATTGAATTTGGAAACTTAAGGATTGTACATAAATTGATTAATCTCCTGCCCAGTCCCCTCTAAAGGGGGACAGCAGGCACAGGCCATGGTGAGTGAGGATGAGCCACACACAGAGCCAGATCAAACCTGTCAAAAGCAGTTTATGGCAAACACACTGGTCTAAATCCCACTGCTCCAACCCCACTGCAACCCACAATTGCTGAGCTCTGCTTGGTGTGTCCCACCTGAGGCTTTCACCTACATATGAACCCAAAGTTTTCACATCCCCACTCCCTCCCAGCTCCCTCCATGCACAAAGCCTGTGAGTGGGTTCATGGTGCTGCTTGTGCATTGCAGAGGGGCCAGGCACAGCACAGGCTACTAAAGCTCCATGTTTATTTGCAGATGGCCAGCTGCCCTCTCCCATTAACAACAGCTAATTTCCAAGCTGGGCCCTTTGCACAGATAAGGCACAGCAGGGACCAGCAGGACCTGCTGATTTATTGTGGTTTGGCTGGAGGGTGGGCAGCACAGATATTCTCTCACGGCCTTGAGGGAAGATTTATGATGTACAAAAGAGGCAGTTTCTTAAAAAAAAAAAAAAAGCATCTGGTCCTAATTCTCAATACTCTGAAAAAAACCCTCAGAATTCAGGCATGTGAAAAAGGATGGCTCATGTGATTTCTTCTCTTCAACTGCCATGGGATGAGCTCCTCAAGGAAATGCTGTCCATGGCATCCCCAGGAGAGATGGGAGGAATGAGGCACCACCAGCAGCAAATGAAGCATAGGCAAACCTGGCCAGCAGAGAGAACAGCCTCCAAAAATGCTGGGAAATCATGAGGGAAACCAGCTGGGCATGGAGAGGGCAGAAAGGGAGAGCCAGCCAACACCCTGTGCTTGCTCAGTCTGTGTTGGCTCCCTGGCACTAAAACCAGGTACCACAGCCACAGATTTATTGCTTTTATTCTGTGCAATAGCTGAATTTACTGCCTTTAGAAGGAAATAAACTCCAACCTTCTGGGAAGGCAAGTATTTGTTAAAAGATCTAGTAGGAACAGAGTTCACAGAAAAGAAAGTTTCCAGAACATCCTACATAACATAAATGTGCCCCAGGGTTTCTTTTAATAATTCTTCAATTATTGCCTTGCTGGTGTCTGTTTTAGTCCAGGACATGGAGATGTTTCTAATGGAAATCATCAATTCGTCACAGAGACAATTTCCAAGAATATAATCACAGAGATGAAAACAGACACATGCTCATGCTAATAATGAGGGCTACAGAAAAAGTGGGAAGATTTTATGATTCTGTTATTTTTAATGGCAGCTATTTGCTCTTGTGTCTTAACAAACTAGGCTGGACAACTGCCAGGCATTCTGGTTTTTACTGGGACTGTCCCTTGGCCTGGGGAGAGATTTTAAATATCCATTTATACATTATTGCTCCAAGGCTGCCATCTATTCTAACACTTTACATCTTCCTTGACACAGAAAATGCAAGGCTCCAGCTATTTCTTCGTTAATCAACATAAGTAGCTCAACAGTAATTTTATTTTCAAGACAGAAAAGTGAATTGATGCCAAGAAGCCAACCCTCACAGGTCATGCTCAATATTTTAGGAGTTTGTGTTACAATTGCCTTGTCTATTTCTGTAATAATTTTTAATGGATGGATTAGTGACAAGCTGTAAAAGCTTATGTTTGTAAAAAGTAAACCCATGATTGATACAACAAAGAATCAAAGTTAGCTGGGAAAATGGAGAAAAGCTTAACCAGGCTGTCTCACATGCAGAAATCTGTGGGAGCTACATCTAGCCCCAAAAGTCCAATACAGTGCTGTTCAAAGACTGTTCTCTGTCTCACAGCAAACACCCTGGTCATCTGCTGGGGCAAGCACAGTGATACTCCTGCCCATCCCACACGACAGCATCCTAAAAATCCCTCTCCAGGAGTGGCACCCCAAAGGCAGCTCCTGGTAAGCCCCACCACCAGGCAGAGTGGGCAAAAAGTAAAGACATGGACCTCGTTCCCCTCAAGCTCCCCAGCCTCCAAAGCATCCAACAGGATTATCCCAAAGCCTCAAAGAAACCTTGTTGACACCCCCTGTTAGCCAAGCTCTGTGCAAAGTTCTTCCTTGAGCCCTACCCCCTGGGGATTGTAAAGGATATAATTTCCCCATGTTTCACATTTCATACTTAAACTGCCCTGTAAAATCCCATTCATGAGCAAGCCCCAAGCACCAGCAGAAATACAAGCTGTAAAAGTGCATCAGCTTCAGGCTAAAGCCATGGAACTGCTTCTCCCAGCCCAGCCTTGCTGCTCCTGGCAGGCTCAGGGCAGGACAGGGCTCCAGGAGGGAGCTTTCTGCCAGGCACACTGGCCACAGATCAGCTGTGTGCCAGAACAAGGGCTCTGGGGACTTACCCCACTTCTGAAGGATCCAAAGGATCGTGCTGAGCTGGTCTGAACTGCCACCCCAACAGCTCAGTACATCCCACAGGGAATCCTTGGCATGAACACTGAATTGCTGTCTACTTAGTTTGGTCAGTATAGGATCTGTTAAGATCCTAGGCATTCCTGCTGAAAAAACTACATGACCACATAATTTTATGGATTCAGCAATGACTTAAAAAAAAAAAACAAACTGTAATCTTCCTTTTCAATTTTTTAGGGATGCTCCTAGGCCCTGGAGTATCCCAAGATCTCCAATCCTGGCTCCTAAGCATCTATTGTGAAGGTTAAAAATACAGAAATGTGAAAATTAAAATCAAAACTTCCTCCTCCATCCCAAATTGATCAAACCTAAAATATAAGCTAGCAACTATAACCCTGGGATGTGTGATTTATACACAAAGAACATTAGGGAGTTAATAAAATGGATGGACACATGGGGTTTTTTCTAATATGGTAGTCAAAGCACAATGCAAAAACTCATGGACAAAAATGAAACACAGACTTTGGCTACAGCACTCATCAGCCCTGCACAGCAATCCTGAGTGTCCAGATTTTGGCAATAGCATCTGAAAAATGATGCCCAATGCACTTAGCTGAAGAATAACACTATTTTAACTTTTTAAACAAAGAATCTATGCCTTGTATGTGCATATAACCCATATATGACCCATATATATAACCCATGAGAGAGAGTTTTTACGGTCCTTACTTTTGTCAAGCTGTTGCTTCCCACCACCTTGGAGCCTGCACACTGATTCACTGAAGTATTAGAATAAAATTATCAGTGCAACTGCTTTTCTGCATTAGAGGGATTCAGAGATTGAAAACAGAAAAAGGTTTTAAAAGTCAGTGCTCTAAGTCACTGCCAAGCAGGCACTGTCTCCCTAAGCCAATGCATTCAAGTCAGTGAACTGCTACTCTGCTGGTCCAAAGGAGGGGACCAAAACAAAGTGCTAAGAGAGTAAATATCCACAGCTACATGCTGTGACTGCTCTGCTATCAGGCAATCTTTGGTTGCCTGCATACCAAGCAAAGTTTCACTAACACCAGCTATGGCAAAGAAATTACTGTTACTGCAGTATTTACACCTGATACTCACAATATGAAAGCTACCACACAACCCCACAACTCCCCCCAGAATTGTGGTGGCAGTGGATGGGAGGTGTGAGATATTCAGGATCCCTTTGTACTCCTGTACAAACACGAAGGCAAGAGCTTCACTGTGGGGATCTGCCTTTAACCTTTGCTCTGCCACACATTTCCTCTGCAGCCTTGGGCAAGCCAGTGAAGGATGACTCTAAAAAGGGACTTAGGTCCTTGGAAAGGGAATTAGGGTTTAGACAACCCAGGTGCTGCTGCTGCCAGCAGGTTAAGGTGTGACAACTGTGAGCAGCAAAGCTCCCAGGATTTGGGGCACAAGCTCTGACCCCTGTTCCAGAAGTAAGAGAGGAGAGAGGAATCAAGTCAATAGATCCAGCACTTGGAAAGTGCCCTAAACCACAGGATGTTTTCCATACTTCTTTCTGAAAATATTCCCCCTCTCAGAAAATAACTGCAGACTCCCTCAGCACCATAACACCTCCTCAGCACCGTGACTGCTGTACTGATGCCAATGTCATGGAACAGTCACAGGGCCCATTAAAGTGAATGCCAGTTGTTCCCTTAACCTTTGTAGGGAGACAGATTAATCCCTTAAAGAAATATGCTCATCCTGTCATGTTTTTATGAGATGGTAATCTTAGTCCATGTCTTCCATAACTAAAGGAAAAGTCACCATGCTGACTTTGGCCTTGCAGCCAGTGTCCATCCCTCCTGCAGGAAAACCAGGTGTGTTTGTGCAATGGAAGGAGCCATTCACTCTCATCATGTGTTACAGCCCAGTATGGAAAACGTTTCACACTGATGATTTATAAAGTGTTTTAGGCAGCCCTTAAATAATGAGTTATAGCCAGGTATGACCATCCAAAGCCACTGAGGAAAATGGTCTCCTGCTCTTGTTGTGTTATTTCTGCTGCTCTGGTTGAAAGAGCTCAGCTCCCTGGCCCAGGTGCTCAGCCCAGTGCCAGAATTGACCCGTCTCAGTGCCATAGATGTCTGTTTTCTATTTGGCCAGTGGTATTCCCTGTGCAATATTAAAATGTCATCAATTCAGTTTAATAGGCCAAGTAAAGGCCTTAGTCAACCATTTAATAGCTAAGTAAAACATAGGGCAAATGCATATCAGTCCAGGGACTGCATTAAAAGTTTAAGGGTTCAATTAAGAGGCATCTCGCTGGTGTGTTCTCAGGAGGTTAGGAAAACAGAAATGCCAAATGTTTCCCCTGCTGCGGCTGTTAAGCACCAGGCTGGAAACCCCTTGTTAAAGTGCTTTTTGTTACAGTGCTATTCCAGTACATTAAAAGAACCTCTGTATAATAGTCCATTAAAATAAACTATTTATTGCAAAAATGGAGCTGATATTTATATGATTTGGGTTTTTTTAATAATTGTTTTTATTGTTGTTGTGCTGCAAGGTCCTGCCTTAAGGGCCACCTGAATGCAGAGGTGCCCAACCCTCCCACAAGGCAATGCCTGATAGCACAGTGCTCCCAAGGCTGAAAGTTCTGACACAAAACCAGATGAACTTCAGTTTCAGAGCTGCCCAAAGCCCTGTTTGAAGATGCAGAAGCAAGCTGCATTATTACAATTTTTCCTATGGTTCAGCATCCTTAAGGACACGGTCACCCAGGAGAAAGAACACGTTCATTAATAAGTGTTTTCAGATTCAAACAGACACTGACAATATAATGGACTAAAAATATTGTTGTAGAATAACAACCACATCCCAAAACACCTCAGCTTGCAAGAACAGACATCCCTTGGGTCAAATACAAGAGATCCAGGTTCTAGGCCTCAAACAGTCTGATGTGTTCATCACACAACCATGGGGTACATGTCCCACACACACACCCCCACAGACCTGGCCCAGCAGAGAAAATGGCATTGCTGCTGCAGTAAGGTTGTCCCTGCAGTGTTAGACCCACCCTGGGACCCACAGGTTTCTGCACTGGACCTCTTGGCCACCCTGAGATCAAGACCCCCACAAAAGATCAGTCTGAAATGCCATGCAGAGACTGGGATAAAAAGCAGCAGCTCCTCAGTGGAGCAGTGAGATCACAAGACTGGGCTTGCTCCAGAGACAGACGGCACAACAATAGTCACGATTTCTGCTGCCGTCGTTATTTATAGGCACAAAAATGTAGATCATTTAGCAACTCAGAGGGAGCTGCCAAACAGAGAGAGAGACAGCAGCTGAATCCACTGCTGAACAGTCAGCCGTGGTTCAGGATATTCCCTCCTGCAGCAGCAGATGCAAATTCTGCAGGGCAGCAGCTCTGGGGAGGGACGGTGCAGTTCTGCTGGCATCTGGTGCATGATGGCACATGAGCCACCAGCCAAGGCAAGATGGTAAATTTCAATATCCATACTGAAAAAAACAGTGAGATGCTGAGCCTTGAATCCCTGCAGTCAACTGGCATTTTATACCCTGACTAAAAAAAGCTTTGGTTTTGGCCCGAAGGTCCTCAAACAACAGATGGACACAGTATAAAGATGTGATCCCACAAATACTCTGTGAAGAACCCCAGCTGCAGGGAAAGACAAATGCAACCACCTAGAAAAAAGAGATATGAGTGATTTCAGCAGGTCCCAATACAGTGAGTGGGGTATTATGGACTTGCCAGGTCTCTCTGCCATGCTGCTCTCCCCTGTCACTCTGATGAAGGTTTCCTCTCCTGGCTCAGGGTACTGATGATGGTCAGAGCTTAGGTACTGTGCTCCCCCTCTCCTCATAGCTCATTGATTTGGGGAGGTCACCTTGTCTCCCTGCCCTCATCACCCCACTTGGGAAATACCCATCCCACATCCCGCAGTGCTGGGGGGCTCAGACTACAAGCTGCCACTGCCCTCATAATGAACACAACACTGAAACTGAAAACTGGGAAGAATTAACTTATTTTTTGTTTATTTTTTGTAATTTGATACAACTAACTCCAAACATTAAACGTATTTTCAAACAGTCATACTGGGAATAGATCATAGGGCGCAGTGCGAAAGCAACCAGTAATTCAAACATTAATGCTTTTTATTAAACAAATAAAACACTCTGACAAATGCCTCAGAGTCTACAAATTATTCTCACAACTATGCAGAACTACTTTATATTTCAGGTTTGGGGCATTGTTTAAAATTTATTCTAGCGCTGTTTTTAAGAAAAGTCAATTTATTTCACCCAAGTGTAGATTTAAGACATCAGAGAGCCATCTGGTGGTTTGATTGCCTTCTAATTAAAATTTGTCTCTTGGGCTCTTGACTTCCTCTGATGCAGAGCTAAGTTGTCTGCCCCAGAGCATAAAAGCAGAAGAATTAAGAACAGTAAGATGTGTGAAAGTAAAATTTAAGTACACAGAATATCAGAAAAGATTTTTGTCATTGATTTGTAAAAGTGAGCAGTCCACAAAGTAGTGGTGATGTGTTTTCTCTCTGACTTATCTTTTTCACAAGATTAGAAATGGAATAAAGTTTCACAAAAAACATCCTATGATGTAAAAAAAAAGTATTAAGTAAGCTTATGCTGCATTTCTATGGAACTGATGTTTTGTTTCTTAGAAAGCTTCACCGTTTTCCCCTATGATTTCATAAATCTTGAAAGAGAACTGTATCTGTGGCTTTGGGAATACAGAAAACAAAAAGAAAAAAAAGAGAAAAAACCTCAGATACTAAAATTAAGCATTAAGCTAGTTCAGGCATTCCCCTGGCATTTTTTTTTTCCAGAAGGGAATCAAAGCCCCATCACCAGTGTCTGGATGGGTCCCCACTGTTGAAGCTGCTGGGGGAAGGTTGGGGGTCCCAGCCTGGCACTGTCCCCAGGCACAGAGGTCTGGAACCAGCAGAAGCTGCAGCTCCCCTCCCTCTTGGACCTGTGCTAGGAGTGCAGGAGCCTGGCTGCCAAACCCACCTCGCCCAGGGCTCAGCAGAGGAAGAACTTGATAATTTAGCTAATTAAGTTAGTGCTGAGCTCATTACTGGTCAGAGACTGGAGTAAAAAACAACGGGCTACTTAGGAAGCTTTTCCCACCCTCAGGGATGGCAACAGCTGAGTGTCTTCATTATGACAAGTTTGATTGTCAACCCCTATACTCCAGCTAAATGTAATTTGGGATGCCCAAGTCCCTCCTGGCATTTGGCCCTTGTCTCAATTCCTGCACAGCCTGGTCCTAGTCCTAGTTCTAGTCCTAGTCCTAGTCCTAGTCCTAGTCCTAGTCCTAGTCCTAGTCCTAGTCCTAGTCCTAGTCCTAGTCCTAGTCCTAGTTCTAGTCCTTACCTCTCCCTTGTTGAACAGATCGGCCTCTGCAAGTTTTATTTCCAGATCTGAACCTTCTAAACACAAGTTCAGGCAGGGTCAGAGTGGATGTGCAATACCACTCTTGTGGTACACATATATCCTCCTCCTGATACATCCCAACCTGGATCAGGGTCACCACTGTCACTACTGGGGTTATGAAAAACTGATCCATGTGCTTTGGTGGATACTGAGAAAACACAAATTTGCAAATTGCATAGGTCTGATCAGTAATTGTGCAAACCTCTCCCTGGACTATGGAGAAGTGCTCACCAAGTGTAAACCAAGGGAAAATGCAGTGTTAACCAAGGGAAAAGATGGTGACCAGGCAGTATGTCCTCACTGGGAGGACACAGCAGATGTAATTTCCAAAAAGGGTGGCAGGAGTCACAGCTGAGCTGCAGCAAAGCAATTCTGTGCAAAGTCTGAGCTCTGGGATGTCACGGCTTTCCTGGAGTTCACACACATCATTAACCTGTCTGTGTTTGCCTGTAAAAAGACCCAAACCAGCAGAACCCTGATTTCAGCCTGAACCAGTGTTACTGCTTCCAACAAAAAGCACAAAGGAGAAAAGTTACTTAGAAACAAAACAGCAGTTTCTGAGGGTTTGTAGCAAGAGGAGAACAGCTACTGGGTTTGTTTTATACATTTGGCCGGGATATTGAGTGATTCATTCATCCTTCAGTGTTCGTGTTTCTCTTCCTTCCTCAGCCACTTTTTCTCCTTATTTCTGGTACTTTCATTCTTTGTATTTCTCCCTGATCCCCACAGGAGGAGCCTCAGTACCACGTTAGCAGGCAGAATTTGAGACTGCCAAAGAGCTCCTGCAGTTTCACCCCATACACACGGCTGTCCTTCCAGTTATTAGCCAGGAAAGATTTATTTTAAATGACTGTGAAAGAGCACACTGATCAGTCTGGAAAGATTTTCTAGGGATATTTTCCATGGACTGAGATCCCTTTAGTCAGAGGCACTTGGCACATCAGGAGCTATAATATGAGAATGTGATTCTCAATTCCATGTGTAGATGGTTATTTATGGGGACAAAGTTACATCAGAAAGCATTTGTAGGATCACAAGATGAAATACACCTTTAACACCTTCTCTTCCAGCAAATCACAGGAGATTTCTGAAGTGTTGGAGAGTAGTTGGTTATACAGCTTCAGCCTGGAAATGGGCAAAGCTGGGTTTTGAAAATTGTGTATTTCTGTTTTGACACCACCACAGGCTCCTTCTGTGCCCTACAGCACATTTTTCCCTTCCAAATGTTTCACATCACCTTCTGCTGTTTTTCTGATCTGTGAGCTCCAAAACTTGTGAGATCTCCAGGGTTAGAGCCTTACTAACCTCACAGCCTCACAGCATCCCCATAGTCAGGCTGGGAGCATGGATGGATCTTTCCCTTCCCATCCTCTCAGGTTCTCCAACCAAAAAGGATGTGATGCATCACCCCACAAACCTCCTAGAGCACATACATGGGCCCAGGATGCTGGAGATGCTGCCAGGGTGCCACTTTATATTTGGTCCTTGTGCTAAAAAAAATCTCAGCTGGCCTCTGGTTTCTGTTCTGAAACAGAAAAACAATTAAACCCTGTTTCTCCAACTAAAATTTGCTGGTAGTAGAAACAGTTGCTGGAGCAACTGCTTCTTGGTGCTCTAAGGCTGGTTAATTAGAAATCTATTGATTGATGTTATATGAGAAATAACAGATCTTTTATTTTTCAGCTGTTTAATTATTAATAAATTAATGAGATGGAAACTGAAGTGCAAGGAAAAATGGTTCTTAGTCTGAAGGAAGTTAATATAAAATCTAAAACGCATTCTCTTCCACCTTATTAACTTTGAGATTGATGTAATATCCTCAAGAGGTTTAGTTGGTCTCTTCTCTTAAGTTTATATTCAGATTTGCACAAAAGTAGTTCCTATATTCAGACTACATCTTGAAAGAATTTTCTTTTACAGAGTGATTTTTCGTATTTGGAAAAAGGAAAACAGAACAAAGCCATTTATAAAATGGTAAAATCTGAAGACAAATGTTACTCAGAAAACTTTTACTCCAGAGGAGAATCAGCCTGAGACAAGTTTTCCATCACTAAAACACAAAATGTACTATGCAAAATTTTAGGAGGAAATTCATTATATGGCCCATTACAGATCTTGGGGAACCAGACCCAATGCATCAGCAATATCAGCCAGTTTCTGTTCTCATTTTCTTGGCATTAGAGGCAATTTCAAACCACACCAGACAGAAGTAGGGAGAAAAAATCCTGCATCATTCTGTCCATCAAACTTTTAATTGTTGTCTCTGAGTTGCAGAATTGCTCTCCACTTCTCAGTACTGCTCAGCTTTGAGTGACAGATCTGCTCACATTTCATTCAGAGAACTTCAACTACTAGGAAAGTGTGTCCTCATACTCATAACAAAAATTTCCTTTCTTTCACGCTTTTCTTCCTTTCACACAACTCCTACCCTCTCTGAGGTGGATGTCTCAAACCCAGCACCACCATGGAAACCTCAGCTTTGATGTCCTTTTGGTGTGGCTGTTCCCGAAGGTCTAGTATCCAATGGGATGCTTCCCAAATCTTCCTGCCCCTTCTCTGTGAGCTACCACTGGAATCACCACTGCTGCTACATCACAAACCCTGTCAGGATCTCCTTCTCCTTCTGAGGGCATCTGGAAACCCCATCACTAACACCCAAACCACAAACACTTCTTCCCTGCCATTGGGAAACTCTGAGCTGTTTATGGACCACATGTTACCATCTTCTAAAATTCAAAAGAATATGTTAAAATTACCATAACTTAATGTCACAGGAGAGATGAGCTCCAAATTCTTTGGAATTTCTTGCTGAACAGAATTTTCTGCAGCCGGTATTTATTTTTCCCTGAAAAAAATGGATACTTCCTTCTCACCTCAGTAAGAGCCTGAATCACAGCTCACTGAGCATATGGAAAAACTCACTGTGACTTCAGTGGTTTTGAGCAACGTCCCACATGCACACGTAAGCTTTTAACCCAAATGTCCTCCCAGAGCATGGTTTCACAGAATCACAAGGTTGGAAGAGACCTTCAAGCTCACTGAGTCCAACCCATGCCCCAACACCTCAACTAAACCGTGGCACTGAGTGCCACATCCAATCTTTTTTTAAACACATCCAGGGATGGTGACTCTGCCACCTCCCTGGGCAGGTCATTCCAGTACTTTATCATTCTTTCTGTAAAAAACTTCCCAATATCCAACCTATATTTCCCTTGGCACAGCTTGAGACTGTGTCCTAGACTGGGGGTTTGCTGATGTTTCTTCTTGAGAAACAGAGAGATTTGCAGAGCCATACTTGCTGCTGCAGGTTAACAGCACCACAGGAATTGTCTCCTGACTTTTTTAACACCTGCAGTCAGAGTTTGGAATTAGAAAAGTCTGTCACCATTTTCCAAGAGCAGCCAGTTTCTCTCCCCTAGCAGCCTGCATCCACCACATACTGTGCATAACATATCCTGTATTCATCATTGCTTGGTCAAAATAACCTTTTGAGCTCTTTTAAACTCTTCTCTGGCATTTCTGCCAACCTCTTAAAACATTTCTGTACTTCTTGTCTCAGATAGTCTCAATATCCTAATGCTTTTTCAAACATCGTGGGTGATGCATGAAACTCTACATTCCCCTGTCAAGCCCTCAAAATAACCACTCTATACTTGGAAAAGGAAACACCCTCTGTTTCAGTCACCAGGAAACACTGAGCTGTTTATGGGGCACATGCTACCACTTTCAAACCTTACAAGAATATGTATTTCCTTCTGTTGAAGGCACTGTTGTAGGATCTCTCTTTAGCAGGGAGATACCAACACAAAACACACAGGAATCCACTTATATGCAAGATATAACTCTACTCCTCCATCTGATTAGCCAACGATTCAAAAATTGTTAGGAGATATGTGGGGAAGGGACAGAAAGGCCCATGTTTCTCTCTGGGAAATCAGCTTGAAATGGATGCTGTAAGTAACACATGCAAATATCCTTTTGTGTGTTTGACAATTTAGTTTAGACTTTAATTGCTGAACTGAATCACTTTAAAATTGCATAGTAAAAGTAATGACTGCAAAATCATAAATGTATGAGTATAAATACCTTTTAAATATCTTGAAATTTCAGACAGTGAATCAAAGAGAAACAGAGGATGCAGTCTTATTTTTAATCATTTTCCTACTACTCAAATTATAAGAAACAATGAAATACATCATAAGAGACATCCTGGAATATTTTGGCATGCTGCTGAACTGATATTCAATGGCTTGACATGCTATCTTGGATAATTTAACTTTGAAACCTTTGTTAATTCTTTTCTGGATTACTGCCGACATAAACTTGATTTCAGAGCTCACCCTGTTTGGCTTTGCACATCTGAACTGTGAACGACATAAAACACATTAAGTAGCTCCTGGAGAACTCTTTAAAAGTGTTATTGATCAGAACAGTGTTTGAGTGCTGGGTTGGCCGTGTGAGTGGCAGTGAACCCACAACATGAGGGGTGAAGGGCAGCAAGAAAAGGAAACTTAGAGGATACTGTGCTCGAGATTGCACATCTTGCTGGGCTGCTCTCAGCAGCTCAAATGTAATGGCTTGGTCCATGCTGAAGGCTGAGCCTCCTAACAGCCAATCATGATATCAAATCATGATTTTCAGGGGTGTGAGACAGCACACAACTCCTGCACATCACAGCCTTCCAGCATAGTCTTCCTCATCCTCGTCCACTCTGCCACACCAGGCACAGCCTGTCAGGCTCGAGGCTCTCTGACTGGGGGTCCTGTTGGTTCTCTCTTCCTCACTGTCTTTGAGTGTGGACTTTTCCCAGAGACCCCCCGAGTGTCCCGCCTTTCCTGCCAGCTCTGACTCAGCCAGCGTAGGACTGAAGCAGCAGTGAGAGGCAGATCCGTGACAGCTTCCTCCCAACTTACTCCCTCCTCTCCTCCCTCACGGCCGAGCAGCTCTTCACACCGCCGGGGAAGCACAGGATGCTGCCTCAGCACTGACTCCTACCCACCAGCTGCTGTGCTCAACTCAGGATCAGCAGTGTCCTCTCTGCCCTGGAACAGGAGCAACCAGCCTGGCCTCCAGGACCAGAGACACCAAGTCCAGCTCTAAGCCCCTCTCCTCCCCAGTCCTCACATTGACCAGGATGGGAGACATGAACGTCCTCTCAAGAAGGTTTTGGATTTGCTTGAGGATCTGACCATGCTGATCCACTGTCAGGACTTTGGGGTCTCCCTCTGCTTGAGGAGAGATGTAGGACACAACTACAAATGCCAGCCAAAGAAAGGCCAGGAAATTATTCCAAGCCTCTCTTTGGCATGGAATGCATGAGGTTCAAGGATTCCCTCCTAGGTCACACCCTGGCTCTGGTTTGGATCAGTACAAAACCAACATCTCCAACACATTCCAGCTTCCCACAGTGGTCACACGCTCTGTGCCATGCTGTGAAAGTGGACTGCAACATGGTCCTTCTCATGCTGTGACATCTTTTGGCCTGGAAAATGCCCAGCAGCATATTGATCATATTTGAGGGACATCATGGCACCATCTGAGGCCTCAAGGAGACAAGGACCACTGCTCTGTGCTGTGGATGTCCATGAGGTGCAGAGCAGCCTGGCCACAAGCAGGGTAAGTGAAGTTTGCCCTAGGCTTGCCCAGGAGTCATGAATGAGCCCTTTGCCCTCTTTGTTTAGTAAGCCTGAAACAGACAGGCCTGGGAAGAATTCCTTGTTGTAAGCAGCAGGTTTGGTCCACTCCTACCCTTTTATCTGCAAATTTTGTTCACCAAAGTATTTACTTCCCTAGCTTATCATAACCACTCTACCATCCCATGCAATGCTGGTTTTTTTCCAATTACTATAGATCCTTCCAGAGCAAAACCTAATCTTTCACCTACAGGACTGATTCCATCAAAGTTAGCAGAAAATTCCTAGCTGAACTCAGCCACAGCATGTTGTGCCCCTAGATGTGAGCACAGACACAGAGTCTCTGCATTCTGCAGGGCTGAGAAAGCCCCAGGCAGTGTCAGAGCTGACACCAACTCCTTGGCTGGGTAAGTAAAGCAGATCAGTACTGCTTACCACCATCCTCATCCCACTAGTCCTGTTTGTTCTCTGTCTTCCAATCTCTCCACAGAGTCCTCAAACGTCCCTTTGAGGTGTTTGGTTTGTACCAAGTAAAGGTAAAGGGAATAGGGTATTCCTTGCTGGACATGAAATGAGATTATCCAGTGGTCCCAGATGGTTTGATGGTTGTTATTTTCATCAGCCTGTTGCTTAATGTAGTTTTGATAGGAGAGGGAAGTCTTTGCTCAACACAGTTGAGCCCAGGAGCCAGATCATGGCAGAAATCACCAGGTCAATGTCATTTCAAGACACAACTGGAACCCCTCCACAAGCCTGGGAGTAAGCACCAGATCACTGTAGCCAGAGAACAGCCATTCCTTTGGTTTTGAAGACAAAATTTACCCTAATGCAGACATGTGGTGCTTTCTCTGCACTGCACAACATCTGTGGTCATTTGTCCTGGTCATTTGAGAGATGACCTCCCTAAGTGTACTACAACACTTCCACCTTTAAGCACAGCAGTCTGAAGTTACCTACCCAGGGCTTTCAACAATTTATCTGACCACACATAAGTCATCCACCAAATTACTTGTTAAATCAACTGAAGGGTGTATTTCAGAGGAAATACAGAAAGTGCAGCTCAAGACAGTACTCAGAATAGCCAAAGATGAAATTCAGTCATCCAGCTCAACTTGGTGCAGAATTGTTATATCTGGTGGGTCTGTGGTCTCTGTCCTGTATGTACCCTACAACTCCACCCATGTGCAGCATCACCTCTCAACCTCACCTTGGTTTGTTTTTGTTCTATAACACGACTGTTAACAACTTCCCTGCAAAAATCATATCCAGGGGATTACTAATCTTGTAATCTATGATTTATGAGATTGTGGGAGTGGGTCTTTGTTTCCTGGACAGTTATATTTTAACATATTGCTTGGACTTATTAATGCACACGATAGAAATAAATCTATTCACTAGGCCTCAAATTTGTAAAGGGCTCATTGAAATGATAAGGGAAATGCTTAGAAAACTGCTGGAAAAATACAAAACCATCAGTTAATTAACTGAGGAACTGCAGGAATAGCTGAATTAGCCCATTTCCTTGCTGTAGGTAAAGATTAAAATGTATTCAATTCATGGCAGTTTTCAAGTTGCTAAGGATTATGAGAACAATGCACACTATTTTCAGCTTGCCAAGAGGAGTGAATCAAATGCAAGAGCCCAATCCTTCAAAAACCGCCCTTCAGATGATTCATCTGCAGAAGCCTGGCTGGAACACCCTGCATGGCCTGACACCATCACACTGTCTCTCTGTGGGAGTCAAGGCAAAGTCCTCACCACACATTGAGACATGTAATTAAGAGACTGAAAGTGCTCAAGGTCAGGTTGGATGGAGGTTTGAGCAATTTCATCTAATGAAACATGTCCCTGCTCAATGGCAGAGGTGGTTGGACTAGATAACTTTTAAAAAGTCCCTTCTGATTCAAACTCTTCAGTGACTCTACAACTTATCAGAAAATAAAATTTTAGAATCTTCAAAAGAGATTCTGAACCTATTGCCAGGAATAAAACCTTACAAGAAACTGCACTTGCTTTTCACCTCTCTGTACCAATGAGTTCTACAGGGCAAAAGCTTCACAGCTTAACTGTGCAAGACTAAGCTACTCTGGAATCTGATGCTATCTGCTGAGTAGGAATTCAAGATGAGGGGAAGCAGGATACCTTTTGCTTTAGGAATTTCTCTGAAAACCATAAAGAATGTCCAATTCTTTAAAATGAACTTTAAAATTACATGAGAAGTAAAGCTTTGGGGAAAAAATGGTGTTTTTTTCTGAACACAATGCTAATATTCACATTCTAAAGGGCACTTTTGTCTTCAGACTAAAGAAAATGGATTATTTATGCATTCAAAGTCCAAACAGAATAAAAGCAGTACATATTTCCTTTGCCTTGCAAATAACTATTCCACAGGAACAGGAACTGGAGGCAATGAATATAATTTACTACCAAGAGGCTGTAGATTAAGTAAACAGCAAGGAAGTAAATTTTGCATTCACAGCCACGTGGCGTGGTGTATGCACGACTGAGGGCACACCAGACAGTGTCTCAAACCTAGAGGCAATTCTCCTGCCACAGAGCCAATTCTCTTGCTGCTAGCTGGGGTTCCCTCTCCCATTTATTCTCCTTCTTGTCCTGCCCTTGGGAAAGACTGAATCACCAAGCAGAGGTACCTGTGGCTAAATAAAGTTTGGCATCCACAGGTGGGAATTAGGTGGCAGGATGTGATTCTGCAAAGCACTTCTGAGACCCTCGTGTTCTTGCCAGTGGTGAGACTGGACAGGCTGCAGTTTGAATTGTGTCAGAAAGCCCTGAAAAGAGCGTGCCAGAAGGAGCTCTTGGTGCAGTGATTTGTGCCACAGGGTGATGGAGAGTGGTGCCAGACCAACACTTAATGGATAAATGGAGTTGTTCCCACTCTGAAATCTAAAAATTTAAACCAGGAGAAGGCTTTTAGATGCTTTGCTTTTCTTTTTTAATGGCTTTTTGGTGACAGTGTCCATATTTTTTGCAGAGAGGGAGCAGGATTCAGACGATTTATTTTGAGAAATCCTTTGAAATGGAACTAAACCAGCCTTTAAGCAATATCACTGTGCCAGAAGCTGTACTTTAATCCACTTGGTGTTTGCACAATATATTCGTCCGAGGCACTTACATGCCTAAACTGATATTATTATCTCAAAACTTCGTAGAGTTTAACACATTTATACTCACAGCATCCACATATGGCAGAAAAGGCTGTTATTTTCACTTCCCAAAGGAGGAACAGAGGCCTGGAGGCTGTGCCTGGTCTGTCCCTGAACAGAAACAGCACACTGCCTCACAATTGCCCACACAGACAGGGCTGATGGCACACTCCCCTGAGCTGGTTCTCCCTGAGCCAGCCATCCTCCCGGCCAGTGCCTGCACACAGCTCAGTGGACAGCACCAATACACACTTTTTGTATTTACTGGTAGAGATAGGAGTCAAAAAGATCATTCATATCCACCCCCAGAGTGGGATTATGATGCCCAAGCACACCCAGACAATTTTCACAGCAGGGTTGGTGGGTCTGATTACCCTTATATATCAAGTGTACTCTTATGCCCCCAAGCACTCTACTCCAAAGGCCCTTTCTGGTGATTATTATTTAGGACAGTAAGTATTTCAAACATAGAGCTGCTAAATAGTTATCTTACTTGTTATTGTAATGCATCCTGGGACATCCATCACTTTGAGCTTACTCCTTTGCGTGTACAAAGAGAGAGATGGGGACAAGACACAAGCATGACTTTCCTTCTGAGCTGGAGGGCACCCAGGCACACTGAGAATTCCCAAATCACCCTCCACACCTTGCCTCCACACAGATCCAGTCACACTGCATGGGGGAAGCATGAGCAGAGGTGCTGGAGCCCCCTGTACCACATGCTTTGGCACATTGCTCCTACATCCCCATACCTGCAATAACCACTTCCACCTCCCTGCAGCACAAAGAAATGAACATTAAAATTCAGAATACTGCTGTTCAGTTTTTACCCAGCCTGGGTTTAAGCTGCTGCTTTATAGCTCTTCCTTACCAAGTTTTAACTGATGACTCTTTTTGTTTCCCTCCATTGATGGTATGATGCATTTGGCTGCCCCCACATCTATGCACAGTAGGTGAAATCCTGGCTTTATGTAAGTGGATTTTTAACTCTGGATGTCATACATCTGCTGCTTGAGATACCTACATCATAAGAATAAATAAATCTATGCAATGATGATGGCCATCACCAGTCATGCTGTTACACTGAGTCACCAGACAGCCTGGGCTCTGTTTGCTGTAGGTTTCTGCACTGACATGGATGGGATGGAGGGATAAAGCCACTGCACAGCTACTGCAGAGCGTGGGATTAAGGCATGCCTGAATATGTTTTTCAAAACAGTCAATAGGTCCTAGCAAACAAGTCCATTCACTTTTGCACAGATGGACCACAGTGCTCCTCAGTGAACAACACCAGAGGCTGGACTTCAGTACTCTTATTTCTTTTAACAACTTACTCCACAAAGAGCAGCACTGACTCAAGAGGAAAAACCCTGACAAACAAAAACCCAATTAATCTTACCCAGAATTAATTAGGAAGGTATTCTCTTTCTGCTAGCAGGGAAATTAAAAGACAAAGTGATCTGAGACCACAATGTAAATCAATGACAGAGTAAGACAAAAACTCCAGATTTTCAGATCTGTGTGCTCTAACCACAAAAACATCCTCACAAGACTTCGAGAACAGCAGCCACTGGTTCCTGTTACACACTGTTGGTAAACAGGATAGAATATTTTTCCATAGATAAAAAGACCTGGCCTTTACCCACACTGCTACATTTTTCAGCTTAGAGAAGAAGATTAGAATTCCTTTAGCAGGATAAACTCAGTCTTCCCAGCACATCAGAGACAGCCTAATGAGCACCTACCACTGAGATGCTGTGTCTGCTTCTGCTTTCTCTTCCATATGGCTCAGCTTCTGCTTTTCCCTCCTCCTCTTTTGAGCCATGAGCTGCCTCCTCTGCCACTGTCCCTGGGGCTGCATTGGGAGCTCCTGTTCCAGGGCTGTGCCAGGAGCCACACACCAGAATTTCGAGCCAAACAACCCTTCCTGATTCATCAAGGGCCCATTGGGGTTTGCAGTGGTCCTTCACAATGGCAGAGGCACACCTTTATGCCATTTGCCTTGCCAGAGGCTGTCACACACCAGGCAAAGTGACCAGGCAATAAAATATAGCTGCCCCCAACAGCACCCAAGGACTTGTACAAACACACTGGCTTTAGGTGACCTGGAGCAAAACTGAGACAAGTAACAAGAAAAGCTTCCACCCTGTGCTGCTGCAGTTTTGGGGAGCACTATGCCCACCAGTGTGACCAGGGAAACCTGCAGTGAAACACCTGGAGCAGGAAGGACCCCTTGGATGAAGACACATGCCAGGTGGAGAGGGCTGAGAGCAGGCTTGTGCTCAGGAAAGCTCAGCCCCAGGTGGAAATATGACTATCAACTGGCCCCATTTCACAGCATGTTGCAAGGGAATTCAGGCCAGGGAAAAGCTCTAGATCTTCAGCCAAGAACAGACAGCAGCTCATCAGTTATTTTGTTATTTTTCCTTTCCTTCCCACTTTTTTTTTTACCTATGGTGTTGTGCAAACTGTTGCCTTTTTGCTCTAAACTTTCAAACATACACAGCCATAAAGGTAGTAGCACATTTCTTTAGTTAATTTAGCTCAGGTGGGACCAGGATTAAAGGAGAGGCTGCTCAAAAGCACCTCTCTCCATCTTGGTGTGAATTGTTTCCAGCAGCAACCCTGCCTGCTCCTGTCTGTGGGCATGAGCACTCCTGCACGTCACAAGCACTCCTCATTCCCATTCCATTATAAAATAAATGCCCACACACATCAGAGGAATGCTCTTTCCCCAAAATGCTCCCACTTGCTGTTTCTAGGAGCTGCCATGACTCTCCTGACAGTGGTCACATGCCCATAGCAAGGAGAGGGATTCCAGCTGCAACCATGTTAAGCTGTGGGAGAAGAGAGTGCAAAATAAACTGCCTTTCTCTAGGAAATTTGCCTTTTAAAATACATTTCATCTGGTGACACAATCATCAGTGACAGAGAGCTAACCTACATTTCCCCAGCCACCCTTCAGACAAGGCAAGACAGCACCAATGGGAAGCAAAACCTCTCTCCAGCAAATCCATCTTCAAAAGCATCTGAAAAGAGCAGATTTAAAAGTCTCTGGCAGGGAGTTTTCAACCCCAAGAAGCAAAATGTCAGAAGCACTTTCTGCAAGTGGTCCTGTCCCACACTTACAGGAAAACAAGCCTTAATGGATGGGAAAGACCCTGGGCTGCAGTGAGATAAATATTCCTGCAGATAAGCCTGGTGAGCAATCAGAGCAAGGTAATTTCTCTCTTCTCTGCTCAGCATTGCTTAATGATGGCTACACCTCTCCTGTCCTCTGGCACTGGGCAATGTTTTGCAGCAGGGTGACCATGAACTTTAGGACTGAGTGTATCTGACATCACCATCACAACAAGCAGCATCACAGTGCTGGCAGAATGGATGCCTAGCTCTGTGTTCTGCTAAAGGAATAACCCCTTTTCTGCAGCTGCAAGAGACTCACAGCAGATTTTTCATGGCAAAAACCCTACGGCAGAGAGAAATATAATTGCACGAATTTTAATTTTCTACCTGATTTTTCATATTATGGATGCCAAGCCCAGTTTTTAGTAATGCTGCCTCTGTTTATGCTAATGTAGGTTTTAAAATCTCAGCTCCCTTTCAGTGGATTTCAAACTGTGTTTCTGACTCTTTCTTTACAATGCATGCTGGAGAATTGTATCTTCTTTCCTCAGGGACATCTGGACATTTAAAGGCTCCACTACGTCTCACTCAAGGATATCAGTGTTCCTTAGAGTATCATCAATGAGGGATGAAGAAAATACAATTACAGAGTGGTTAAATGCTCCTTGCCAACAGAATAATCAGACAGAATAAACACCAAACTCCTCCAAACCATCTTCACAACTAGTAGAGAAAGCCTTTTTCAGCTAAGCCAGGATCACACAGCCCCAAAGGGGAATTTTGTCTTGCAGCAGGGAAAAGATGACATAAATATTTGGGTCTCTGAACACACTTTTTCTCCAATTTAAGAGAAAAAAATGGCCTTTACGGGCTAAGATATAACCATGTGGCATGAATCAGAATGAAATGAGCACATGTTCTATAAATGCATCAAAGAAAGGCTTCACTAGCAACAATATTTTCTTTTTGTATAAAATGCTTAAAAAAGTAAAAGTTTGGCTACAGCAGACCTAACCAGTGTTTCTGGAAAATAAAAAAAAAAAAAGAAAAAAAAGAAAAACAAAATCCTCCACATTCATTTTCCACTGAATAATTTTCCAGGGAGAATGTTTAAAGCAGAAACCTATGGCAAGTATTTCTGCAGACCTATGAAAATAGTTTCTGTGAGAGGAGGTAACCACAGTACTGGAATACGAAGTCAAAACAGGGTTTCAAACAGCAACCTGTACTTCCACAAAAAATTCTAGGTTTTACACTCTCCTGTTTAAGGCCTTGACCCCCAGCCCAGCCACAGAAATCTTATCAACCTGGTTTTAAAAATGCACCTTATGTAGAGATTTTGGGGCAATGCAGACAAAATGTCTAGTGAGAGATCTTTTCTTTGAGAGTGAATATGAATGGGATGATAATGCTCCATCATCACCTGCTGTAATACAATGCAATTGTAGGTGCAGGTTAGCCCAGCACTGACTCTGGAGTCACTTACAGACTCTTGAGCAGAGTCACCTACCTGCCTGTACAGCCTGGAACACAGGCTGGAGCTGAGACATGAGCATGCCTGGGGAATTGAGCCTATTTTTCTGCCACAAAATCATGGAATGTCTTCTGGAACACACTGACATGTAACACTCACCAGCCTCCCACTGCCCCCTTCACCACAGCCTGTACAACCTTCCTCCAGAAAAAAAACTTTTAATAATGTTTTCCATGCAGAAGAATGGACTTGGGAACGCCCACGTTGATTTTGCATCTTGATTCAGCGCCGCGTTATTTCACTTCAAAGCTCTGCAGGTTGTTATGAAAAGCCTTTTCTGTTTAAATAAGTGTAACCATTTAATCAGAATGACTCCACGTCATGCCTGAGAGAGATCCCACTGTATCATAATGAATTCTCAAACTGTGGCATATATGGATTTAACATTTATTATATGCCTTGCTGCAAAGCCCCTTCCACCTGAATTAAACACCAGCTATTTAATTGACTTTGGTGCACCACAGTGTAAATTACCAAGAGCTGAGAGAAGCAGAACTAAATCTAAAAGACTCATTCAGTGACTACATGAACATCAAGTAACCAGCAGTGAAACTTCTGGGCAAAGCATGAAAGGAAGGAGATGCTTATCCAAAGCCAACAAAATGGAAAGAAAATTGCTAGGGCTCTAAATAGCCACCTTCCTGCTGTTTGGAGAGAAAAGCCTCCCTCCTGCTCTCAGGGAAGCAGTGATAGTATACAGGATTACTGGCAGATCTCTATGCTGCCCCATCAATTGCCTGTTCCAGTCCAAGCCACACAACACAGGCAAGTACAGCCCCCCAGCCCAGCTGCAAGAGAGCCTTGAATGGGGCCTTAGAGAGGCAGCTGCTTCAAGGCTGAGGAAGGAGCTCAAGCTGATGGTGCCAAAACCTATTGCTATTAAAAAAAAATACAATCAAGGTACATATTGTCACCCTAAGGATTTGGTACCAGCCCTTGCTGGGGAGTGGGCATTACACCAAATAACTCTCAGAAAGTACTTGTTTATTGTAATCACCAGCATAGGAAAACAAATAGGAAAGCAAATTTATGAGACCTTCAAATCTTTTTGTAGCTTTAAAGATTAATATAGTAGAACAAGTTTTATTTTGAATTTTGGCCAAACCCTTTGTCTTCTCTATTGACAACAGCAGCTTTGCAACAATAGATATCTTTAAAAAAATCCATTTTCATCTGAACTGTTTACATTTCTGTAAAAGCAAACAGTGTTATAATGCTGTCTGTTCAATGAAAATGAGAAAATTTTTCTCCATTACTTCTTTATTCTCAAGGCTACAGGAAAAAAAGATAACCACTCTCCATCAGGAGTAGCATGTCACTTCAATTGAAAAAAATAACCTCAAACCATAATGCTGCCTTGCTAATGAGTCCTTACTGGAATGTTTTGACTAAGGTAACAATAACGAGTGCAAGCTTTGGAACAAGGATGCTGACAATTGTCTACAACTCTTGAAGGTGACAGAATCTTCTAAGTGCTTTTGGAAGGCATCATGGGAAAGTTTTTTGTCATCTCCAAGGTGAAGAAGACTCTCACCATTCCTCTGCTGCTGTAGCAAGGCTGGGCTGCTGCCCAGGGACTCTAAAATGCCTGGTCCTAGCCACAGCTGAAGCACAAGGAAGCAACAGGACTGCTGCTCAGGAAAAGGTGCTGTGTTTGGAGAAGACATGGGGACTAGGAGTTACCAAAAATTCTGCCATAGCCAGAAAAAACAAGAAGAAAAATGAAAGGTGCTGGGAGCAGCTAGGACTAGCCAATGAGCACACTCACACTTTCAGGATCACACAGACTCCACACAATTACAGGTGTATAAAAGCCACTCTGGTGGTCAATCTGTGGTCTGTTAATCTTTTACCAATAAATTTGCCCATGCCCTGATATCTACCCCAAAATTAATCTTTTCTAGTCTGCTTATAACCTCTCTGCCACTGGAAAAGGGGAGATCCTCCTTCACATTTAGCACTGACCAGTGTAACCCAACTGATGGCATAATCCTTTTTTCCACAAAAGAAAAGATGTTAAATTGATACTGGATTAATAACTGCTACTTTTCTGCTCCTGAATAGCCCAGTATGCTTTTATTATCCATTGGTAATGCCCTGGAATAGGCTGACCAGAGAAGTTGTGGCTGTCTCATCGCTGGAAGTGTTTAAGGCTAGGTTGGATGTGGCTTTGAGCAACCTGGTCTACTGTAAGGCCTCCCTGCCCAGGGCAGGGTGTTGGAACTGGATGATCTCTAAAGTCCCTTCCAACTAAAATCTTTGGTTCTATGATATAAATTCCATTGTGAATGCAGAGAGATTTCCTTCTCTCTTTTGCATAAAGCTTACACAAAACCCCCCAAGCAGGGGAACAAGCCTCACCTAAGGAATGTGGCATGGCAGATCTGTGTTTTGCTTTAATTAGCATCCTGATGCGATACCGGCTTGGCACGCAGATCTCTGTTTTGGAACGCACCGAGCTCTCGCTAGACTCCGTCAGGAACCTGGCAAACACAACACTTCCTGCCATTGTCTGGTGTTTTTCTTGGAGGCTGAATATTTTCATTGAAATGTCACTTACATACACAGCTCATGCTCGGCTGCTCTCGGAGTGCACTCAGGCATTGGGCGTTCAAAAAACAAAGTGAATTCAGCACTTAATCACAGCTTAGCACTCTGCTTACTTATTAGCAAAAACATACAGTTGAAAGCAAAATCACAAGCAGAGTGGTTACAGTAATAACAAAAAACTTGTGCAGATTTTAGCACTGGTGAGTACCTGCCTGTTTGAGCTGCTTCCCAAGGCATTGCAGGGTTATAAGGTGCTCGTGTCTGGCAGGGTAGAGCTGATAAACAGCAGGAATGGGACACTGGGGTTCTGAGCCTGCAAACTTGTGGGCAGAGCTTTCCTCAGTGCGTGACTTGCACCCGGCAAAAAGGAGCCTCCGTCATCTCAGCTTTTCTGTGACAGAAATCATCTGAATAATTCATCAGAGTTAAGAGACCAAGCTGGAAAAACTTCAGGGTTGGGGGTTTTGGCTCAGCCTGGGCTGGGTTTTTTGCAAAGGTAAGGAGAAGTACTTCAGGGTTGGGTCAAACAGGATGTTCACCCTAAAAACTTGTTCTCAGCAGGGACGTCAAAGACTCAAAAGACATCACACAAGGGAAATACTCTGGTTTCTTTGGAGAACCAGAAACAGCAGCTGACAGGATCTAGGTAAAGCAGTCCTGCCAAGGGGATCAGATCACAGATGCTCCAAAGAGGTGGAACACTATACCAGACAAACTGGTACAGGGTCTGTACCCTGAAAACCCTGAAAATAAGGTTTTCACTTTCTTTAACTAGATCCTAGTATTGATAGGAATTCCTCTGGATTTGTCAATATTCTTGACTCTGCAAAAAATTGCAATGAAACTCAGAGATGGGTCTTCACCTTTGCCCATTACTAACCTAGCTGCACACTACCCTGGGCTGCTCAATATGTTTTGGAGGTGCATTTTAGACCCATTTTTAGCCTGTTTTCCAAAGGCAGTGAGGCAGTGACTCTCCATCCCAGCTTGCTAGCTCTTAGTAATTTCTGACCCATTGGGTGAACTTCAACCAACTTTGACAGAAGAGCAGAGGTAGCAAAAATATTAAGTTCCTACCTATTTTAAGCAAATATGGATGAATAAAGGAGAAAAATGAAAATTACTGTCTTAATTATTTTTAACATGATCCCATACTGTGCTGGAGAAGCAACAGCCCCAGATCCTGAGGCTTTGACTAGTACAGGTTACACAAAAATCTCAGGGAAACCAAACTATGCTGCTTCACACTTCAATGCAGGTGAACAATAGAGATTAAATCAGTCAAGCCTTGGAAAGCTGCTCTGATCTACCCAGGCAGCACAATCAGAAACAGCTTTTGCAAATGGACCCACAAAACTCAGGTGGAAAAGACATTTAGACTAGATTATTAGGAAAAATTTCTTCACTAAAAGGATTGTCAAGCACAGGAACAGACTGTAGAGGGAAGTGGTGGAGTCACCATCTCTGAAGGTACTTAGAAGATGTGCAGATGTGACACCTGGGGATATGGTGGGATTGGCAGTGACAGGTTAATGGTTGGACTCAATGATCTTTGAGGCCTTTTCCAACCTAAATGATTCTAAGATTCCACGTGTTTATGTAAATCCATTTTTATGCATAATTTTCCAGCATGCAGAAAATGAATCATCAATACCCAAAGAGGCTGATTATGCTAATGAAGCATTAGTATCTGACATCACCAACCACAACAGATTATCAAGATCTTTCCCTATACTGACAGGTGAAATAAGGCAGATCACTTCTAAGATACAGTAAGGTAATTCTTACCAAATGGCACCAACAGCAACCAAAAATCCTATAACTGCTCATTAACAGAACTTACTATTACACCAAAATTGTTCAGTAAAACTATTTCTGAAAGCAATTCATTTCCCCCCTGTCTTCTACCATATCCTCTGGGGAAATCTCAAGCAGCATCCAGAAGGAATGAAGCTTTCAGAGTTTCATTTTAATTTTTGTCTTTGTTGCCTGTGTAGGTCTTAACAGTACTATAGGAAATTCAAGCTTGGGAAGGAGCAGATTTCTTGGTTGGAAAGCAGATCATCCTCATGGAAATATGACAAATGTTCTACAGTATTTTTCTACAGTGCCTGCAAAAGTTTGGCAGAGTCATCACAGGAGAGGCAGCAATTTTCTACATTTGTATTTGGCTTTGCAGCTGCACCAGTGACCACCTCACACCAAAGCTGAACTACACTGCTGGGACTGAAAGACAGTAAGGAGCCATCCACAACCTCGCCAAACTTAGAAACACTGGGTTGGAATATCTTGCATTTTGGGAAAATAAATAAAGAAAAAATAGCCCTGCCCTGCCCTTTTTGAGGAACAGTATAATCCCTCAAGACAGCACATGAAATTCTGAGTTGTNAAAATAAATAAAGAAAAAATAGCCCTTTTTTATTAAGGGCTATTTTTATTATTCCTGTTAAGGAACAGTATAACCCCTCAAGACAGCACATGAAATTGTGAGTTGCCAAATCCAGCAATCTCCAACCTGGACTTCTGGTCTACCTTGCACTGAGAGGATTGTGTCAGTTTGAACAGTTCTGTGATGGCTTGTATACAATATATGTGAAAACAAGGTGGTGAAACCAAAGCCAGAGATCTTATTTCCATGAACATGCTGGCAAACACACAGGGCAGATTCACCAACAGCTACGTAACTCTGGGAAGTGCTCCCAGGGGGGACTGGCAGGAACAAATTAAGTGTCAAGTAGACAGGGACAGCTGTCTCTTAACCTCCCTTCTTTCCAAGTCCAGCACAGACACTGAGACCTTGACTTGCCCATATCTTTGACAGAATAAATGAGGTGTGATATTTACCCTTCAAGCTGGCCTGCTAACAAGCATGGCTTTCATGTAAAAGGAGATGCACTCAAGGACAAACATAAACAGGGAGGCTTGGTCTGCCTTCAAAAACCTTCTCCCACAGAGGTGCTGCGAGATGCTCAGGGACTGTAATGTGAATTTTCCACAACATAGCAAGGAGTGGTCTAGAGTTTGGTAATGAAAATGCTGTCCACACCACAAAATAATCCTTGGAAAGTATTAGCTAGAGTCCACTTAGCAAGCAATGACCAGGAAAAAGGACATATGGATTTGAGATTTGTTGTGCTCATGATACTGACCTTTGAGTGGCCCTGATTTTACCCCTTCTTTGTTTTGCAGTCTAAATGTGATCAGCTTTCTCAAAGCTGCTTGATCAGAACCCCTTCTGCTTCACAGAAGACAAGTGTTAAAGGTAGGCAAAATTAGGAGAAATTGTTTAGGAGAAATACACAAAAATGAGAAGCTGAAAAACCCACAGGGAATCTAATAATAATCAGGGCAGAAATATAAACAAAAAGATAAGATACTTCATGCTGTGCAATGGTTCACAGCCATTGTATCAACAAGTTGGTGTTACCTTGGAAACAAGAGATTATCCATACATGCCTTCTCCCAAACAGGAATCCATGAAAGGAGGCAAGCAAAATGGATTTTGAGCCTCCTGGACTTTGCAATGTTGCCAGCCAACTCTTGATACCAATTGATCCCAAGCCTAACCATTGATGAAAACTCAGAAGCAGTGCAGAGGTTGCACCATCCTTCATGTAACATCCAAAGAGATGAGGGTGAGTACCTGGCCTTCTTGTCCTCTCCACCTTGAGATTACACAGCACTTTCCCAAAAAAGTGCAGAAAGGTTATTCCCTACATTCAGTTTAGTGCTCTTGGTCTGTCTTGTGGCACAAGGCACAGCTCTTTGTTGGGGCTGGGGACTGCTTGGAGCTGCCACCCCAAATGCTGCTGATGGGCTCTGGCTGCTGGCTTCAGCTGAGCATCTCACCCCACTGGGCATCAGGGAACCTGGGTGCCCCTGGAACAGCTAAATGCTTGGCCTTTGGAAAATCAACTGTCTGGGTTTACAAGTACAGCTATAACAGAAAGGATAATTCCCTAGTAAGGGTTGAATAGTGAGCAAGTAAAATTTTATACCAAGATGTATTCAGTGTCACCTCTCATTGCAGAACTACATTTCAGATAACCCCAATATCTGGATGCAAGGATTTTATAAAAGTGATGGTTACACTATTAAAGAAGCTAATAATAAGTAGGAATAATATCTATTTATTTTTCTAAAGAGAATAAACAAAACTAAGGATTTGTAAATCAACTTATCACAAATTTGGTACTTCCCACAATCCAGCTGGCTTGTTGGAATTTTTACAACACTAATGTTCCTGTGCAAGTCCTTTTGCAGCATTCTGAACTGAAATGTAGGGCTACAAAAACACACTAAAAATTTACAGGATGCTATTCTCCCCACAATGCCAGCACAACAACCTCTGAAGACATCACCATGCCTGGACCTTACCAACAGACAAGGGACCAGCATTTTCCTCAGGGGCTTCCCCTGAGGTATTTGACCCCAGAGCTGCCTCTGTCAAATGCTCCAGGCTTCCCTATGGCACATCTGGCTCTTCTCAGCTGTAATTCACTCCCCTGCCCTGTCTGTTCTGCTCTTTTTTTGATGTGAGCTCACAAAACCACTCTGGTTTGATTTGGGTGAGACTAGGCGCAAAACAATTTAATTCCCAATTTTACAACAACACAGCACAGCACAACTAAAGATCTGGTTTTGGCCACCCTCCAGGGATTTTGCAGTCTGTAGCACATGAGACAAATACCTCTCACATATCCCATCTTTTGGGTTAAAGAACAAAAACAAAGCAAGAAGAGTTGGCAACTTTGATATAAAGACTTCATTAGGTTGAGTACTTACAACTGCATGACCAAATATAAATGGTTTGGACTCTCATAGATGTCTTCCAGAGCAACTATATTTTCATGCTTGATCCTGAAAAAAACCAAGATAAGATAGGATGAAAAAGTGATTTTCATTTTTGTTCACATGAGTGCAATACATAGAGCTATTTTTAGTCACATAATACTTGTCAGTGTTTTATTCAACATCATAAACTTTTTGCAAGGATGTGTAGTGATAGAAAAAGGGATAATGGCTTTTAACTATAGAAAGAGGGTAGGTTTGGATTAGATACTAGGAAAAAATTCTGTACTGTGAGGGTGGTGAGGCACTGGCACAAGTTGCCCAAGAAAACTGCAGATGTCTCATCCCTCAAAGTGTTCAAAGCCAGGGTGGACAGGGCTTTGAGCAACCTGGTCTAGTGGAAGGTGTCCCTGCCTAAGGCAGGGGGATAGGAACCAGATGATCTTTAGGGCCCTTTTGACAAAAGTAAACAGTCAAAAGTGCTTCACAGCCCAGAATACAGATATTATTCAGAAAAATTTCTTTCAATCATCTCTGAAGCCAAAATGTGTAACAGTTGAGTATCTGAGGCATTAGAGGTATGCAGCTCCTGTGTCAGGTGAATGAAGATGGTTGGTTGGAGGCTGAATTCTCAGGACAGCTTTGCTGCAGTGACAGAGGCAGGGTGCAGGCTGGCAGGGAGAAAGCAGGGATCTGACCCTGTGAAGAAGCTGGCACAGGGAATCAGCAGCCATATGACAGCCCCAGGCTCCTTCCCACCAAATTCCTGCTGCTCTGATGTTAAGCCTGATCTTGATGCCCAAATTTCCCTGCAGCATCATTAAGCACTGTGTGCATCAGCTCCAAGAGTCTTCATGGCTTTTTTACATCCTCACCATTCCCACCAAGCCTCTTGCCAAAGCACTAGCTCTGAAGAGAAAAATCATCTCTACAAGCACACATCTAATTAGCTACTTTAGCAATGCCTCTATGGGTTTGCTCCTTAAATGTTTACAAATAACTGGCAAAGGATATATTTAACTTGTGCAGATCCTGAAGAGACTATCCCAGTGCAAGTCCAGGGCAGAGCATTAATTACACCAGTTCCAAACAATATTTTAAGAGCAAGAGAAAGATGGAAAATTCTAAGAGGCCACTCATTAAGCAACAGATGGGTATGTTCAGAAGGAAAGTAAACATGCATTGTCAGCAAATGAAAAACTCTCTACATGTTTCTAGGTTCAAATAGCTTAATTAAGATGTTTAATCTTGTGTCAGGACCTTGTCCTCTATGGTCACAAGTGCCCTAACACCTGTGTGATGACGTGGAGAGCAGAAGGTCCATTGTGCCCAGCAGGATCTTTCCCATAAGCATGCAGACTAATTCAATTTCCTCTGAATTCACTGGAAATATTATGAATGACCTGAATTTATGCCCATAATCAGTCATCAAAAGCCATGTTCATGCAAGGACTTTCACACACAGGAAATTTAACATCAACAATAAGCAAACTCAAATGTAATACACAGCAGGATGTTAGAGCAACAAACACATGACTTGGCTCTTCATTCTACCTAAATGGCTGGAAAATCCCATGATACTTTAGCAAAAATTCCAGGTAGATTGCATCACAAATTAAATTCCTAATATTTGCAACAGGAAACCAATACATCACCCACTTGGCTTTACACAGCAAATGTTTGGAAGCATTTATTTAGTTGTGCAGGTCTAGTGCCTGGTTCCTTTAAGGGTTAGTTAGGACAAGGGCAGGTTTGCCTTGTTTTGTTTAGTTGAAAGTGTGTTAGAAATAACATTTCAAGCAATTAGTGATTTTTAATGAAAATTATTATATTTATTTATCCATTTTCCTTTATGCACCACACACATTCACACCATGCTGGCAGTTTAACACAATCAATCTGCCATCATGTTTAAAGCCTCTAGTTTAGCCTGCAGTATGGTTTTCACCATGCATACACTAATGCTTTGCATTTCTAATTTTGGAAAACCTCAGAGGTTCCCCAAAGCAGCCTCACCATCACACACATGATCACCCAGAGCAAGCAGAGGGAGGCAGAGGTCAGGAAAGAGCTCATCAGAGATGCAACACTGAGCAGCACTGGGGCTGCCACAGACCCTGTCCCCTCCCTGATTTGCAAACCAAATGGGCACTGCACCCTCTGCTCTGGAGGGAGGGTGGATAAACCTGCTCAGTGCTACAGGGAAAGGGGAGAAAAAGCTGAGTCCCACCCCATGGGGTCCTCTGTATTGAGCCCATCTGTCCCCCTCTGAAATCAGATGCAGGATGAGGTGGGATCAGATGCAGGTGAGCATGTGGGAAGACAGCTAATACAAGGTGTAATCTGGGAGAAGACAGCTGAAGAAGCTGAATCACCCCCAAAGGACACAAAGAGCATCCCTCATAGGGATGGTGGCATTTGGAGCATGATGTCCCTTTGGGAGGTGGTGTCTGCACATGCCAGCCACCCCAACTGCTGGTGGCTGCTGCACTCCAAGGGCATGATGAGAGGGGAAAAGGCATTTTTCTCCACTTTGTCTCAGCCTCCCCAAGATCAGCAAGGCCTCAGTTGTGGTGTTATGCAGTGTTTAATATCCCTGGGGAAGTGCACATTGCACACCTGCAAATGAAGCAGCTTGTCCTGCACAGCATTCTTCTACTCAGAGGAATTCTCAAATGACAAGCTATTAAAAGGAAAAGGGAATTCAAAGTTTAAAAACCAACAACATGGAGATTACTTGGGGTGAAGCCCACAGTTTAGACAAATTTGAGGGTTGTGTTGCTGGAGCTGGACCAGAGCAGCAGTGGGGCTCCCAGCAGAGATCACTGCTGCCAGCAGCAGCTCCTCTGCCACTCACTCCAGAAATTCCCACAGAAATCCACATGCTCCTTTCTTCCCTTTAAAGCACGAGCACACAATCATTATAGCCCTGATACACAATAATTAATCCTTCAAGGATAAACAATATTCACTTCAATAACACCCTGGGGTTTGGGCAAGCAGGTGTGGCATCATCACAAGGTTTCATTGGGACCACAAAGTCCAATGAGGGTGGAGCAAATTTGTCCCACTCTTCTGCAAGCAGTCAGCAGTGAGAGACAGACACTCACTCTGGTTTGCAGGGATGCCTGGGGACACTGAGAGCCAAGGAGAACACTGGGAAGTGGCAGCTACTTGCTGGTCATGGATCAGGAGGGATTTGGGGATGGGTTAATTAACTCCACTTTTATCCCCTTCTAGGAGCACCAAGCGAGTCTCAAAGGTTCAGAGGATTCATTCTGCTAAGCCTCCAAATGCCTGCATGCAGCCCTGCAGAAATACTCACTGGACTGGCTGATCTACTCAAGGCCTGACAGGATTTATTATTTTAAAAGGTGCTGCTCTCACTTTACATTGTGCAGGAAAACTACAAGTTTTTCTGTAATCACCAGTGAGAATGGAGCAGAGAGGGCCAAGATTCCTCAACTCCAGACTAATATCTTAATCAATGGACCATATTATTTCAATTCCTTCTCCTTCCTACTTCAGTGAGAGAATCTTAACCCCACTTCTCTGCAGACCTTTGCTTCCTTCTGTCCTCCCTCTCCAGACTCCTCCCTTCCCAACACGTGGCTCCCACCCTGCAATAGATCAATCTGCCTGATTAACTCTGCACAAGGCAGCTCATTGATGCTGTCAGGGTATGTGACAGTGCAATATTAGGTCTGTAGCAGAGGGGACATGGGCTGGGGTGATAGCAGTTCTCATCACTTATTTCCAAAGAAAAAAAGCCCTGAAAGTGAACATCAAAGCATGGACTTGCTTAAAGCAAATTAGATCCCATTATGCAAATTTATATGAACTAAGGAAAATTGCCCTTGTCACCTTTTCAACCTCACTTTCATCACATTTGTTATTTTTCCTGATGCTCCCCTTCCATCCTGGCAAACCCCAAGTGCTGCTTGCATCTCCCACACCCAGTGTGTCCTCAAAATTCCTCCATCTGTGGGACAAAGGGCAGGTGCCACCTCCAGCCACCACTGCTTTTCTCAATTTCAGGAATTTTCTGAGGCCATTATACAGAAAGAAGATGTCTAGAATTAAAAATACAAATAAAGAGAGGCTAATTTTTTTTAGACTCATGACTTTTCACCCTACAATGCTCATGTGATGCTGCAATCCATGGGAAAAAGAAGAGGAAGACAAATCTAGGAGTGAGAACCAAGGGACTTTAAGTATATTAAAAAAATAAAGAGGGATTGAACCTGGCAAGAAACAATGAAAAGTTTATATAAAAAAGAAACTATGAAACCATGAGAAGAAAGGAAGGATTCCCCCTGTTCAGAGCAGCTCTGGGTTGGATGCTGTGCCTCAGGCAGACACAAACCTTGGGGCTGGATGCAACCATGCAAAATTATCAAGCTTGCCCTCCAGCCTTTCAGTGTATGATTCTGCCATGTGCTCTTACAAAGGGGTCAATGATGCAAATGAATGAAGGCAAAGTTGTGCTCCAGCAATATTTTAACACATGGCCAGCCAAGATTTAAAGAAGCAAACTGAACTGGGCACCCAAGGACTTCAGGTGAGTTTTCTGGGCATGGCAGCTGTGCAAACAAGGGCTGACAAAAGAGTGCTTGATCTGCAGCAGAGCCCCAAACACAGACTGGCCCCCTTTGCTTCCTGTGGAGGCATTGCATGAGAGCACTGATAGGGAAATTGTCATTTTTCCCCAACTGCTGCTGATAAAACACAGAAACTTCCACCTCCAAAGGGGCTGAAGCACATCCCCAAAACAAGAGCTCATGTGTCCAGGGGTGACATTTGGCTCTGCTCACCAGTTCCCATCATGTCAAATGGGCTGGTCTAGTGGACTGGAGTGGTGATGGGCACATGGCATGGCACCCCAGTGATGCTAAAATCCTCCCTTGCCACTGGCTGGCACAGAGACACCATGTCCTACTCACTTCCACCAGAAGTGCACAAGCCCCCAAAAGTCCAGATCTAGCTCTAATGGACAGTACTCACTTTGATGTTTGCAAAAAAAAAATCTAAAAATCAATATATTCTATGGGCTTTGGCAGGAAATTGCTTTCAAGAAGCAAGGGATTAAAATTTGGAAGTTGATGTATAATAAGGGAAACCAAATCCTTTAATGACTGAGCTTTCTGTACATCTCTGCTGGCTCCTGACCATCTCAGAGGCCAAAGAGCTGGCATTAAACCTGCTACATGCTGCCATGGATCATTAATTAGAAGGGCTGCACTCTGCACAGATAAAAACAGAGAATCCAGATTTTGCTGTTGCTTTGGCTGCTGATCTGCCAGGAGAGCACGTGAAACAGCCCAGCTACAAACCATGATAGAATCACTTACATTAAAATCTATCCTATTTAACACCAAAAACCAGGATCAGTGAGAAGAATACCATACAAAAACCTTGAACAAACACGAAAGCTGCTTAAGTAGGGCAGGTCCCCCCCCAAAACAACTCTTTCCAAGTCAGTGTTACATTTGCAAGACGTGACATTTAATGCTGCACCTCCACGAGCAGCACATGTCACGGGTAAAATGCCACAAGAAGGCAGGAATAATTTTGGAAAAAGCCAGAACTAACAAAGCGTGAGTCTGTAAGGATTCGTGGCTTTGAGTAACCAAATGTCTTTGAGAATCAATGTTCCATTATTCCCACATGTGCCCTGGAGAGAGTTTTGCCAGGAGCATGAGGGTCGATGAGTTCACCATTGGCAAAGGGAAGTGTTTAAGTCACAGTTTCTGCTGTGGAGGGCACTGCAAACTCACCTCTGCTCAGCTGTGTCATTTGTTTGAAATGAGTCAGTAATTTCAACAGATAGTAGGGTAGTCTCACACATGTTCACAGGGAGTCATCAGATCAGATTGCTTTCCACTTGAAAGAAAACTACCAAAAAATCTTCCTGATGGCTCAGAAGATGTGAGGATGCACGGGAACAAGCCAGCCTGATCTCAAGGAGAAACTGGCAATTCTGCCAAGAGGGGAACGGGGCAGAGTGAGATGGCAGAGGTTGGTTTGGGTGAAACAAACTGGTGGCTGTCCTGGAAATGGCTGGCTGGCTGCAGCAGAGCTCTGCCCACCATTCTTGCTCCCCAAAAACCATTCCAGTTCTGATGCTGTGCAGGGGACTTGCACTGCCTCACCTCAGTGCCATTCTTCTATGAGGGGCCCAAAACTGACAGCAGGATTGGAGGTGCAGCCTCAGCAGTGCAGAGTACAGAGGGACAGCCACTGCCCTGTTCCTGCTGGCCACACCATTGCTGATGTTTGGGGTATGAAAGGGAGGGAGGGAGGGAGGGAGGGAGGAGAGTGTGGTGCCTCACATCACACGTGTCCCACTGACTTCCAAGGGTCCAAATTGTGAGAGGCTACCAGATTGATGTCATCTATTCAGCCACCTTCCCCTGAAATGGGCACCCCTGGAGACAGCTTTAGAAGAAAGGTGGAAGTTTTCATGACCCCAACATTAATTTCTACTACTTCATATCCCCCACAATGTCCTCTCACCACAGCCAACAAGAACGTGGTACAGCAGTGGTGACAGCTTCTGTGGCTTTGGTCCTCACCATCTCAGGGCAGCAGTCTCCCTCTCTCTCACTCACAAAGACACATGCAAATAATGCAAAGTTTAGAGAAGCCTCAGCTCAGACACAGAGCAGAGATGTGAACAAAGCCAGGCAGATGTCAGTTGCTCAGCAAAGGTGGCTCTACAGAGTCTGCAAATCCAAAACATCTGGTTTTTCTCTCCTACTACACTTAAATTGCCAGCATTTTTTGAAGTTGTATCCCTAATTTGCCTGTTGGAAAGAGCTGGAGGAGGGTTACTGGCTTCAGCACTGAATATTCCCTTGCATTAAAAATAAAACAGAGCTCATTTTTATGAGCTGTAACTTAGAAATGGTGCTACAACCCCATGCCAGACAGTGTTTTTGGACCTCCTCTGATCTCCTACCATTGTGATACCTTTTGTTCCCACCCACATTACACATCTTGCCTTGCTTGATCTAACAGCTAGGCAAGGGACATCTAATTCCAGCTCAAAGCCAGATGGTTCAGTGTCCATATGCTGACTGCCTGGCCAAATTAGTTAAATCTCTGTGGCTGGAAGGACAAGGAGTTGGACTTTGGGGTCATGTGGGGGCTTCAAAACACAGACTGCTCACAATACAGGAAGGAAATGAATGTCTTCACTAATATTTTTAAGATCTCTATGCTGCTGTCAGGTTAATCTGGTCTGCTTTGGGAAACCACATAGAAGAGAAAGACCCTGGATGCCCTAGAAGATGGTACACAAGGGTAAACACGGAGAGATGAATCACTTCATAACCTTCCCTCAGCTGTGACTGAGGAGGAGACTGTGACAAAAAGCTCCAGTGTTGGTAGCAAGCAGCAAGTGGCTCAGAGCAGGTGTCTGAAGGAAGCAGGAACAGCCAAAATTCAGAAGATATGCCCACCAAAAGACCTACTTCTATTAGCCTTAGAAGGTAGTGATGATTTTAAAATTACCATGGTTTCCAGTTTAGTTTTTTCACACTTTAACACTTCAATTAGGCATGTAATATTCTGTATGCAAAGCAATGGGCCAGGATGGGATTTTTCCTGATCCAGTGTCCTAGCAGGATGCTGAGTGATTGGAGGAGAAAGGACAGGGAGGTGTCAGGACACCTTTTCTGATGATTATACAACTTGACCTCTCTCCATTTCATTTTGCAGATCCTACCCATCACCTCTATAACCTCCTGTTACTCAGGAGTGATGACCCAGAAATATTTCCATCCATTTCAATGGTCTTTCTTCCCTAGCACTGCATGTCTTCTATAGCAAATCCCAGCCTTATGTACCACGTGCATAAAATGTTCTCATGAGATTTTGCAGTGATAAAGTCGAGCTGGAGACATTCCACAGGTGGAAACCTGAGCTGTGCAGTTAATCAGCTGTAGCACTAACTGGCTGTGACAAAACCTACCCACTAACACCCTGAAATTTCTGATCCCTGCCCTATCTCATGTTATACTTCCTAGTGAGGTCACAACAGAGCTCAGACAAAAGCTGAAAATTTTCAGCACAGATTCAAAGGTTTTCACCAGGCACTGGTGGAACTTTATAACCCCCCCCACAAACATAACAAATTAATTTAGGTACTTTGAGGATAACCATGAGTGATTCCTGGATCACACACCTGGATTTAGGTGCTGACCTTGTGCTCAGTTGTCTCAAGAATTTTCAGGTGAATGCTGCTCAGCAGCCACTCAAGAGAAAGAAATTCAAGCTCTGGGTCTTCTATTACTAAAACTTGCAACTCTAGAGTGAAGACTAGGTCCAAAAAACCTTCTGGAATGCTTGTATTCCTGCAGATCTGGCAGCCCATTCAAGGCAACAGGAATATCCCTGTGTCAGTGCCACTTCAGGAAGATCCCTGACTTCCACAAGAGGCAGACCAAACCATGAGAATGATGGTTTCCAGTTGGTGGATCCCAACTGGCAGTGATCAAAAAGGCTTGCAAAGCTTGAGCAGAAGCCTCCAGGCTGTTTAATATGAAATACATCAAAACAAATATTAATGATTAATTAACCATTAAAGATGACAAAGATAAAAGCAGTGTCTGCAAGGATTTATCTCAGAAAAAACAGTGTACCATCCTTTAGTTCTTGGCAGCAGCCCTGTTTTTGAGTGTGGAGGACTGTGGATTTACATGTGCAGCCAGTAATTAGGGATGATTCCCACTCCCTTGCCTGGGAGACTGAGGAGCCACGTGCAGTTAAAGGTGGTGAGCACTCCTGGGCTGAGGTGGGCTGCTCTGGAGGTGTTTAATGAACATAAAAGCAGGCTCTGCTTGCAAAACCCCTGAAAAACAGGAAGACTGACACTCTTGGAAGGGTGATCTGGCTGCAGTCAGAGCAACTATCCTTGTACATTGCCTCACAAAATGAGAAGATCTTATTCATTTCCAGTGAATGAAGAGCTGAATAACTGGTGTAACACTGTGTGGCCTCCTGGCTCTCAGATGAGTGCAGTGTGTGCACATCCACTCAGCTCTGAGACCTGGCAGCAGACACTCCACCTCTGAAAAGAGAGCCCTGCCATCTGTGAAATACCCATTTGACACAGACACAGGGGTGTTGCTGTCTACTGTTATCTCCTTCACTGGTTTGAATACATACTAATAAAGGGTGAATGTTATAACACCCACTCACCTGCACAGGTAAGTTACACAGGAGCATGGAAAAATGCCTATTCAGACAAGCACAGAGTTGAAAGATTTAACAAAGCCAGGTATTTCATTCCACCATATGGGGAACAAATGTAGCTGTCACCCAGATGTGACAGAGCTGGGACTCCCAGCTGTGACTTTTACAGCATCTTTATCTATTGGGTTACCCTAGCAGCTAATGCAGATGGGTGAGGTGGAGCTGAACTCCTGATCATAAGGACAAGTAACAGCACAAAGGCAGAGATGGTTTATGTACTCAGAAAACACTGATGTAACCAAAAAGACACTTTGTCTCACAGCAGGAAGCAGGGCTATGCTCTACAGTCACATCCAAAGAGGTTTATGCCTCAAAACCACATTTTCTCCACAAGAGAGGCAGAAAAGAAAATGGGCAACCAAGCACAAATGACATCCTGAACATAAATTTCTTGTCCTCCAACGAAGCTGAGTTGTCCTCTGCATGCTCATTTCTGCTGATTGTTGCTGGGCAGCCTAGAAAATCACAAGCTTTGATTGAGTCTCATCAGACTGGGTGTGCATGTGACAATTAAAGCAGATCACAGTTCCTCAGTGCCACGCCAGTGGCCAGCAGTGTCACACTTGCCCAGCTGCAGGTGTCTCCTGCAGTGAGGAACAGCAAATGCCCTCCAAAATGGGTCAGAGACCCTCTGTGTGCAGGGGGTACAGTAATAACCACTTTGCTTCTCCTAGCAGGTGTGGATCTGGGTTTTGACCAGGTCTCAATGTGTCTCTGTCCCTGGGGCCACTGTGCACCAGCAGTGCTTGCCTGCACCCTGCCCAGCTGGCTGGCCCAGGGCCACCTGCCCAGGGAGCAGGGAAGCCTGGCAGACTGGGATGCTGGAGCACAGCTCTCCTGGGGCTCCTGGGCAATCCTCAGCTGGCATCCAGGCAGTGGCTCTGACTCAAGTACTCGGTCTGCTGGGACAAGCCACATGACAAACTCAGCAGCAGCAACCTGTCAGAAAACCCCCTCCTTCCCACCAGGCTACTGGGAAGCCAATTCATTTTATTTATTGAGACAGAAGGATAAGTAAGAGGCTAGGCAGGTTTCCACATTTCATCATCACTGTATTAGGACACTCCTACACAGAAGACTGCTCCCACAGTTGCCTGTGGGAAGTGCCAATAGCCCTCGGGTGAGTCACAGACACCCTGCACCATAAAAGTGGGAAAGCTCTGCACAGAGGGGGATTGATCTCAGGGGACAGACCTTGCCACTCCATGCTCATTAGGAGTCACTGTCCTCAATCACAGAGCGTGCAAAACCAAACTGAAAGGCAGATGCACTTCTCCTGACACTTGTGTGAAAGCAGTGGGACTCCTGGAAGTCCCAGCCCTGCTCCACTGCACAGCTGGTAAATGACAGAGGGAACACAGCCCCAGCCCTCCAGAACTGAACCTGCCATTTCAAAGCCAGACTGAAGGCTACTGATCTTCAAATCTGGTTTATTTTCAATCTTCCCAGATCCTAGGGACAAAAAAAGAAAAAGTCTTCTACTTCCAATGCTATTGGGTTTGCTTTGCATGTGGTCTTCAGGAAAGAAGCAGTGGGAGAGAATAGGAAAAAACCCTTCCAGCAATGGGCAGAATTAATAGTGGAACAATTTAGCTGGGCCAAAACTTGGAATCTTTAATCAGGCAAGACTGACAGGGGGTCTCACTTGGCTGGATTCATGTCTTGGCAGCATCACTATAGAGTCCAAAGTAGACTTGAACTCAATACACCAAGTGGCAGAAAAGTCATTTAACCAGAACAATATAATTAGCAGAAATCCTTGTTAATAAGGATGCATTTTGCTCGTGTATAACAACTAATTGGTTTTTAACCAGGTGAGAATAAGTTTGAGAAGCTTAATCTCCCCAGTTTTACAAAGGATATCATAAAGGGGGTCTAATTAAAAATTAAATAGAGAAGTTCATTTATTCCTGTTACATGTATCAGTGTGGAGCATAGGGACCCTATGTATAGGTTTCTATTTTTAGCAGAGAGAAACCTGGATTCACAAATGTCCCCAGAGTGCCTCTGGAGAGGTAACACAGGAGTTTAAACCAGAAGCCAGCTCTATACTTGTAGCCACTTGCCCAGAAAAGATGACCACAAGCTGCAGTTCCCTCTTTTCTTATGGCATGGAAGTCTAATTTTTAAAAACACTCATTTAGTAGCCAAGGACCAGACTTCTAAAGATTATTAAGTACCATATGATGAAAGTAACTTTCTAGAGTAACTAAGCATCAAAGTGCTTTCAAACTTCCTCCTGGGTATCTTCAGACAGCTAAACATATTAAAAATATATATCTCAGAGATTTTTAAGGGTGATATAGGCACTGAAGGGCTGGAAGACTAGAATCTTTCCAGGGTTTTAAATCCCTAATAACCACTGCAGAAAGAATTTATGTTTTTTAAATATGTCACTGTGGCACTGTCCTGCAGCAGAGCTTGGAGGTTAACAACACCAATATTTCAGACAGCAACAAGCACAATAATAATGTCATAAACAGCAATTAGTGTTAAAAGACAGCAAATCCTTCATGTAAAATAAATGCATGTCTAGCTGTGGGAACAGTAGGGCTAAAGAGCAATATTGCAATGACATGTGGTTATTTTTCCATTATTCTAGCTAGGTCTTACCACTGCCCACTGACTTTTTGCAAGTCATGATGAAGCAGAAATGGGAATAAAAATACTTTGAAAGCAGGAGTTAATAAATGTACTTCAAAGGGCATTGATAGCAAAATTTCTCTTTGCCAATTCCTTGCTTTCATTCATGCCATTAAGAAGAAATCAGTATGAAAAAGTGGGTTGTTTCATGACATTCAAGAAAATGTTTTCTAACCAACTGGCTTATAAACTACAGCTCTATAGATTTCTAATATTTTATGCAGCCAAGTCACACATACAAGTCACACGTGGTGACTCATTTTTTCCTAAGCAATACATCTAATTAATTCAAGGTATTTAGAATGAAAGGTAGCTATTAGATGAAGACTAAAATAAATGGTACTAAATGCAGCCTTACTGATGATGGACACAGGGCATTCTTGTAACATCCCCTTCTCTGCTGTGCTAAAAGCTGTGTTGCTCCCCATGAATAAAGCTGAATTAATAAATGAAAGCTGTATCCTACTTAAAGAGCATCTGCCAATAGAGCTTGTCAGGATGCTGCTGGAAGACCCCTAGGACAGCAAATACATTTTGTTTCACAGTTTTGATCTGGGTGGAACATGTGGGTGGGTGGAAGGTATTTTCCAGCTCAGCCTTTGAGGCAATTCAATGCCTGGCTTCTCCCAGGAAAAAAAAAAAAAAAAGAGTTGCAAAGCAAGGGGTGTGATTTTATAGCATTCACTCCTGTCTATTGTCTGCTTAACTGGAGTGATGCATTCATTTATGATACATCATGAAACAGTCATCAGCCCTTTCTTTTTTATCATTACCTCAGCTTTATGTGGCATCAATAAATCCAATGCCTTGTCACAAATTGCAAGTGTATCAGTGCTTCACAGATGCTGAGCACAACAAGTAGAAAATGCTGGGAAAGTAGTTGGTGATGTGATTAGCATCACAAACTGATGAGGTTAGAAGTTCATTTCTAGATGAATGTACACATTCTCACGGGTCTTATCATCTGTGATCTGGTGATCTCCTAAGAGATGGATTTGGAATAAAATTTACAGAATGTCTCAATTCCAAATGCAACACAAAAGCAGGCACAGATGTTCCTATACAATTCTAATTTGTGCTTTAGCATAAAACCTAGAATTGCACAGGTCCTTATCAATTATGTGTCTTCTCATGTCACACTCTCCTGCACAATGTCCTTTGAAGTTCAAATCCAAACTGCATCAGAGTACCAACCTGACCAGCATCCTGTCCTAGTCTTTTTGCCCTGTTTTATTGCTCTATCCATCTAGTTATACTTCAACTTGTGATTTGCTGCATTATCAGGTTACTCTGTGTTCTGGTGGGATTTTAAAATAACAACAAATTTGATGCAAATAATTATTTCCTCCAGCCAGGAGGGCATTTGTGTGCTCTCAATAGGACAGTAAGAGGGAGGAAGCTACCTGCTGAGTTAATGCTGTGGCTCTGAGTTTCCATTAACCTTCCAACTTCAGCCATTTTTCATTATGAAATCATGAACTTCAATCCAAGCACACAGAAAAATGTACATTTCTCCCCACTCACACAGCTCTGAAGTATGACTGGAAATGCTGTTTTCACACTTCAAAAAAATCCACCTTTGACCTAGGACTGAAAGTCAAAGTTTGCAAAGCCAAGGGAATTTGTTTAAGAAGTTTTGAGGATTTCCAAGGGGGCTGGAGTTAGCTTGGAAACGTGCTCAGGCTGGCACCAGCTACCAGCAAACCCTGTGAAAAATACTTTGGAACTGTTTAGGGGAAAACAAACATGAATGCATAAGCCCAAAATACATTTGAGCTTCCGTGCGTGGCTTCACGCCAACTCATGGGCACATTGAGAGGTGCCAAGGAACCAGCCAGAAACCTCCAGAGACACCAGACACCAAGGAATGTCCCTCTGACACCTTATTTGCATTTCTGAAAGGTATAACTAAGTGGAAGCAGTCATTTGGAATGGGCAGGAAAGGAGGACACAGGCTTGCAGACATTTAGAGGATAAAATAATCAAACCTCATGTCTTTAGTCCACACAATGCTGGTGTCAGAGCTCTGAGCTGGTTCTGGAGACACCACAATGAACGAGTCAAGCAGAGTCCCCACGGGGCAGACAGGTTTCAGTGACCTCAAACCAGGCCTGTAATACCAGTGAAGTCCCACTGTTGAAATCCAATGTACAAAATCTGAGCAGTTGATATTGCATGAGTCATGCACGTGCTCAGACACAATTCACTGTTATCATTTGGATTAACAAACTGTTGAGCTGTGCTTTGCAAACTCCACACCAGGCACAGGTGGGGCAGGTGAGCCTCTGCTTCTGAAATGTCATTTTGCTTTTGACAGACATAAACACACTTCTGAGTAGATAACCAGAGTTGTCAAATCTCTCAGTACTTAATCACACAGTGTGAACAGTTAAAACACTTAATCTCACATCAGCCTAATTGTTACTCAGTGTCTCCTGCTTTGTCTGCATTTCTGGTTTTGTTTCCATGCCTTAATTTTTCTTCTGCTTTGAGCTGCTTCCTCCCCCCCCCATCCATTTGCTCTTTGTCCACCTCAAGGTGGAAAGCTCTTTCCCTCCCAGTGGCAGCTGTCTCACATACACAAAGTCACCTCTGTGGCTGCTGCTTGCACCAGCCGTGCTGTGTGGTGACAACAGGTCCCAGTTTACAGAGACCTGTGTCTCCATTTGTGCTGTCTGTGAGACCCTGCTCAGGGGAGCAATCAGGAATAAAATAAAGAGAAGGGAAGAGTCACAAACATGCAGTTTCAGTTCCTGCAACCTCTTCCTCTCTGGCCTTTTGCATTCCCTCACACTGCTGCAAAGCACATTTCCTAGTCTATGGTTTTGACTGGGCACATCTGTGCAGTATTCATTGCCTCTTCTCTGGACATGATACTTTCATTTGTGGTTTTAAGGACCTTCTTAGCCTATTCCCATCTTATCTACTGCTCCTCCTGACCCCTGAATCCTGCACTCCTGGTGCCACTGTCACTAGGAAGGGCTGAAAACACCTCAGAGCAGGAGGCCCTGTAACCTGGTGGCAGACAGCAAAGCCAGCAAGGTAATGGGACCTGGAGCTGCCAGGAGTCTCTAAAGGAAGGGACTGCACAACCACAAGCAGGAAGCCCCTCTCAGCTGGATACCCACCTCCAGCAAGGACAGCAGGGCTCCTGGGTGAGCAGAGGCTGCTGGTGTAATGCCCAGAGGGAGATCTCTGAGCTCCAGCACTGCCTTTGTCTATTTCTGTGCATATCTCCATCCAACATTCTGACTTTCTGGAGGGCTGCTCTCAGGCTCCCAGCTCCCTCTGCAGATCATTTCCTCAGGCCTTGGAACACATGAAGGCAATCTGCATCCTAACCTGGCTCTCAGGGTTTCCTTTTCCTTCCAAATAACAATTCTACAATTCGAAGGTGGGACTTGGCCAAAGAGCTCTGCAGATAAACAACTTCCATCTCTTTTTTTTTTTTTTGGCCAAATAACTGTCCTCTTGGGAGGAAGAACACAGATGCCTAATGGCCCAAAGGAACTCAACTTTCAGTAGATTAAAATAAAAGTGGCCCTTGAAAGTGGAAAAATTCACCCAGGGAAGGGACTTCAGCCTGAGAAGGGACTGAGACCTCTCTCGGCACCCACTGAGAGGGATTTGCCAGCTGGGAACAAGGCCTAAGCAGAACAACCTGGGTCAGCACATCCTCACAACCTGAGGATGTGCTGACCCAGCAGACCAAGGGCACAGCTCCTTTTGAAAACCTCCCCATCCTTGCAGAAACCCTGAGGAAGGAACTTGCCTTCTGAAATAACTCTGTCAGCTGCCTCCCAGGATGAATCCAGCCACTGTGCAAGATCCTTCCTAGTTCTAGACTTCACCTGAGTGTATGTCTGCTGAGGATGTCAGCTATGAGGAGCATTTCTAAAGATGGTCAGAAAAAAGCTAGAACATAATCCTCCATCAAATACTGCTTCCCTCTTCCAGGACTAAAACATCTCCTTGTTTGCCCAGGTTGCCCACAAAAATACTAAAAAGAACTTTCCAACAGAGAAATCTAAAATTAGCTACCAAACTTCCAGCAGGTATGTGTGTGATCTGTGTTTTATAACCCCAAAAACAAAGTGATTAACACCTCTGTTGAATTTGCCAGAAACTGGCAATTCCTCATCCAGCTGGTGCATTACTCAGACACTGTGGTGATGGTTTGCAGTATGAAACATGACAGATATGTGCACACCCTCTCTGCTCACGGCAATCCCTTGGCTCCATTAATCCTCCATTCCAAACAGGATTTACTTTTCATCATTTTATAAACAGGCTGAGTGGTGTTGAGGATGAAATGTCCATCCACAGCAGGGAGTGAGGCCAGCAGCTGAAATCAAGAGGCCATTTTACTCACTGAGCTTCAAATCATGGTCCAGAGTTGATGGAGAAGGGTCTATTCCTTGTCCCTCAGCAGGACCATCTGCTCCCATCTCAAGAAATCTTACAGCCCGACTTTTTTGGTCGAATACTCATGGATTTGTAACACAGAAACCTTTGATGTCCAGGCGAATGCCCTTGAAATGGGGACTGTTACACATTTTACAATATCAATGCATTTTTTAAGACTAAAGCATATTTTAAACAATTTCTAAGGATTCCGCATGATTAAGTACACTGTTAGATAAAGAGGATCCCTCCCATGTGTAGTGCCAATGGTGATACCATCTTTCATCCAATGAAAAACCAAGCAATATCCCTCTCTGTAGGGATCCATGGCTCACATAAACCTGATAAGACAGTACAGCAGTTATTTTAAGACATTTTAACAGAAAAATATGCCTTTACTTCTCATAATCATAAGCTTCCAGATCCTCTGGCTGATCCACATAAAAAAAATTTTAAGAATCCCACTGGCACTGTTTGCAAGCTGCTCGATCTAATCACTGATTACATCCAGTTAGATTTTATTTCAGAAATAACCTTGGAGAAGTAAAAAAAAATTAAACAAATGTAAAACTACTGCAACTAGGAAGATATTTAGAGCATGATTCTCCAAACAAAGTATTCTATCAGATCATTTAAAAGGAAGGTGATACAGTACTTCCTTGAGGTAGCATTTACTATTTGTTTAACTAAAGGTCAGCAAAAATAATAAAAAATCTGTTGTCTCAGTGACTACAAAGGCAGATTTCAGACCTGGGAGTCTGCTCCACCTTAGAAGAAATAAATTCATGTCAACAACCAGCACATTTTGCCAAACAGTTCTTTCACTTCTCCCACCTCTCTCTGATTTAAGGCTGTTGGCTAAACCCTCTTGCCCCATAACTCCAGCATGCAGATTCCTTGTTTTCCTGACACCTTCACACAAATGGTCTTTCACTTTTGGCACCTCTCACACTTTTTTTTTTCCTGTAGACACTTGAGTGTGGGAAACACTACTTATTTCTCAACAGCTCTGTGACAAGCAAGAGAACAGGCTGAAACCAGGAGCCCACCCACCTTGAAAACCTTCCTCCCTGCACCTGCTTCTGATGGAGATTCCTTGACAGCACCATTCCCCAACTGTTCTCACCCCAAAGCCAGGATTATCAAATCTGTAGCAGCCCCTTTGGTACTCTTCTTAATTTTGGGAAATCTTAGCTTTGCCAATCCACTGAGAGCTGAGGAAATGTGTTTTTCTCCACTAAGAGCCCCCTCTACTCCCTGTTTATTTGAGGACATTTTCTCCCATAGTGCCTTATCTTTGCCATTGTTTCATGGTCTAATTACTTCCCTTCTGAGAACTTAATTTAATTTATCTCCTTGGAGTCAGGCAGGATCATATCAAATATGTAAACTCAGCTGGGCATGACATACATACAAACAATGGCTCCGCCTGCACACAATTCCTGCCCTATCACAAGCAATCCCACTAAGAAAAGGGAATGAGCATTTGTGAAAGTCACCATTTATTGCCATTATTGCAGCAATCTTGTACTGTGCAAACTCAAGCTACTGCTCGCCAAAGCATGCTGCAGTTTCCTCTGAGGAAACTAAAATATTTTCAGATGAAGAATAAATCATCAGCTCAGAAAGCCCTGAACAAAGAAGCCTCTGACTGAATTCTAATGGAAGGAAATTGTTTAAACAAGCGTTTGTTTTCTGGAATGTTAACAGGTTTCTGGTGGTGATCTGTACTGATCCATACAGTGCAGTACAGCTGAAAATGGCTTTTTCCCACCTCCTCTGCTCTTTATATTTCTGTGTTCTTTGCTGAGTATCTGTCTAGGTTGGTACCTCAAGTGTTGCTACGTTTGGCCCATTCCTGGTTGTGTTGCCAGGATGTTGTGGCTGCAGTCAGTGGTAACATTCCACATGTTTTGTTAAAACATGGAAGAACAAATCAGATGACATGGACTTCAAAAGACATCTTTATTCTCTCTCTGTTACTAATACAAACTGTGGAGATCTTGGATGTTGGGATGTTGTCTAATGGTTGCTTTCTCCAGGCAGGTTATTTTCCTCTTGGAGTGTGAGGAAGAGGGGTTTATGTACACAAAATGCATAACAGAAGTGACTGAAAAGGTCCATACAAATAGAAGGAAAACCCACTTAAGCTAGATAACTAGAAGGAAATTTCATTTAATTATATAGCCAACTTTTGACTAAATAGTTTCAGATTTTTTTAAAAAACGAAAGCATAAAGAGCATTTGGGAAATTCTTAAGAGACAATAAATAATACAGAGTAATTATAGTCATAATCTCAATCATGCTGAATGGAAGATCTTCTAACTCTACTAGTCAACACATGGAATAAAAAAGTGAGCTCAAATTGAAGCTGCTGTTGTTGTTATCCCCCACAGAGGAGAGCAGAGAACACTGTTGCCCAGGGCCTGTAACTCTCTCAGCATCACTGCTGGTGGCATGGTCAAGGTAGGGGAGGGCAGCTTCAGAAGAACACACCCAAGTGTTTAGCAAATGCCAACTTGTCTAGTGGTCTGCCACTGAAACCAGATTGGCTTCACTTCCATCTCACACTGCAGAAATCAAAGCAGCCTATTTGAAAATAAATATGTCATCTTTGAGGCCAATTAAATTTTGTAAGCTGTGACCAGCGGAAGGAGAGAGGATCAGAAGTTTGGCTTCATAATGAAAGATGACTGCAAGATAAATTACGAAGATATTTTGGCTTGTCTTGACTGCACATTCCCCAAGATAAAACTCTAATGACTGCCTGATCTGGATCTCCCTCTGTACCTCATGTGTGGTTGTCAGTAGTGTGTTACAATCCCTCCTGCAGAGATGGGCTGCTCCAGTTTAGGCTGTAGTGTCTCCTGTCTTTACCTTGACAGGAGACCCCTGTTCGATCCCCAGCTGACATTACAAGTGCTCACCTGCTAAAATATGCATGGTAAAAAGGAAATAATAAAAGCAAAAACCATAAAGCAGAGGCCAACTGATGAGCAAAACACAATTTTTGCAATTTGGGCAGACACTGATCCCTGGGATAAGAATCTTTCCTAGGAAATATCACACCCAAGGTCTTACTAAATTCAGGGCACGCAAAGCAGCATGCCAAGTATAAAGACAAGTTGCTACAATTTCAGGACATTTTTTTCATGCCAGTGCCAGTTTAACAGGTGTCCCACCCAATAAAATTATTTTCTATTGCTTCTTCCAATGTGATACCACCTTTAAAACAGTAATTAGAGGATGTGTTTGTTTAGAGGAATGCAAATTACTGCCTTGCTTCAGGGCCTGCTTAGCATGTCAAGTTATCCTGGAACCAGAATAAAATCATCAGTGAAAAAGAAATATTCTGTGTACAGTTTCATACAGAATGTAACACCTCCCTCCAAGGCGCTCATGCATCATTTAGTGCTTAACACATTCCCAGGAACCAGGAAATAACTCAGACAAGCATCAGCACTTAACCATTTGAGGGCAGGCATCCTACTGCAGTGATGTCTTGAGCAAGGTGGGACCATTTCCAGTTCCCAGAAAGGAAACAAAAAGACTTGGTGTCCCCACCTTGACTCCAGGTGAGCATATTTGCCTTGCCCATCTGAGCAAAGAGCTCACAAGAAACTGGGCTCAGTGCCTGGTTTCATTCTCACTGTGGCTCGATCAAACATCCGTGTGCTGCATCTCACCACAGCATTTCAGCCTGAGCTGGTGCCCTGCTCTCTAGGGCATCCAAGAATGGGTTTTAGTACTAATCTGAGGAATTCATATACTAAGTTAAGCTTATCCTATCCCAGGGAGCATCTGCCTTTCTACCAGACTCAGTTATTTCAGCAACTGCAGTCGGACACAAAAGGTTTGGCAGGTACAAGGAGAAAGGACAAAGGGTATCTCAGTGTCTGACCCAGCACTCTGGAAGAGCTTTCTGCAGGTGAGCAGGACACACAGTATGTGTTTGGGTAAAGCAATGAGTTTTTTTTCTATAGGAATTACTATTAAAGGATATTAGTCCAGGGTGGGCTCTCAATCATCACCACAATCCAAAGGATTTCTAGCAATACACGTGTTGCTGCCACCATCAGATTTGCTAAAAGACCTGTTTCTTCATCAATGCTTTTCTCATAGACATCAGTAAAACACTTCCATCTCTTCACTGGCACAGAAACATTCTTTTGTACTTCATTGTTTGCAGTGTTGCAAACACAGTGCCAAGATACCATGGTGAGAGATAGCTATGAATTATGATGTGTTAAGATATTCCTTTGAGGCTAAGAAATGCACACACAAATGGGTTTCTAATATTGTCCATACCACAATGCCCATCATGTCACAGAATCATAGAATCATTATGGAAAAGACCTCTAGGATCATCAAATCCAACAATGAGCCACGTTCATCACTAACCCATGTCTTCAAGTGCCATATTTTCATGGTTTTTGAACACTTCCAGGGATGGTGATCAATGACAGCTTGCATGTAGCTTTTCTGTTTATATAGACAAATCAGTTGTGTGAGGAACACCATTAACTCCAACAAAGGCATGCAAAAATACTGGAGTTCTTCATGGGACAACACACCCAATCCTACTGAAATAATTTGGGTTAGAGAAGAATCACCAGGCAGAGACTGGGAAAGAAGGTGTTAAGGTAACTGGTGGGCAGAGACAGCTGTGAAATGGCTTAGCCTTTCCTAAGTCAGAAATACCACATGCAGATTACAGAAATCACAGTGTTGTCTCCTTGGTGGAAGATGTCTCCTCAGGGCTTTCTTTCCAAGCAGACCAAAGCACAGTAAAGGTCATCACCATTTACAGACAAATCTATTTTGTAATACAAGGAGCACACCGTGCCTCACACACAAACCTCGCTGCCTCGGATGCTCACAAATCCTCGTGGGCATCTCCCTGCAGAGCAGGAGGACAGGAGGAGCTGGGTCAAGCAGCAGATTTGCCATCCCTGCATCATGCACACGTGGCAAAACAGACCTGGGTTAGCTGGTGGTATGAACACCTGAGCCCCCATTGTTGTGCAGCCTGAGGACTCATTGATCCCTGTGGGATTTTGTTTTGACTCAGGCAGTGAACACTGGGGAGGTTCAAGCTCTTCTGCAAATCTTTCTTCAGCCATGACCACAGCCTTACTTCTGGCCATGAGTCTCAAACATATGGATGCACCTCTGACAACATTTGGAAATGGCTTCTCTGAGTGCAAGGATGATCTGGCACATACCTTTCACTTGGTTTATAGCTTTTAGAGCTTACCTGCAAAACTCCTCTGTCTGTGAAATACTAAAGGCAAATTTGAACAAGCTATAACTTTGCAAGGGGGTTCACAGTTCCCGTTCAAATCCTTGGCATTTGTGATCACTTTCAGATTTTTTTTCTATTTTAAGTGAGAAGTGCAAAAATATGCAGCAGGAGTTAACTGTTTGGGAACCTCTTCAGCATCCAAATTGGAGAAAGTTCTTTCTTGAATCTTCTCATCTTGCTCCATTCCTTCTCCATTCACACTTTCTCCTGGATTACTCAATCTCAAAAGCATCCATGTAGCCATGTGTCATGCTTAAATATATTTTTTGTTTAGAGTGATGTGTGAGTGTTGTGGCTCCAAGGGAAGGGGAGATTACTACAACTGTAATGATCCCAAGCAAGGAGCATTTTTGGTCTGTTACAGGTCAATAACTCCTATTAGCAGAGGTATGGAAAAGCTTCTGGTCCCACCAGAGCAGACTCAATGCAGCTTCTTTGATCAGCAGTACAATTCTTCACCATCATCAAAAGTAAAGAGGAGAAAATGTGAGGAGAATTGTTTACAAAACAGCAAGACCAACTGCTCACGATGTTCCACTTTATTTTTAATACAAGGAGAAGCACAGCCCTGCAAAGCAGTTTTTAACTCACTGCTTTCTCCCAGCAATGCTTTAGGCTTTGTACAACAGTGCCAAGTGCTGATGTTTATATAACTCAGTAATGGTCATGATTTTTCTTCAAAAATGTTATTTCAGTGTGGCTATGCCATCAACCAACCAACCCTGATGGACGTGTGGTTTCAGGAGGAGTCTTGGAGAAGAGATGGTCTTTCAGGACCCTCAAATGAAAAGTTTAGTCTGGAATAGGCTCAGAAAAAAAATATTTTCTGAGCTTATTCCTCCACTTTGAAGAAGGGAAACCATGTCCAGGATCAAGGACAAAACCACCAAATCCTTTAACACCATCTTCTCCCTTGTAGAGTGGCCACAACACAGGAATGGGCAAGGCCTGGCTGAGACTCCTGTGAGGCCAATTAAAAGTGATGTGAGCTCAAGTACTTACTTGGAAAGAAAAGTTAATATATAGGGATTTCCTGAAAAAACATATCCAATACTAACTCCTTCACAACTGTATTGCTATGGAGGTGCTTTAACATGCCACAGTTTGCTTCTGCTTTCTCCTGTTATTTTATTTGGAAGTTTTTGGGGTTTTTTTTTTCCATTCCTCCACACTTCAGCATGGTAGTTTCCACCCAGGGGCATGCAGACATTAGGGAATCTGTGGGATTCACAGGGTCTGTAAAGGATAACTAAAAAGAACTAAATCCATCACTCAGGAGTTTCAAATTAAATTGCTGTGGAGGAGCAGGCCCTGCTACTGGAAAAAAAAAAAATTAAGTACCTGCCTATTCAAATGGCTGAAAACCATTATTATAAAGCCATTTCCAGAATAAGCTCTTGGGCTTTTGCTCTTTCATTTTCCTAAAAACAAGACACAAACCATCCACAGCAATCAGAGCACTGATTTCCCCACCAAAACCCCTCCTTTTGCCCCATTTCCATATATTTCATGTCCTTGGCTATGTGTCCCTGCTGTGTCTCGCCCACACAGCATCAGTGTGTTCCTAAAATCTACTCCTCATTTAACCAAAACTTACAAGTGGAATAAATGGATTTAATAAATGAAGACAAAATCTGGATTATCACCAGGAATTATTGCCAAATCAATAATCTCTTTTCAGGATTATCCCACTCTATCTAAAAATGCTTTTTTTTTCTCCTGCCATGCCCCCGTAAATCACTGTATGCCATAGGAGCACTTCCAGTTACAGAGTATGCATTAGGAATGTCCAAAATATTCTCCAAGTACCCAAGGGGGTCTATAAAGAAGAACCCTGTGCTCAATTCTGCACAGTAAAAACAGAGATTCCACAAGACAAGGACCTATATAGGCCAAATATTAAAGAAACATGAGATATATTGATATATATTTATCAATATATATAATATATTTAATATATTATTGAGAAATATATTGAGAAATACATCCACAAGCAAATAGAAGTTAAACCCTGACAAGTTTGCAGGCAAATGAGAATAATAGAGTACTTTTTTTGGAAGGGGTATATGGGATGCTTTTGCAGTTCTAGGGTAGAAGCAGGAGACTCCCATGAAGCCTGGCTTCCTTTCTAACCACGAGTCAAATCCAGTTATCAAGATCTACGTACCAAAAACAGATGAAATGAGACAGCCCATTTGCTGCAGTGGGTCAGATCAGGTGAGTGACTTTCTCCTTCCAGAATCAAATATAGAGTTTAAAGGTGCTGAAACACAAAGTGTAGCTCAAAATGAGCCTGAACTTTTGGGCAGTTTGGGTACTGTTTTTTTTCTTGAAAAAGGCCTGTTGCTTTCTCACAAGAGTCTTGAAGAAGTTTCCAGGATGGTTCACGGCCCAGATCAGCACTGAGATGAGTGCTCCCTCTCAGGACTGACGTTTCTTGGTTTGTTGTTCAGGACTGGGAGGACTCTGATGGATTACCTATGACCAGAGAACAGTCATCTCCCACATGGATGCTGTAGGCATAATCATGACACAGGAGATTATACAGCTGACTAATATAATCTGTGAGGTCTTCTAGTGTCTTTTAGATATGGGATTTTGGTGGGATCCAGATCCCTGTCAGATACTTTTAAAAATGCCACTCAAGTGTGCTTGAGATATAGATGTGACAGTGTCAACACAGGATCTCATCTCTAAAGCTTATAAGACTTCCCTGTGTGTAAAGTGATGCAAAGCACAACCCTCTGCACTTGCTGGCATCCTCTTTCTGTTGTTTCCTAAATCCTCCCCAAACCATCCCACTAATAAGTTTACCTGTATCAGCTACTCTAGGAGTATATACAGCACTAAAATAAAACAAATCTAATTATGTTAAAATAAAACAGTGTAGGTGTTCCAGCTTGAATAGTCATTTAATGCTCAACTATATGGAAAGAAATACAGTGAAAGACTGCCAGAAATACTGACATAAATCTTCCATTTCAAGAGCAATTCAGAGTGATTCCGAATATAGTTGGTCCTATTAAGAAAACAGCTCTTGGATAAGAGTGCAAACTACGTCATCATAAGAAAGAAAATCAGAAACATATGCTTCTAATGGTAGGAGGAATTTTAAACAAAGTCAGCAATTCAGCATCCTAATAGTAAAATCAGAGAAAACAGGGGAGAAAATCTCTACGTGCCAACCCAATCTTTTCAGGGTGAAGTTTGGTGATGAAGTCTTGTCTGGTCTTTCAGCTTCTAGAAGGAAAAACAACTTAATGACACCAGCTGGAGCAAGTCCCACTAGGTAAGACAAAGATCATGCTCACCACCCTCTCACAGGAGCAACCCTTTGGATCCCCTTGTTCTAGTTTTGTGGCTACATGGAGGGAGGAGAGGGGACATGGCCAGTCCCTGGCAGATTCTCTCTCTGCAGGATGAAGTTTGGCCTCAGCCACAGCAGCTGAAATCAGCAACAACACCACAGAACACCCACTGCTCCCAGTCATAATCCAGAGATGGCTCAGGGCTCTCAGTGGGAAAGCCAGGATCCTGTGTGGGCTCAGCCAAGCCTGAATAAGGAGGACATGAAAAGGAGCAACCACCTTTGGAACAGTAAATCCCCATATGGCTGTGCCCCTTCTCTTAGATATCAGTCCAGGAGGCACTGAGGGGAGGGAAGCAGGCTGTGAAGCATGTCTGCCCTGAGTCCACACTGCACAACCACACAAGACAAAGCCCTGCAATCCACATGGGTGACCTCAGCTCCAGCTTTCTTTCCCCTTTTGCTTTGGGCCAAGATTCTCAAGGGAGCCTCGAGGAGTCATGTAACCAAGTTCAACGACTTTGAATTTTCCTATTGACCAGAATAGCATTGGATCATGTTACCCATGTCTATTTGTTAATGACGAGTGCTCGTTTACCCATGCTGGTGCTACATGGCTGGGACGTGTGTGTTGGACACCATAAATGGCAAGGATGATTCCTTCAAGACATAAACACTGTGGGACACGCAGGAGTTTCACCCAACAGCAATTTTCTCAGGAACACACAAAAAGCACAGAAGGAAAAGTTTCAACGTTCACGAAAATTTTCAGCTTCCCTCCCACCAACCCTCTTGTAGTAAATATAAATCAGACAGCCATTACTATTTCTGTAACATATATAGGGAACTGGCATCTCTATATAAATGCCAATAAAACCTGCATCTTTTTGGATCATGTGCTACCATTTGTCGTGGTTTGCATATGAGTATATATAAAACAATGAAAAAGTCCTTTTCTCTTTGTTTTCAGCCAGAAATCCCCCTTTATCCTCTTTAAGAGCAAAGCTGTGAACAGCCGCTGTTTTCTCTTCCAATTATCGAGTTCACAGCAGACATGGGAGTGACCAGATTGCTTTGGTCTGGAGAGTGGCATCTTGACAAGATGTATTATGCCAAATGCTGCTGCTGCATGGGAATTCCTCTGCTTTTGGTGGAGGGGGGAAAAAATTAAACAGCTGAGAAACAACCCCAAACCAATGCTGGACTTTTCAATCCAGTATTTCAGCACGAGTTAACTCTTACACTCAGAGTGGGCTCCAAGGTCCACCAAGGCCTGAATCCATTCCAGGGGCCTGCAGGGAATGGCTGCTCAGCTGTAAAGATATGTATGTGTAAGTCCAAAGAGGTTGCAGTTTAATCCCTGGTGCATCAGCCAAGACAGGAGATATCACAAAGGTATGAAGATGTTTGAAGCAGGTTGTTATTTTATTTGGTGGGAACCAAACAGATTATATATAGAAATTTGGACTAATCTCAGAAGGTGACACTGCTGGTGTGCAGAAATATATCTGGCACAGTTCACTGCTACTTGTTTTGGTACAGTATTGACCTGCAATACATTTTGGATTATATGCAAAAGCTTCTTACCAATATCCCTTCTCAACGTTATTGAATAAACTTTCAAGAAAAATAAATAAATTCTGCTATTTATATGTTTAAGTGATTTCAAAGAAGAACCTACTAACACAAAGAAGGCTTGAATTCAGCTATGTCTACTTTCCTGGACAAAAAAATTAAGTCAAGGAGGCAAAAGCATTCCTGTTTAATGTAATGCTCCATAATTTTCATTTGGTGAAATAGCTGGCAGAGTAAAAGCTGGCTGTCACCTATCTCTAGGGAAATGATTTCATAGTCCACTTACTGATATAAATTGTCAGTATTAAAACTAATCCAAAGGTTTCTGCACTTTTAGAGATTTAAGACCTGGGCAATGTAGCCAGGTGCCTCTGATAGCCAGAGATGTAGAAACATGGATGCAAGCAATGAAAATGTTAGGCTTTATTTTGAAAACTGATATGACTAATAGGCTTAAAGTCCTATAGCTGCAGAAGCACAGCCCCTTACCAGGAACAATCTTAATTCAGGATAAAAAAGATCTATTCTGATTAAGCCAATGCCTTATGAATGTAAAACACAGTAAAAAAAAAAAAAAATTCTGATTTTAAAAAGATAATCAATGTTTAATTTGGAACAAAATTATCATCAGCATTTCCTTGGTCAAACTGATCACCAGGGCAGCCCCCAGACTAAATGAGTGTTTTATATTTCTGCCTTTGTTAAAAGATATATTCTGTACATACACTTTTTTTTACTTTTTTTTCCCTTAAGAACTCTTACTGAACACAAACAAAGTGTTGTATGAGTTAGCAATATAAGAGAAATATCAATATGTATCACAGTTGACAGTTGCAGACTTAGTTGGTCAAATAGCAATTAATTTATGCAGCTGTCAGTTCAGGATATTTTGGATATATTCCAAACACAGAGGTTGCTGTCAGGTTTAACCTGATGCAGCAGAACGTGGGACAGAGTACAAATATTTCCCCATTTTATGATGGTCAGAACCAGTCTCCTTCTGCCACACTCTGGTTTAGGACACCTAGAACTGTTACCCTAATGAGACACAAAATTTAATCGTGATTCATCTTTAATAAATGAAAACAGGAGGTGTAAGTTGGCAACAGAGCTGTTTTAAATTCACACTGGAGTCTCAGAAAAACCTGCCCACTGATAACATTACTGTCTAATTTCATATAATGAAGGCCAAAAATACAGACATTTTTCTTTACAAAGCATTTTAATAAACAACTAAGAGCAAAAAAATTGCTTTGGACAAGGAGTACTCAAGAAAACTGTCATTTTTGGTAAGATTTCTGTTTCTACCGTCTTGAACTGACACTTCTGGAATACTTGTTTATCCTCCCTGTACATTCTGATCCACTTAGAAATGCATATTTGATGATTTCCATAGCAAGTGAGGTTTGAGCTCAGATGCAGCTGTGTACCTGGAGGATGCTTCCAGCTGGCCAGATGAATCTTACCTTGCATTTACTTGTTCTCTTTCTGCAGTGCTTCACAAATTATAACTCTACTTCACCACTCCAATAGTCCAGTGTTTTATGAGTTATTGATGTGGATTTTAATAGCATGAAAGTAAGATAAAGAATTATCCATTGAGTTGCTTGGAGTATGCATCTAAAAACTTACCCATCACCAAAATATGGTCACCCTGTGGTTAGAAACTAACTGGTTCCCAATAGCACATCACAACAGCTTATTACAAAACACTGAATTCTTATAGTTCATGTTTCAAGAAAAACATAGAGAATAGAGTCAAAATTCAATAGGTTGGTAATATTTAAACAAGGACACGTTCACTTCCCTAATGTCATGAGACATTTACACAGCTTTTTTACTTATCCCAAATGAAGAAATTACCTCTATGGAAAGGAAACCAAAACCCTCATTTTTCGACAAAACATTCCAGATTACCTATAAAGAATCTTGGGAGAAAAAAACAGAAGAGGAAGTACTTTGCCTAATGAAGCCACCTAGGAGTACATTGAGTACATCCTCAGCTGCTTTTATGCACCAAGACATCCTTGGAGTTTTGAACTGCAAGCACTGGAGAAAATGCTGTCCCTACTACCAAAGCCATGTGCTTGCAAATTAGGTAACTCTTGGGTTTAAACATGTGGGTGTAACAGACCTTATGAATCCAGATTTAAAGCTGAGTCATTTATCAAACTTTTAGATCTTATTAAAAATGCTTTATGCATCTTAACAAGTCTTTCCTTTTAGGTAACAGACAAGGCAATATAATCAGATACTTGTACCACTGAAACACAATCATAACCATCTTCCTGAGAATTAGAGACTGGAAAATAGGTCACATATTCCTTCTTCAGCTAGGAGCTCTGAGAGGACCCTGGCTTTGTTATTCCACCTGTGCAAAAGACAGGTTCCCCAGGGAAGTGGTCACAGCACCAATCTTGCCAAAGTTCAGGAAGCATTTAGACAATGCTCTCAAGCACAGGGTGTGACTCTTGGGGTGTCCTGCACAGAGCCAGGAGTTGGACTCAATTATCCTTGTGGTTCCCTTCCAACTCAGCGTATTCTGTGATTCTGTGTGGGACAGAAGCAGACACCACCTAAGGCTGACATTATAAACTAAAACTCATTCTGCTAATTTGGACCCTTCTTAGAACTCTTTCAGAAGTCAGCTGTTACTTCCTTGAATTATTTTAAAAGTTGGAGCACTGAGTGACAACCTGCTTCCATGTGCTCCTTCTAACATGGATATGCCATTTTTTGAGATGAGTCAAGGCATGGGGTGACCCTGGACAACAATAGTTATGCCAGGGAGATCTGGTAAACCACCACCACCCAGGAGAGAGGACAGCTGTGTCACCATCCAGCAATTACAGTGAAATGACTTATCAAGCTATAACCTGCTTGGAGGAACACAGCTGCCTGGGTGTGCAGGGTGTGAAGTCAGGCTGAGACACAGGAATGCCACACACCATCCCTGCATGTGAATGGAACAGTGCAAGACCAGAGAAGATACAAAGGATTCTGTGACTACCACTTCAGAGGGGATTTTTCTCTTTCATTTAATGTATTTTAGGGATTTTTTAATGCCTTGATCTGTTTCCCAATATCTGCTTACATCTAATCTAGCATGAAATGCAATCCAGGCAGCCCTGGCTGCAAGTCTTCCCCTGCAAAGTTTCCAGCATCTTAGTGATGAAGAATGGTGTCAGCTTTGTTTCAGGTTTCACATATTTTTTCACTGGGATGAATTCTTTGCAGCAAAACTATTTGCTTAACATGGAGCCAAGTGTGAGTGCCAAGGCAGAGCTGCCCTGTGCCATACCCACACAGAGAGGGTCAGATTCCCTTTTGCCTGAAACCCGAGAAGGGCAATTCATCCAGTCTGCATCTCCCTGATCCAGGAGATGATCTCATGGCTTAGGCTGATGTCAGCCTCCAGGCATGCCCAACTGTCCCCCTACCCTGAGTTTTGTAGATCCTGGCTCCTTTCCACGCCTGCCTGCCTCCCTAGCAGGGATTTCTGCAGAAGTGCACAGCTGTAAGGGAGGCTCCACAGGCAGGCACCGGGGTCCCTCCAGGCATCCAGATCAGCCCAAAAGCTGTATGGGGGCAATGATGAAGCAAATCCATGCATGATGCCAGCAAATATATTCCTGGCAGGGCCCTACCCTGACACCACTGACATCAAAATCACTAATGGTACCACTGGGTATCCCACCCTAGCTGGTGGCTGAGTGCCTGAGCACCCTTAACCATCCTTGGGGATGCAGGTTCCCACTGAGGAGCAGGTTTTTGGGATGTCCTGGATTTGCAGTTGGCAGGGCTTGGAGCATGGCAGTGCAGGGAGAGCAGAGTCAGCCTTCTGTCACCCCAGTGCAACTGCAGTGGCATGAGCAAGCCAGGTTTTAACAAGTAAATCTACATAAAAGCTTTCTCAGAGAGTGATTACTTAATATAACAACCAGCTGTCTCTTCAATTCTTGCTGAGGCAGCTGATCTTCTCACCATTATTCACAGAGGAGAAAAAACAGGGGAAAAAAAAAGCAGCAAGCCTGTTTTGTCTATAGAATAAGCAAAGTACCAGAGAAATTATGATACCTGCGAGACAAAGATGTCAAGTGGGTTTTTTATTTTTATTTTTTTTAATTTCCTAACCATCTATCCATTTCTTGACAGAAAAAAAGAGCTCTTACTGCTGGGGTGCAAAGAGGTAATTAGTCATTAACCCCTTAAAGGTCAATCCCACAGCTTTTTGTACATCAGCTACACAATCTAATTACCATCACTTTTATGTTAGCACTTATCCACACAGGATCTGAATGTCTCCTCTTTAGTTCAGTTGGCCCTGTGCTCTGCTGTGTAGCCTTGGACAGAAAAACAATTACCATAGGAGAACATCAATGGGCACCAGGAGAACCTCCAGACTGGGAAAGTGGAGTATGGGACCACCCAGGCCTGCAAGGGCTCTACTTTTTGACCTGAAGACAATCGTGGCTTGAACAGATGGGTTTGTCCCCCAAAGTCAATCAGGAACATTCATCTGAATTAATTAAATGCCTGAATTTATGTTAGGGCACATTAAACTTCTTCATGGCCAATTTTATTCAGAATTAATGTACCCTTTGATTCTGAGTTAAATTGCACAGAAGACTTTAATAAGAGGTAACTAATGGGTTTCAAAACTAAATTTGGATTTGTCTTTCTGGAGGCTATCGAGTCACCCCTGGAGGGATGGGACATAACAGAGATAAAAATCTGGGACAGAGAGGTTTTACAAGGAGTTTGTCAATGGCTGGTGAAAAGGAGCAAAGAGGTACAATTTTTTAATTACCCCTGCAGCCTTCATGTGAATCTTGAGAAGGGGTGATTCTTGCACATTTGTTACCTTTACCATGAGGAACAGCACTGCCTCCTGGCATGGAGCAAGGGGCCCCTTTGACCATCATCTGATTTATAGCAGAGCAGGAGCTCCCACAATTCCACCCACATTAGGAAAAGTTTTAATTGCTATTTTTTGTTTAGTTTTACTTTGGTACAGCCCTGACCTCCCAGGCTTTGCAGGAGGACACCTCTCTCCCTGCTCTTCAGCCCAGCAGCAGCTCCTGGTTGTAGGTGCAGGCATATAAGGAGTGAGGCAGTGCCTGGGCATGAATCACTGCCTGAGGATCCTGTCTCCTGAGGAAACGGGGAGGGAAAGCACTGGCAGAAGTTTAGCTGACCTGCTGGGAACAGTTCACTCTGTTTAAGAGGAAAAAAAGCCTCAGACCTCGGTAGGGCATGGATTTGATTTGTAATATGGAATTTTATGATGCCTCTTCCAGAGGATCTAGGATAGCAAAGAGGTGGGGGAGAATGTAAGAGATACCTAAATAGCTTAGAAATTATTTCTTAAACCCCTGTTCAGCAGAAACTAGCTAAAGTAGAGTATGATTTGCTAGCTAGACAGTATTGCTTAACAAGACACATGTGCACATTACTGCCATTAAGCAATCAATAAACCTGGGTGCAGGACTACACACAGTTTATCATTCCTCCCCTTGCTTTGCTCTGACTCAGCACTGAGTCTGTACAATTGGGCAGGTAATACCCAGGCAGCAGAGAATTTCTTGTGATAAATAGTGGTGTAGCCAAAAGGAAAAACCAAAACCAATCCCACAAGCAAATCAGGCATGTTTTTCTCTATCTGGCCTGTAAGCTTTTTTTTGTTTTTCTCTCTTTAACTAGAACCTCAGACTGCTGCTTCTCTGCAGTCCCACTCTTCGAACTCTCCACTGCCTTCAAAACCCGTCTAGCAGAGGATTCCTCTTTCAGTGTGTTCACACCTGCACAATTACCATAAGTGGAAGAAATTTCCTCTATTCTACAGCAAACAATGGAAAGGATTGCATTTCTCCTTCTGCTCAAAACCAGAACACAGTTGCTTTCAGAGCAGGTTATGAAACTCCCTGCACATCAGTTCAGAAAAAGGCTGTGTCACACAGAGGTGACTGTGTGCTGTTGTTCCCCACAGCCAGTTTATGGAGCTGTGACAGTCCAGTTCTAGAGATCCCATTTTCTTCCTCAAACACATTCTAAGTCATTCTAAGTATGTTTTCCATGTCTTAATGTCTTCATTGAAGATAAAAAGAAAACTCTCCTCTTGATGTGTTACCAAACTCAGGCGCCCAGTGGGACTCACCTTTCTCTGAAACATCCAAGCAAGGGGAGCTCAGGCTCCTCACCAATTTCACTGAACTAATTACTGATTGAAATTAGTCACATGCTTAAATGCTTTGTCAGGCCCAGGCCCCTGGATTAACTGCAGACTCAGTCTCTCCCAGCACATCACTCAACAGCGAGCTCCTTCCCACTCTGTCCCCACCCATCCGAGTCTTCGGGGAATGTTGCCATGGATTTCCACGGGACACAAGAGTCCATATTGGAAGAACCCTGTTAAGGTTGCTAGGCGTAAATATTGACTTAACGGCTCTTCCGCCTTTTTTCTTTTTTAAGAACAGATTTGTTGGCCATGGCTGGAAAAATAGAATTATGGAGTATGCATGATTCACTCTGGCACTCACACAAACATGCAGATCAGTTGGCTGGCAGCTCGGCTCCTCTGTTCGCAGAGCATCGCTCCTAAAATGTGTCATTTTGTTTTGGCAGCCACAGCGTCCAAGCCCACAGACAGAGAGATAAAATCTCCTACCTTCCATGTACTTCACATGGGAGTCACTGACCTTACGCTGCACAGAATATTGGATTAATGCTCCCAACAGCTTTTTAGTCCAGACACACAGAAGAACTGACAGAAGTTTTGGTTTCACACTAAGAGCCCGGCCCAGAAACCTCCCCTCTCACACCCACTCTCCTGGGTCTGTCAGCACAAGAGAGGACAGGAAAGCAACTGCAGGTAAAACTGTTTATTCAAAAGTCTTTTCAATAAGGGCTGTTTCCTAGCCAGTAATTATTAAAACAGACAATAATTCCTGTGACTAAGTAGCAGAGGTGAGAGGGGACCCAAAGCTTTTTGTCACTGGATTCATGTTTTCATCACCAGTACTCCATGCTCAGACTTTTTATCCGGACTGCAAAAAATGCTCCTCTAAACATTACTTTGACACACAGTATCATTCAAACTCTCTCCCATATTGATTCTGCCAGATTTGAATGATTTGGCAGGACTGTCAGGGGAATGAACCTTCACCAGAGATGCCTGAGAGTACAAAGTATATGGGACACTGTGAGTATTAATCCTGGATATGCCAGCACAATCTCTGACTGTTCCTAAACATCTGCTCACCACATACAAGGGCATGAGCAGCCCACCTGAGAGCTGGCAGAAACTGCTGGGAGTATATTCAGGATTTCCTACCAGACCTCAGTTTGATATACAACTGGGGGAAATCAAGAAGAGTTGTTGCATTTCACAACACTTGGCAGAGATCTGCCAGAAAGCACAGAGTTTGTCAGGAGGAAAACAAAACTCTTGTGATTGAAGATAAGAGGAGAAACTCCAGTGTAAGACAAGAGTCCCTTCTCTGAAGGATCTCAAAGAGTTTGTCTGCATTTTAGCCAGGCAGGGTGTCTTTGGAACTTTTATCCCATCAGAGTTTAATCCCTCTCAAAAGACAAAATGCAAAACGAGACAAAGAGACTAGGATCAACACCTGTGCATATTTATATTTGTTTTGCATCCACATGTGCATATTCTATTTGCTTTGCATCCATCCTCTGTGTGTCTACACCTTCCCCTTGGGGAACAAGGACCACCTGCTCCTGCCAGGCATCCTCTGTGCACATCCTCCAGATGAGGTGGTTCAGTGCATGGTACATTTAAGGCTGTGGCACCTCACAGCTCTGCAGGGAAGCCCAGGGCTCTGGGGTCCCACCCATTCATTAGACAGCACAAGAAATAGCCATTCCCACTCAGTGTTAAGCTACAAGAAACAAAAGCAAGGGCACTTAGATGGAGCTTAGCAACAGCTGCTCAGGATCCATTCAAGCGCTCTCAAATCTATTTATACTGACAGCTTTTGAAGCAGAGAATTCATTAAACAGAGGAACAGGTTGATATCCGTTCTTCTCAACTGTAGGCAGAATTTAGTTTGTTATTTTCTAATTGTTTCCTTGGTGGCACATATAAATTCAATACTGCATCTGCAAGCAAGGATGTCTATTTTCAGAATAAAGACAATGACAGGCAAAGTTTGTATTAGCAACAACTAAGTAGAAAACACCAGGAGATAAAAAAGGGACATTCTCTTTTAAGGTCCTAACATGCATAGGACAAGAGATTGAGTAGATCTAATTGCATGAAATTAAGGAATTTTCTACCCACTCACTCTCCTGCCCTTGCAGCTGGAATAGCACAGCCTGGGTGCTGCCTCCTGGTTTCTCAGGAAATTGTTTGCAGGGAACAGAAACAATGCAGAAGCTAGAAATAACCTAAATGATTTCTCTGCTCTACCAGCTCAGGATCAAGGCTGATGCAAGTCAGTTCTTACTGCATGTGGATACTGCCCCTCTTACACCCCACACGAGTACCAGGGGACAAACCCATCAACACAAATTCTTTCAAGCTGTGGTTATTGGCCATTATTGCCTGGTTACAGACATGGCAATGGTTGAGTTTTATGACAGGTTCTCAATAACACCACACAGCAAGACAACACGCTGCATTTGTCACTGGGTTTACCTTGTACTGACCCAAAGTGGGCTCAGCAATAGGAAGGCACTGCTACAAATAGTTGCTGCTGTTTGGAGCCCCGTTTATGTCTCTCCACTAAAAAGGATCCCCTCTGCCTGCTGAGATGTCTGAATTTGCCTTTGAGCCAGCTCCTTTGACTTAGGCTGGCTGAACTCTTCATCCAGTTAGTTTTTAGGATCTGTTTTGTCATGTGGTGCCCAGATGATCAGCCATCAGCTCTGACATGACCAAGCACTGGGGCAAGTTCCACTTGGGACAGAAGTGCAGCAGGAATAAGAGTGTCCCAATCCAGTGCAGAGTAGTTCTGTATAACTGTGCTACCTTTAACTCAATGAGAAGAGAAGGTACTTTTAGAAGTTTAAAACACACTACATGAACCAATCCTAAAGTAACCAATCTCTTTCGGGGCAAGTTCCAGTGATAAGTTCAGATCCAAATGTCTCAAGTCAGGTGAGATGAATCCCACCTTCAGGGCATAAGATGAACAAGAGGTAAGGATCAAGCCTCTAATAACTACAATGAATTCATAGCAGTTGTGAAATTTCTTTTTCTTATCCATGTATTCCAGCCAAAGTAAGGAAAAAACACATCCCCTTCCAGAAGTACAGAGGTACCACTCATCTGCATGGCACAGGTTAACACCATGCCCTATGACAATCCATGGCATGTCATCATTTTAGAGCAATTAGCAAAGAGACTGTTTTAAGCATTTAAAAATTATAACTCTGCTCCTGCTCTCCTCAAAGCCTGTGACACAACTGTTGACATTCATAGTGGATAAAGTCTTTTTATGGCATCATGGACTTACTCTAGCCTAACTCCTTTCCCATTTTGCAGTTATCTGGCTGCATTAATATGAAAGAAAAGAAGAGCATTTCTCAAAACATTTTCATCACCATTTAAATTTGCATGATCTTGTCTGCCTGTGATGGGCTGAACAACTTTTCAGTCACATTCGTCAATCACTGTTCCTCAAATGCAAGAGTCTAACTGAAGCAAAAAGGCAGAAATGAAGGTGTATGGTACTCACTTTCTCAGCACTGCAATTTCATTCTCTATGCTGCTTTCCTTTCCCTTCAGTGCCTTCTTGGGAATGCATTTGACTGCAAAGAGTTTCCCACTCGCTCTCTCTTCAGCCAAAACAACTTCGGAGAATGCACCCCTGAAAGAAGAGAAGAAAAGCCCTGGTTTAAAGTGGTGCTTTTTCTTTGAAACCTGGTAACTGAAACACAACCACTGAACATAGTTCTTCTGGTGTCCTTTGGAAGCTGCTCTTGTTAAACACGGGAATGACATTACAAACATCTTTCTTTGCCTTTACAAACACATGGATACATTCACACTCATGCAGTACATTAAAGGCTTACCAAACACAACCATTTTAATAAAGAACCATAATCCAACAGAGATATGAGCAAAGCTTGAAAATGAGAAAGTACCATTTCTTTACACAGGGGCATGGACCATAGTCTGGCTGCTGATTTGGTGGATGATGTACTTTTCCCCTTTCTGAGATTTTTGGAGGTTTAACTCACAAAGCAGCACAAGGTCCCCAGGACCAAGTGACACACCAGTGTCAGGAGTGCTCCTGGTTCCTCAGTCACCACAAGAGGTCAGGGCCCCCACTCTGGTCCTGCCTGGGCTGCCCAGAGCTCCTCCTCACCATCGGATCAAGCCTGACTCAGACTGCATCAGAATTTCTCTATGCATACAGAGTTATCCCACAACACAAACTGATGTGTGTAACCACTAAAGCCAAAGAATTGGATTAAATCACAAGTCTAAACATTGCTCTTAGTAGCAGCCTCCCTATGGTTACCCCAAGAGGGTTACACAAATAAAGAAACATCATCACAGCAGCTGGTCACTAATTGCCAAGAATGGGCAGTGCCTCTTCTTCACTGGGTTATTTCATAACAGTGTATTCCTTCTTGCACTGTCAGTGCTTCCTCCCAGGCCTCTGGACCTAACCAAGAAGAGGCCAGGAAAACGTCACAGTCAGTGCTATGCACACATTTTTTCACTTCCCAAATTTTTGAGCATTTGAGCACCGTTCAGACTCTGCTACTCTGGACAAACTTTGCAGTGGTACATTAGGACACTCCTTATATTCTGGAGCTTGATACTGGTTTAGCAGCAAGGTACTGGGCCAGAGAGAGTATTGACCTGATGAGGAACAGCAAATCATTTTTCCTATTCACCAAAACCTCCTCTGAAGCACCCACTTTGTCCAAGAGAGATCAGATCCAAGGGCTTGTCTAACCCTGTGACAGCTGAAAGATCAGGGAGAGCAACCTGGTCTAATGGAAGGAATTCCCTGCCCATGGCAGAGGGTTGGAACTATATGATCCTAAAGTTCCTGCCAACCCAAACCATTCTGGTTGGGGTGGTTCATCCACCAGCTGAAGGTTTGTGTTTTATTTATAAGAAATAAAAATAGTCTTTCCTTTATTATTTCTCCTCATCAGCAGATTATTCTGCTCTCCTACACAGCTCACTCTGATAAATGCTCAGGAGGGTGCTGAGCAAACCCAACCATGCTCCAGTCCACTCTTAAAAGGTTAATGTTTGGTCATAGCCTCATCTGGCTACCACCAACTTTCTCTGGCTTTCATTCCTGACAACTGCTGCCTATCTAGATGTTTTGTGGATAAACAAAAGAATTTCCTTTCCAGGACTGGCTCCTCATTTTTAAGTCATGCACTTGGATGACACAACCAGGCTGCTGTGACCTCACCAACAGCTCCTGAGTTGCAAAACAGCCACATGAATCATGAAGTGGATAAGCGAAAGGAAGAGGCTGCTGCTCTGGAAACAGAGTACCTGTTTACCCAGAAATGCTTTTGTAGCCAACAGATAGGGAAACAGTGATAAGAAGTTGATGGAAAAAGATTTTTGCATGCTGTTATACAGCAGATGTTTGACAGCTTGTCCACATGGGGCAGTGATCCTCTGAACCAAGAAATATTTTGCCTCATTTTCACTAGAAAGGACAGACTATGGCTAGAATTATGCCTCTTGGAGTAGCAGAATAATTCCCTCTTTTCTGCTTTGTGTATAATCCACCACAGCATGTCAGTGCATCACAGGCTCCAATTAAAGGTCCTCACAACTAATCCAAATGGTTTGCACAAATAAGCCACCCAGAGTGTTTTTAATTGTGTTATTTCCTTTCCTGTTATTGACAGCCCTAGCCATTCAATTTACCAAATAAGGTTTTCATCCTGACCCTCATGCTTGGGACAGCCAGACCACAACTGCAATAAAACCCTTTTGCTGGAAAGCCCTAAGACCTCTTGGTGCTTACCAGCTTTGGTTGCAGACCAGAGCACTCAGAAACTCACAGCTCTCAGGGCTGCTCTCAGCTGTGTTCCATGAACCCCTTAAGTCCCATCTGCTTAAGCTTTCAGCACTGCACTTTGCTCCAGCTGTGTCTTGAACAGGCTCCTTGCCTTCAGTTAAATGGTGTTTGAAGCTGCAATATTCCCACCAGTCATTTACTGATCACACTGCTCTCCCAGTGTTTATGATATTATAAAAATACAGGGAGCTCCATCCCAAGCTGCATTTCATTGCTGATCTCAGAAAACAAAACAGAGGAAATCCCTTTATTTCCACTCTACACAATATAGGTAAATTTGTGAAGCACCTCTTTTTCAGCTGGCTCCATTATTTCACTGGATTTCTTCCTCCACTTATCAGGACAGACATGGTTTCCTTGGCTGGAAAGAGCCTCTGTGAATTTAAATGAAATTTTTTTGTGGAGCTCTGCAATACTCATGAAACCCAATTCCCTATCTCCTTAACAACCTTTCTCATTATAGCATGAAATAACCTGAAGCTCAGCTAAAGTGTTTGGTCCCATGTCAACCCCAGGCATGGACAGGGTGCTTTTTTACATTGATTTTTATATGAGGCCATGGCATGAAATTGCTAATGCTGGGAAGAGTTCCTGGGCAATGGGAGGGAGGGAGCTGGGATGGATCTGCTGGGAAGGCAGGAGGAAGATGTGAGGAGGGGGAAGTGAGGCAGTCTGCATTACTCTGTGCACTTTATACACTCCTGTGCTCACAGAGCAAGGGAGGAGGGAAAGCAATGAGTCAATGCACAAAAGAAAGAGAAGTGAAGTGCTGGAAGGAAAGAGAAGGAAGGGAACAGATGCAGAGAGGGATCAGAGTGTTAAACAGAGACTCAGCAACATAGGGCAAGAAGAAAGAAGGGGTGGGAGGGAGGACCAGCAAGGGAGAGGCAGCAAAGATACTCCTGGAGTCTGCTGGAGTCAGGAAAGAGCCGAAATACTGAATAGATGGGCAAGCAATTATCATAATTTCAAATGTGCAGCTGAATTCATCCACCCTGAATGACACAGTCCAGTCTCCACTAAACCCCTCTTGACTCAGCCATGAATAGGTAAATATCAGAGAGAAAGTCAGAAAGGCAAGGCTGACCATTATCTTGATAACAGCAATATATCCTACAGCAAATCCCCACTCCTCAAAAAAGTTCCCCAGAATTACCAGCTCAACAGGCTTGCTAAAGATTTCTTCTCCCCAAAAGGAATTAATACTGCCTTTAAAACAATTACATTAATGAAAAAAGCAATTAATTTCTAAGAATGAATTACAATTCTTTATTGAGATTTAAAATGTAATTGTGTGCAAAGTTTTAGAAAGAAGTTTGGGGTAGGAAAATATTGCATTTTTCACCATCAACATGACAGGACTTTTATGAAAAGGCCATGGCTTCCATTAAACATCATCAAGCAGTGTTGTATGATAAAAATGAAAAAAAAAAGCCCCAAATATCATGCTGTGATATAGACTTTTTTTTTAATTGGAAAAGAGGTTAACTAGCTAAAAATTACGATTGTAAATGTGTTTGCAGAGGTTGGGATGCACCATTCCCTTCAGCTGGGAAGGAGGTAATTGCAACCTTTCCAACATGCCCAGGGACAAAGTCTTCACTTCTCTGAAGAGGAGCTTCCAAATCCTTCAAGAATTTCCCTGTCCTGCCTGCAGAAGATAGCAAACAAGCAAAAAAAGTGTCATGGCTTTGAGGAAGTAGGACAGTGGTGGAAATGGGTAAGCAAGAAACTTCTGCAAAATGAAACCACTTTTAGCTGCCAAAATCCGTGTGCGGCAACAACCTATTTTTGAAAGTTTTGACCATATTATCATTTACCCTGGAGGAACTGCTCTTTTCAAACTTCTAATTAAGGCATGGAATAATTTTATGATTTAGATCACTTCCATATGAATTAGGAACAACGTAAGGAAAAAAAAAGAAGTTGAAGGACTTGATGAGTGACATTGAGATAATGGAAAATTCTAGAGGGTACTTAAGATGTTTTGACTCCTCACCCCTTTGCAAACACCTGGACTGTGCAGTATCCTATGAGATGCCAATTTTTTTTAAGTTTTGATTAATTTAAATTATTTCTCATGCATTACTTTTCTTTTCTGTAGATTTAAAGATTATAATTTCAAGATTAACATTGAAATATGAACATTATTCATACCCAAACAACTGGATTTTCTATGAGAAAGCAGTGGCTGCAAGATTAGGCCATCCTGCAGATCAAAGCAAAATAAAGAACAAGCAAGTTTTTCCTTCTTCTGTTGGAACTGTAACTTATTATGAACATTTAATTTCTGAAATACAATGAACAGCATACACTGTGACAGCAAATCTGTTCTCATTAAACAAAAAAATTGCTGTGACAAAAATACTGACAAAATGAAGACAAAGCTGATGAAGGGATAAAACTTCATTTTTTCCATTCAACCTCCATGTTGAGCAGTTTTCCAATGCATTAGCAGGTGCTCTGTCACACAAAGTCAACAGCCATAGCCAGGAAACAGATTTCACATCTCCAGGCTGCATATAGCTAATGTTCTTAATTGTGATACAATTGGCCTTCCATGTGTACTTTGCCCTGGCCAAACCAGGGGGAAAAAAAAGGGAACACTCAACATCTGAAAAATATATCATGTCCATCCACCCTGAGACAGAAAGACTGACTGAATCAAAGGGACACAAATTAAACTAAAGGTCATTTTCATACTGTGGCTTTAGCAACCACACTCAAATACTGCTCCTTGACTCTCCAAAGAAAGATGACTTTGGACTGCACCACAAACAGCAGGAAAAAAAGTCTCTGTTAGCATTTTCACAGCTTCTTCCATGGGCCTCAAGGAGTTAACTGCAGGATGAGCTCAGGCTCTGTGTAACACACCAGGGGGTTCTGGTCCTGCAGATCACTTTTCTACTAAGCCATTTTTCTGCACAATTCATGTTCTCTCTTTGTATTTAAAAAAAAAAATCTACTCAGTTTTTGTAAACACCTCCTCGCTCTCCTCACACATCATCCAGGTGCATCCCAAAACAAACACAACTAAAGCTGGAAATAAAGATTTTCATTCCAAAGTCATGTCCATCAGTGTTCTGACAGCTGCATGAAAGTGAATTTACAATTTAACTTCCAATAGTTTGGTGATGTCTGAATGCAAAGTTAACAACACAGAAGTGTGGAGAGGGTTTTTAGCCAGCCAAGAGAAAAGGAGAAGGACTTTGGGTCTGTGCTACAAATTCTCTACATATTCCCAAGAACTGAATATAAATTCATGCAAAAAGCTGACTAATCTGGTGGCAGCCATCTATGCTTTAGAGCACAAATACTTTTTCTAGCTATTTTCATTCATCAAACACACAGTTCCAACCCTGCAGCCCCTTCTATGGCAATGCTTCCACTGCCTGGGCAAGAGCACAACAACTGGGATCACTGTATTAACACTGGTATTTTTAGCCTCCCTACTCATCTAATTTGAACTAAGCCTCCCAGCCACAACTGAAAATGCTGTTTCCTACCTTGGGGCCCCATGAGTGCCTGCTCTAACACCAGACATGGCCCTGCCCTGGGCTGTGTCTGACCCCAGTTCCCCTCTCCAGGGCTGATCCCGATCCCTGCCCGCAGCGATGATCCCATGGAGGTGCCTGATGTCACAGGCTGGGGCTGCTGTTAACCCACCACAGATGAAGAACAGCACTTCCCACTGGGCCAAAATGCTGTTGCTGCATCCTGATGGACACTCCAACAATGGCAAGGGGCACAGATACTCTTTGCTGGGTGTTCCTGCAGCAAGAAGCTCCTTTCTGGAGCACTCCCACCTTTCTCTGCGCCCTGAGCCGTTGTCCCATGCCCATTCCCTTTCTGGAGCACTCCCACCTTTCTCTGTGCCCTGAGCCATTGTCCCATGCCCATTTCCTTTCTGGAGCACTCACATCTTTCTCTATGCCCTGAGCCATTGCTCTCATTCCCATTCCCTCAGCATTTTGTCCAAGGTGTCCTAAAACCACTGTGGGCTTGCAATGAGCAGCCACAGTGTGAAAGGACCCTGGAGTCACCATGCCCAGGGCTGGGCAGCACATCCCCAACTTCAGACTTTTCCTTCCAGTCATTCTGCTGCTTCCCCTTTAACAAAATTTTTGGGAGGAAGTAACCCCATGAATACCCAGTCTCTGCTGGGACTTATAGCCATGACCATAACAGAGCCACCCAACAATATCAGACTCCAGGTAGAGCTTCTTTGTTCACCTCCTCATAAACCAGTTTGGTTTCCACTTACCACTTCAGTCTGCAACAGAATGAGCAGCACAAAGCCTTGATCTTGTGTAGCCACCAAGAGTTTTCCTATTTGTTTGGATTTAACTTCTGTTTTTTGGGGTTACTATTGTCTACAGTTACAGTTAGTGTTTTGACAGTTTTTGTCACCAGAGTCAGCTGCAAGAATTTTAATGCCCATTTGAGGCTTATAATTTCTTCTAGTTTAGCTGCCCAACATTTAATAATCTCAGGCAAAGAAAAATAAAAAAAGAGCCCACCCACTAAAAGAACTAGGATTAAGATTGGAAATCCATGTCAGCTACTTAAAGGAAAGCTACTTAGAGGAAAGAGACTTCTATGAAGCCAGAAAACACAGATTTAAAGTTGCACATCATAAAGCATGAATTTATGACAGTATAGTCAAGGTGGCTTCCTTCACAACCCTGGACCCCCTTCACCAGAAGGCAACAACTCTCTCAGAGGGCAACAATGATTTTTACTCCAGAAAAACATCCCTGGAAATGATGTGAACCATTCTGTAGCTGGGATTAATTCTTTACTCCAGGATGAATTCCAAGGTCACAGCAGGGCATGGCACACACCACCAGCACCTCTTGTCACTCCAACTCACACACCAGCAGGGTGAAGGCACCAAAACACACAATCAAGAAGAAAAGACACCAGGTGCAGAGCAGAATGAGGCATGCAGGCTTCAGTGCCATAAAATTTGGGTTCAAAGATGAATGAACCACACAAGGCACAGGAATTAAGCCAAAAAGGAAAGTTTCTGAAGAACCTCCTCCCTTTCTAAGATGGACTAATTTGTTTGAGCTGCCTGGTGTATGCTAATTTAATAGGATGCTATGCAGTCTGTTCTGAGACAGTGATGCATGGATGCTAAAAAGGGAAACTGGCCCAGCTCAGATCCCCAGTCATGTTTGTTATTGCAGTCATCTTCTTTCCTGAACTGTTTGCTCCTTTCTGATTAATCCTGACCCCTATTAGAGAGGGAAATATTGTCTTTAAAGGCCTATTACATTTACATTACATCCTCTGTGGCAGTCACAGTAAAGCTATCAAGAAAAACATCCAGTTCTCTGTACTGAGATCTTCCTTCCATTATACTCTTCACAAATGAGCTGTTAAGCAGGTTTTTTCCCTCCACTGATGATCACTTTCTTTCCAAAGTGAATATTTAAGTACCTTTTTTTCCCACTTTCATCTTATGAGTCAAAAGGAGATCATCGTCTCCCAGGATTTATCTGATGGCAGCATTCTCAAAAGAAAATAACCTTTTTTCTTCTAGGAATGACCTCAAACCTTTCTAGAGGCATAAGTGATCTCCATAAATTTTTTTTTTCAAAGCATTTCCCTATTCTAACACTGACATATGCAGGGTCTATTACTTCTGGAGATCTTATCTGGCCATATTAAGTCGATTACACCAATTTGAAAAAGCCTGGTTCTTCTTCTTCTTTCTCCACATGGAAACTCAAGAAAAGCTCTGTCCCACTGTGGCATTCTCCAAGAGGCTGAATCAATTATAGAACAAGTAGATGATATTGCAGCAAAACAAAGCAAGGCAGACCCTGTAGTTTGCTTCCAACAATTCTTACCTTCCTTCTATAGAGGTCTGTATTGAAGGGGGAACTATCCACTGTCTAGACATCAAATCATTTTGCAGCTGTGACTAATCCATGGGAAACACCCATTTAGCCAAGAGTTTCACCTAAAGGTGTCTGGAACTTCACAAATCCAAGATACAAAAGTCTGCACAGCACCTCATTCATTCAACTGGCATTTATTTCTCTACAAAATAAAGCCACAGTGTCAGTCCTGGTAGCCTTCCCCAGTGATCAGAGGCAAAGGATTGTATCACTTGAGCTGTGATTTTGAAACACCAACCCTTTCATGAACTGTACTTCCATATCCACAGGTGAGGGACTTGAGGAACAGGAACTCCATGGACTGATGTGGCACCTGGGGACTGGTTTGCTGGTGAAGATGGCAGCATTAACAGCTGGACTCAGTGGTCTTGGAGGTCTTTTCCAACTTTAACAACTCTGTGATTCTTATTTAATTTAATTACTTAAAAGTTGGGAGCTTTGCATCATCTAAAAGTGCATATTCCTGTTGTACTTTGAAAAGCATCTCCAGCAGATTCTTACATCCTACCCAAAATTAATGACAGCACACTGTGTGTCTGTAGGATCCTTAAACCCTGTCAGCCAAGCCCCCACTGTTCCATTTGCTGCACAACTTTGGTCACAGAGATCACTTGAGATGCCCAGACATTAGTGCAGATGATCACAGCATGGTTCCTGCCTATTCTAAGGGCAAATTTAGATTAGATAACTGCACCACGAAACCAGTGCACATCTCCCAGCATCTGCCTTTTCCAGTTTAATCCTCCAGATCCAGTGTGGAGCCCCAGTCAGGAAGCACTTCCATGAATTTGATGAGCAGCCACCAAAAGAGGAGGCCACAGGGTTCAGAGCTGCCACAAGCACAGCTGAACAACTCCCATTGTCTACGAGCCCTTCTGTGCCTCTGTGAAGCTCTAACTGGCTTGTTCTCATCCTGCTGCCTCAGCCAGTCCTGCATACCCATTTTGAATATCTGAACTAAAAATGATGTGCATTTTGTATCCTTGCCCACTCCAAGCTGCAGATTAGAGTTTTAAAAATTAAAAAAAAAAATTCAGTAAGGTGGAATACAAATAAATTGTTTTACAGCTCAGAACTTAGCTCTGGTAGGATTTGGCACTGCAGGATATTCAGAGCTCCATCTGCAGCTTTACTCCCAATGGCCATCTCTCAAAGCACCAGGAAGAGAGTTTGCTTTTCTACTCCCCAGCCTCTTCACTCATGTACCCACATGTGGCTTCATGCCTGAGCTGAGGTACATTAAGAAACTCAGCAAACTGGTTTGCCTAGCAACTGGCAAGCTTGAAAATAAACACTCTGGCAAAGATTATTTCAGTCCAACTGTACACAAAGTCACCAGGGCCTCTGCAACTCACAGATACTTCTGCAAAAAGAATTGCCACACACTTTCCACATGTGCCACCCTCAGTCATTCTCATGAAGACTCAGTGTAAAAAGGGGGTTTCTTTCAGCTTCTGCTGATGAGGAATTTCTCCATGGCTCTGTTTTTATGGTGCTGTGTTGAGACTACTGAGGTTACTTGCCAAATAGATGCAGCACCAGCAGACCTTTCCTCCCATAAAGTCATTGTCACAATCCTCCACTGCTCTGAAGGCACATCTTTGGTGTCATGGAGTCATACATGGATTGGCAGAAATGAAACTCCCCAGGGAGATGTGAGGAACCAGAAACTGTACCAGCTTCTATCCAAACTCTTTCCAGCCTAACCATGGATCCAGATGAAGCAGGGAGCCAAGCAGGCCTGGCAACACTGATCCTCTGAGCTCATCCCATGATTTTAACAGCAGAGGAGGGCAGTGACCCCTGCAGCAATCCCATCCCCTGGGATGGGAGCCATCCCTGCCTTCTGCTGCCTTGCCCATGTGATGTTAGAAGACATGGAATGAGGGAATGAGCCCTTTCAGCAGGGCAGAGCTGCATGAGAGCAGCTGAGCAGTCAGAGGATCAGCAGAGAAAAGGTGCTGGTGTCTCCTGCATTTCATCTGAAAGGAGGACAGACCCCCCTACCCAAAGAGGCCAGTCTGGTCTGGTCCATGGAAGCAACATATTGTTGAGATGGTCCATGAAGACATCAGCAGTGAGAGAGACACTGATACCTCTGCCACACTGTTCATGAAGTCTTCAGATTCCTGCTTTAATAGCAACTGGTTTAGACTTAATAGAGAACAATCCTTACATATTTGCCAAATTTGCTGTTAAGCAGAAGGAGACTGAAGTCCTACAGATTTCCCAGGGCAAGCTGCTGCTCCTAAGCTTCACGTGACTCACCAGAGCCATGACAGACAGGGATTGCCCACAGCTCCAGCACACAGTAAAACACACGCAGAGCCAGGCTGCTCATCCCTCAGCCTTCCCCTGCCATCCTCCAGTGAACAACAGCACAGGGGGAACCACCTCAGTGCCTCAACCAGCTCAAAACACCAACCAAAGCCAACTGCTGCATAGGGATGTCCTTCTGTGTTGGAAAACTTCAGCAGGAACAATCTGACAGCAATTTTGATTCCCTCTATCTGAAATGTAGCCACAGCACACTATAGTCTCATAATACAATGACGAGTTTCCTAGGAGATGCCTGCCACGTGCCTGACTATTTTTAAAAATGAAGTTTCTCAGAACTTCCATCTCAGGTTGACATGCTACACAAACACACAGTGACAATGCCAATGCCACCTCTGTGCTTCCCATCCTTCATGTGGGTCCAGAAAACCCAGCCCAGACCTTGGACAGCAGGGACGAGAGGCACCAAAATATGGCCCAAGAGCTGATGAAGGTGGGAAGAGGAGAAAACAACTCTTCAAACCTGGCAGCAATAATTTCTGTGTTTCTTTGGAAGCTGTTGCATAATTTCATGGACAGAAAAGAAGCAGCATATTTTCCTCCCAGGTGACCTGCACTCCAGATTAAAGAACCCCAAAAGGATTGCAGGATAACACTGGCAGAGCAAGAAGGAATGAACAGGATTGCAGGAATATCTCTCCTAATGCACTGTAAAGGTTACCTGAAAGCCAGTTCCAAAAATACTGCAAATAACAGACCACTGGCAGCCCGCTGAGGAGCCAAGTTCTGCTTGGTCCAGCTGGCAAAAGCTGCCACAGTTGTGTGGGATAGAAAGGTGCTCTGGTTGATTCACCAGCCCAATGAAGAGATGGGCTGCAGAGTATTCAAAACAGGTTAAAAGTGATTAAAGAAAGGAAAAAAAAAAACAAACCAGAAAATATTCCAGAAATTTGGCTTCCTGAGGAGCTTTTGTTTATTGTCATTGAAAGGGCTTGAAGGGGAGGATGGGCTGGACACCTGATGCTGACAGCAAGGGCACAAGTTGATCCCTGGAATTTAGGAATAAATCAAAATGAGACAGCATCTCTGCCCACCATGATCATATGGGGAGGTTCACCATGAAGAAATAACCTTTGAGCCCATTAAAACATGACCAGTCAAAAGGATGTATGTGAAATTGTTGGACTAGCAGAAAAAATTTTTCCTCAGGGAAAAGTTTTGTTTTCTTCCAGGGGTAGGAATTTAATTTTAACAAAGAGCTTAAGATATGGAGCTCATGTAGCACAAGACTTCTTCCCATCCTGTTTATCCCCCAGCCTCCAGCAGTCAGAGATATACAGGAAAGGGATCTCTGTCCAGGTGATAGTTGCACTGACCCATCATGTCTCAGCTACCTGTCCTGAACTAATCTCTGTAATTCATTTTCTCCAACCCATTTACATTTTAAATTTCAGTCTCCTGTATAATTAAGCACAATGAGTACAAATTATATGATAAAGCATTCTTCTTTGTTCATTCTAAATTTGATGCTCGATAATTTCATTCCACAGCTCTCCAGTGAAAGACATTTTAAATATGTTAAGTAACCAACTGCTTTCCCATGTCAAATAATGAGTTTTAATCACAAATATACTGAATGGTTTTTAAACTACAACTAGAGGTTGATGCAAGAAGCAACCAGCCAAAAGAGTGTGCAAGAACTGGATTTCCCTCATTCTCCATGGCAAAAAACTCTCAATCTATAGTAGGAAACATGAGACAAACCCAGAATTCCTAGGAAATAAAGTATTACATTTTACACTGTGTTTAATCTTCAGTGTTGTGTGTAATTTTAAAGGAATACCTGTAAAAATGGGTAAAGTTGTTTAAACAAGAAGTGAGAAGGTCCTGGGAGACAGAACCAGGAGAGCTAAAACTTGCAGGAAACATAAGCACTGTTTGAAAATATTGATGTTGGAAACACAGACCAAATATATGCCTCAGGTAAAGAAATTCTTGAAACAGAGAAGTCTGGCAGGCTAAGCAGCTGGGCAAGAGAAAGTGTGAGAAGTAAGACAACATCCTCAAACCCAGAAACTGTGTGTCCAAATGAGGAAGCAAAAATTGATTTCAAGTTCCGGTGGCTAAAATAGAAGAACTTCAAAGGGTGGGGAAAAGCACCTAAAGAACAGTTGCACCAGGCAGGGAACCCAATAAAGATTTATTCTGCACATATGAGAAGCCAGATGTGTGCCAGATAACTGATGGACCAGGAAGAAAACAACTACAGATGCAGCATGAATAAAGTCACATGACTATCACGAAAAAATTAGGGTTTTTGTCATGTGTGATGATTGCAGGGAGGTTTGGGAAGGTTTTTACACTGGAAACCTTCTTTACAAGGCTGGTAGAAGGGGTTATAGACTGGACTGATCCAACCATTCTAGGGGAACGTGAGTACAAAACTAAACATGGGCTGGAGTCTCTCTCTTAGAGCTTTATGTGTACCCAAAATTTAGAAGGCAGCTAACATAATGTAACTTTAGAAAAGGGATACAAAGGAATAATCCAGGAGCTACAGAGTACTCCAGATTAGCAAAACTGACATCAGCAGATGAGTAAAAACCGTGCCTAATTCCAAAAACTGAATTTTCATCTAAGCAACCCAGTCATCTAGTAGTACATCAGACATGCAGTAATAAAGATAACCTCTGACTTTAGAGGATTAGCAGAGAATTACCACAAGATGCCCAGGGAAAACACAGTTTTGAAAGCTGCATCAAAAATACATGGAGGAAACAGTCTCTGTGATCTTCTTGGACTGATCTCTGTGGAATAAACAGAGCCCCTGTCTTCCTTTATCTTTGCTCTAAGTGATGGGCCTTTTATTACCACTGCATATAACAGTCATCTCTTCCTTGTAGGATCAGAACAGCTAGTTAAACTAAAGTTCACATCCCAAGGTTTAAATGCCATACATCAATCTGCCTTTGCATCCCTGCAGCTAGAACAGCCCAAACCCTCACAATTTCTCATGCATTTATCCTTGCATCACCCTCATGGGATTAGGCAGTGCTGTCACACATATGAAATACATGGGAATTAGGGCAAGGAAGGTCAGAAAGCAGATTAACCCCAGGTCTCCCCAGGCCATCACCCATTACTGAACTGGGAGACTGTCTTCACAGGCTGCCAGATCACACACAGCCTCTGCTCCCTACACCTCTAGCTTCAGCCCTCCTTCCACATCACAGGCTGCTGTCCCCACACTTTTATCATCTGTGATAGGACTAAAGCTCAGTTCTTCCCCAGAAAAGAGATTCACTAAAAGCCTGGCATCATTTTCCCCCCATCTTGCAATGAAAATTTGAAATTGTGGACGTATTTTTTGCTTTATACATCACACACTGCTAAAGCTGTAGTAAAGAAGCAGAATCATCAACCCAGTGAGTTGGGCAGTAAATTTGTTTATTGAACCCCCATCTTTGGCACTGAACTTATTTTCCTAACTTAAGCAGGGTAAATACCCTTTGGTTGAGTCACCAGCAGAGTCTTTATAAAGTAGCAAACCTTTTCTCTTTGTTGACAGAGCCTCAGAGTGGCACACGTGAATGTTAGCAGGTGTTCATATTTAACTTGTCTTTGTGGGTTTTTTAAGCCTGAGATGCACATAGTGATTGAGAATTACTGTTTATTCATTTCTGTGTAATAGGAGAAGCAGCATTTCATGTCTCATCCATATTTAATAGCTCCAGGCACAACAACCATGAAAGGTCTATTTTTCTCCCACTAGGGAAAATATTATTATTATTACTACTACCATGACTACATCTATATTCTGAAATTATTCATCCCTAGCTTTCTATATTATTTCCATGTTATCCATGGGCCAGGTCCTTTCCTTGTACTTATCTGAGTTACTGTGCTGATGAAGCTATACTGATTTATGCTATGCTGAGTCACATCAGCAAAGGACAGAGTCAATTCAAAGCTCTTCAAAGCTTCTTGGCAATATAAACCAGACTGAATTTTGCTGCCCTAAGGATGGGAAGGAACCCTTAGAAAGCTGCTCATTTGCTGCTCCTGCTTTTGCCAGGAATGTTGTTTAGGGAGGTCCATTCCTCTCCCCCAGCTTGAGCTGTCCATTTTCACACTTGGCACACACACAGGGTGAAAGGTGTGGCCAGGGACAATCTCTGCAGCTTTTCCATATGTCACCCATGCCTAGAGAATACCTCTGCTCCCAAAATGGCCATTAAATATGAAGGATGGCACCTCATTTCCCCCCAGCACAGTAGGGCAGCTCCGGGTCTATTCTGACAGCTCCAGCACAGCCCAGGCTGTGCATTGCCCTGGTTAATCCCAACTCCTAAACAGGATGCAACTCCAATAAACTGGAGGGCATCCCTCCAAGCATCATCCAATAAATCACAACAGTCTGCAGCAATAAATGGTTCAGAGTGCCATTTATCCAGTTAGGCAGAAACACAGGAGGTATAACCCTGCAAGCAGTTCTTTCCCTTCCCAGTGATAGAAGAGGACCTCAGTGAGCTCCAAGGAAACCTCTTTTTCCTCACCTGACCCTGGACAGCCTCCAGCACACCTACCAACCATGCAGTGCCAATTCCAACCACAGAAGCAGTTAAGACATGGGTTTTTCTGGGTATTTGTTCCTGGGAAAAATGTTCCCTGGTAGCATGCCATTAAAATGTTAATCATAAAGCTGCGAGGGCCCCTTCTCCAGGAGGTCACTTGTCCAAACACAGATGGTGTCAGCAGTCCCTGGCACGTTACCACAAGCTGTTTACCCAACAAAAACCAAATTTCATAGATTCAACCCAGTGACATGCTGAAACTCACAAGCAGGAGCAGAGATTGGAACAGCAGCTCTGCCAGGGAGCTGCAAACACATGGGAAGCTTCACACAGGGGATTTGTCCTTCCCAGGGTAGGGCTGATGAGTGCTGGTAGCACAAGGGTGACACTGGAGCAGGCACCAGCAGGATGCTTGATGCATCCAGAATCTCCTGTTTAGTCTAAACTCCAATTCAGGAAAGGAATAATCTCATCCAATACTCCTCACAATTTTTTTTCAGCCTTATTTGCCTAAAGAAGCTAAAAAAATCCCATGTTAAACACATTTAAGGGCTGAAAGTTATGATGAAAGCAACAGCCCTGCAGAGGATATATATATACATATACATACATATATATATATTTATATATACACACATAAAAAGAGACACATCTTTTTTCCTATTACTTGTAATTTGGAGATAGGACAAGGTTGGGGGTGGAACACTCACTATCCCCTTTCCTCTGCATGTGTAGTTCTCATTAGGGCCAATTAGGATGATAATCACATCTGACAGGAGGCTACAAGCCAACCCATGTGATCAAAGCTGAAGTAAACACAACTCTAGAGAGCTTAGGGAGCATATGGTTTTCTCTCCCAAGTTCTCCAAGCTCGTGTCTGGCTTGGTTTTACCTGAAAGCTCAGTCCTGTGCATCATTATTTGGGAGAGCATCCCACCTGGGCGGAGATGAGGTGGCACCATGGGTCTTCAGGGACCCACAAAGCTGTAACAGGGCTCAGCATGTAGGAGGAGAGAAATTATTGCTCTTTCCAGTGTTTTTTCCATAGCGAGCACAAGGCATTACAATTTCTACATTAGGAATAAATATGTTGCTCAGGGTGAGGTTAAAGAGAAAATCCATCTGAGTTCAGTGAAAGCAGACCCTGCACTCAGCTCTGAAATGCCTTTTCCACCCTCCCTCCCCAGGGTAAAGTGGTGAGCACAATTTTAATGGGAAAGTCTGGGTGAGTTTTCTGCACATTGGTGCTGCCTCTGTCACCCCCATCTCTAATATCTGCAATGCTTTCCCCATCCCAGCTGCCTCCCAGGTGACTCCATGCAATTACATTCCTAATTGTGCCACAGAGCTGCTCTCTGGGATGTTACACCACTGTTTAATTTATAAATGTCAATTTGGAAGCACAATACAATGAGAAATTACCCACATCAGACACAGAGCAGTTCCCACTTATGAATAGGTAAGAAGGCAACAAAAATAATTAAGTACTTAACAAAGAGAGAAGATGAGGGAATGCAGGAATCCCTTTAGTGCAACCCTTCCAAATTTTACACATGCTCCATTTTGAGCTGTTTAAATGGAAGGGCAGAGGTAGCCAAGTGCCAGTTTTAATATTGGACATGACATTGCACAGTCTGTGCCTGTTTGGAAACCTATTTCATATTTAAATCTCAATTAAACAGTAGGACTGCCTTGACATTTAAAAATCCAAACAAAACACTTCAAGCACAGCTCTGCAAAAAGCATCTGTAAAAACATCTTCTAATTCCACCAACCTGCTCATTCTTTGCATCCTGAATAACATCTTCAGGATGAGAAAAATGAAAGAATATACATAAATTGGAATGTGTTGATTTTTGCCACCATTCTCTTTGAATAGTCAGTCCAACTAAGCAAGAGTGCATTTGGTCCCTCTTGTATATCATCAGCACAGCACCTGCAGAGATATCTGAGCTAGTTTTGAATTATGAAAAAAAAGTGTTGTGCAGGAGGAAAAAATCACCTCATACCAAATCACCAGTGATGATGCTTTCAGACTACCTTGTCCTTTTATACAGTTGATCCCAAGTGACATAAAACATGAGGAGAGGGCAGATGCCAGCAGCAGGAGCCAGGGAAATGGGAAAGGAGGAGCTGCATGGATCATCCTTGGTTCAGGCCATGGACACAAATAAACAAGATTTGCTCACCAGCCATCCCAATCTGCCACAGGCAAAGTCACAGCACTGGCTGCAGCCAGAGCTGGGTCAAGGAGCCACCTTTTCCTGGGCTGACACTGCTCCTCCTGCACCAACCCTGAGGCAACAGGGGGAACAATGGGAAGAGCACCAGGGAAAAGTGCCAGGCACGAGGCAGATTGCTTTAGGATCCAACATTTTCTCTGACTCCAAGATGATGGATATTACTGCAGCATGGACAACCTTCAACTCCCCCCAGTTATTTGTTGTATATATTGAAGTAAATAAGGTATTATTAGTAGTAGTATTATAATAATAATAATTAAAATGTATAATTTTGTTGTAAGATTTTTTAAATTATGGTCTTAAATTTTATTTATTAAATAAATTGTTTAGCTAAGTTTTATTATTTGGTTTTTTTTTATATATTTTGAAAGTTGTATATTTTATAAATAGATTTTGAGTCATCAGATTTATATAAATATACATAAATTTATCTAACACACTATTAAATTTTTTAATATTTATGTTTGTGTGTTAATAAAAAATTTATTGTTGTTTCAGTTTGTAAAGTTGTACGTTTAATATTTTTGATATTTGTTAAGAAGTTATTTAATGTAAGGGATGTAGTACTAGATTGTTTATTTAGTTACTATTTTAATTGATTTGCCTGCTTTAATGTTATTGTTGAAGTAATAAGTGCACCCCACACTGCCTGCACGGACCCACTGTGTTCCAGCAAGGGCTCCAAGGCAGCATTAACAAACACATTTCCTACTCTCTGCTCCTCAGTGGCATCACATCAAATATGCTGGTGGCTGCCAGCCCAGCTCTGCATGCCCAGCTCGAGGCTCCCAACACCACAGCCAGGCTTGGAAAGAGCCCCTTGAGATGCTGCTGCTTGCCAGCCCCAAAAATCTCAGCCTTGGTTTGACTGCACAAGCACAGCCATAAAGAAGCTCACAGTCTGCAGGTTTCCAGCCCTTCTTTTTTCATGTTTGTTACATGGAAATGCTACATGCAATGAGCAGCCCTGCAAAGGGTTTGTCCTCTTGCCTGAATGGAGATCACCTCAATGTGCACTCCCCCTGCAAGGGGAGCACTGTGGTGCTTGCACACCCACAGCCACAAAAGTTAAACTGAGCAAGAGAGGTAAGGTGGGTTCAGTGCTCTCTCTTTTGTCTGCCTACTGTGGAAATTACAGAGCCCCTCAACCACCTGTCTGTGTGGAGGAAGAGAAGACCCACCCCACTGGGTCAGACCAAAAGGCAGTTCTAGCAAAATGCTTCCCAGCTTATAACAAATGCCTGTATGAAAAGCATAAAAAAAAAAAGAGGGAAAATATGGAGATACTCTCGATTCACTCTCTTGGTCTCTCAGGATCAGCAATTCAGAGGCTTCCTGGGTCCAAGGCTGCCCTGGGATCATTGTGTGCCCACCCAAGCAATGGCCCCTTGCACACAGATGAGACATTTTCTCACACACACGACTTGGCAGGGGTTTCCATGTCCTGCCAGCTCTCAGACAAGCAACACACAGCAGCTTTGCAGGGAAAAGCCAAAGAAGTGCCTCAGCTGGTGCCAGCTGCGTGCCATTGATGCTAATGGACTTGTTCTGCTTTATACCAGCTGATGATCTCCCTCTTTTTCCTTTCTGTCTTCTCAACAGATTTTCTGGTGCTCCATATATAAAATATCCATCAAAAAGGTGGATCTAGTCCAGCAAGTGCTGGGACACTGGTTTATGTCTGTTACAGAAAGGTGTAAGAGCACTGCCATAGGGCTGTAACAGAGTACACCAGCCCTGGGAAAGCTTTGTGCTAATCCTCATTGCTTAAATATTGGCTTATTCCTTCAAGATGGGGCTTTCTGTCCTTTGAAATACCTTGGGCTGTTCTCATCCCTGCCAATGTAATGCCTGACATTATGCCAGGGGAAAAAGTGTGGGACACTCCACAGCCTTTCATTCCCCCTGAGCACACTGTCAGTCCCACTAGGAACACTGCTTCTCCACCCTGCCTTAAAGAAAGCACCTGCAATTATTCCCAGAAAAAGCCAAGTTCCTTTTAAATGGCTGAAAATGTCAGCAAGCTCTATTCCAGCCACGCTTTCTAACAAATCAGTGACCTCAGTGAAAGATGAAGGGAAGCTCTGAACTCATTTGGAGACATGACCCCAAATTTCTGCTTCCATCAGTGCATTACTCAGGATGACTTCAGCCCCCGTGTGCCTCCTGCTTGCATTTCCAAGTCCTGGAGTCATCACTGGGTGCAAACCATGTGAGGGTCTTCCCTAAAACAAAGTGCTGATGACATCCCTAACTGGCAGGAGGATTTCAGCAGCACCAGCACCCCCACGGCGACTCATCTCTTTGGATGAGCCCATTTCAAGTCCTTCCAGGTTCTGTTTGTTTGCAAGCTGTGCTAACATGCTCAGTGGACAGCATGTCCTCCACTGCAGAGTGAGCCACAGAAACACTGCCTGTCACAGAAAAGCAGTTTTCTCATTTCCTTACGACCAGGGAAGCCAGCTCCAGTTCCCAGCTCTGATGCAAAACGTCAGCAGGAGAGCTATTAAGCATTTAGGGTGGGAAGCTCCAGCATCAACCAAAAATACTTCCATGTTGGCAGGACTTACAGGATCAGCCAGTATCTGACAGCCCTATAAACCTTCCCTGGAGTGTGACACAACAAAAAACCAAAGGGTTTTCCCTGAATCAAAGATTTAGAGCAAAGTTCCTACTTCTGTCAGCTGGTGGGTTCAAGTTCCCACACTGATCCATGCTTGGCAAGAGGAGAGAAAAGGCTTCTTATTTTTTCCACCCTCTTTCTGTGTGTGATTAGAGATGGGCCCAGGAGACACAGATTTGCTGGTAAAAACCTCTCCTTTGATCAGTTTAGTGAATTCTGAGAATCTGCAGTTAAAACCTCTAAGTCCGGTACATCCCAATTAGAGATAATCCTAAAATATAAGTTTTGCATGAAGATGTGAGCTTTTTCTGGTGCCTGGAAGGGAAAAAGGGGGAGTTTCTTGTTGTATTACCAATGCTTATCCTGTCATATTTCATACCAAGCACTGAGGTCATGTGCTGTTTGCCCTTCCCTTATTTTATGAAGAAGAAAGTCGAAAGAACGCATTTAGAACAGAAAAGAAACCCAAGTAGAACATGGGTCAAATGAAGTTTGGTGCCTATTTTTCCCACAGGAAAATTTGCCAAAGAAAAATTAAAGTAAATCCAAGGGGCAAGTACAATGCTCTACATGATGAATTTTTTTTCCAGCTACTCTCAAGGTATAATTTCATCCTGCTAAATGAGAAAGAGAGATAATATATCTCTCTTTGCTCCATAAGTCTGTCACTAAAGAAATTTTCAGCTGGTTTATTCATTTTCAGGCTCTCTGCCCTGATCTTTCTTTCTCCCTTTTATTACCTGTGTTGAGGCTGTAGCGCCACTCACTCACTGCTGAGCTGCAAAGTTGACTCACTACAGCTCCTTTTTTATTTCTCACTGATCTCATTGAATTATTGAAAAGGGTACTGTCAAGTTGAAAAGGATATATTGTCAAAAATAAAATAAATTTTCTTTCCTGAGCTCCAAATGGCACCTTAAACCATATATTTAAGGACCAAAAAAAAAAAAAGGTAAGAATTTGTAAGGGACTCATTTTCTTAAGATTAATAATGCCCTTACTTTTCTTTTTGCACATTTCAGTCCAGACAACCTAAGCTCACCATCAATTTCTAAACAACTTCACTCTCTTCTTCTCCTATACTTGCAGTAATGATATTGCCAAGTGTCTAAAGTTTGTCCTCAGCCTTTGGGTACTTGTGGGCTTTCTTTTTTGAAGTCTGAGTTTGTAAAGACATGAGTAATGCTGTGTCTCAGCTCTCATTTTTATTTTGTTTTATTTTGGTATCTGTAGGCCTTCAGGCTTACAGGGAACAGTTTGGCTGCATGGCTCACATACACCCCAAAGGCTCGAAACCAAGAACCCAACTGAAATTTTTATATAATCTCATTATTTTTACAGAGATTTTTATGATTCCAGGAAAACTGGATGATTTCTTGGGTTTTAACTCTGAGACTTGGCTTCTCTACAGTTTTAGATTTAGCGTCTGAATTTCTTTTATGCTGCAGGTCCTTTTAGCCAACATGTAAGTACAAAATGTCCAGAGCTCAAGACCTGTTACTTTTTCCTTCCCTTTTCACTTGGGGGCCCAACATCTCCCTGGCTGATGGGAAACCAGGGCACTGCAGATGATGCTCATGGAATCTCTCTATTCTTCTATCCCTACTGACCACAACCTTAGTCTAAGTGTGCCCATTACAGCCAGGCACCTTCTAGAAACACTATTATATTAGCAAAAGAATAGGCAAAATCCACATTGTAGGGCCATAATTTCTCAATAATTAGATTGGTATAAAATGAGCAAAACCACAATGTTGATACTTAGTCCTTAATCAATATTTGAAGAGTGTGCTGAAATTCTGGCTCTGTAGAATAAAAGTGTGAGTTTGTCACAAACACTGGTGAGAACAGTTAGAAAGATGCTGGGCATTAGCAAAAAGACATTCATAAACACTAACATGAATTGGTCAGGAATCTTTATATAAAACTCTTACAAGAAACTGTGCAGTTAAAATACAGAACCTGAGATGAATTGAAACTAAAAAAAAACCAACATCCTCCCCGCCCCGAGTCCACACGTCTTTCTTTGTTGGAAGTTCTTTTGGAACCTTGTTATAAAATCCAGCAGTGCATCATCTCTCCAACAAAGACTTTTCTCAGAAGACTCCAGGAATTAAAAAAAAAAATACAGTTCAATCAACCTACCTCTGGGGCATATTTACACAAAGGTTTTTATTGCCTTTCAACTTGATATATTGTTTTCAATACCAAACTGAAAGGTAAAAGCATTAAAATATACATTGCAGCACAGTTTATTCCAGAAGAGCTCCACAGTGCATCCTGAGCAATGCCCATGAAGACATCCAATTACTGCTTATGCCAAACCTGAGCCCAACTGTGTAACCAGGGCTAAAACTTCAGACATGCAGGACAGAAATGAATTTCTTCATTTTTATTGCAAACCTTATGCAGGAGAGAACACTTCAAAAATCATTTATTTTACTCTGATTTGAGAAATTTTGGGCCACACTCATTAAATCACTTGTGTGAGTTGTGGGTATGAAGGTGATTACAGACAGAAAAGAAATAAATTGCATTGTTTTCAACAGGTGAGAGTTGAGGGCTGTGTTTCCCTGGGCCAGGCTACATGGTTACATCTTTTGAGAATTATTCAGATATAGTAAAAGCCTTCCAGGATCTTGTTTTACCCCTTTAATAGTAGGCGCTTTAAAGGGATAAAACTATTCTCTGAAAGATTTTAATTTCAAATTTTGATAAAAAATCAAGAACTGACTGAATGAATCAGTGGGAACCTGAGGCCAGCTTTACCATGTTCACCTCCCCAAGTGGAGACACAGCTCCACCAAGGCTGTCCCACAAAACACAGGTTCTGCCATGGCAGCACACCTTCAGTGGGCATTGGTCATACTTGGAGGGCTCCCCCAAAACCAGAGCTCAAGCACCTCAGGCCTTCTACAAACACATAGTTTCTCCAGGAGATGCTGAAAATCTCAACAATATGACAAAAAGGTGAAGATACACGGTGAGGTTTCTCCCAGGAGGTGGCTCACAGAGCAAACTCCAGATGTGACTGTTACTGAATTAAGACAATTAATCCCTGGAATGAATGTGATGTGATTGTTGGGTGTGGGAGATGTCAGATTCTCTGGATCAGGAGGTAGCAGCCTTCCAGAAAGGCCCCAGAAAATGCATCTATCCTCTTGGGTGGACAGACTAGACTGGCATGGACAGAATCATCTTCCCCTCAAGAATCGTAAAGGCTGCATGGTCAAAACATCAATTGAATTCAATTTTTCACCCAGTTGTTATATCTTGTTAATATATGTGTTAATATGCACTTGGTCCACTTGATGCCATCACTGATTGCAGTTAGAAGTTCCTAATCCAGACTTCAGCATTACACAAATTGAACTATTTGTTAAAAAATGTCCTCTCAAGAATGAATGCACATCTCTTCTCATGCTATCTCCCTTCATAACCCTCCACAGCCTGTTGCCAGCTCTCATTATGTCTGGTCCTCTCATTTTAATTGCACCCACTGTACAATAAGGACCTTCCAAATTGGTTTTCCTGTCAAGCAGAGTGTGTTGTCACTCACAAATGACAGAGAAAAACATGCAAACAATAAACATTTTTTAAATGGTTAGGCATCCAAAATAAAATTATTTTTTAGAGAATAACTGGCTACCAACTGGATAAATCCTGTCACTGTTCAAGTTAATAAAACAAATTTCTTGACAGGTGTTAGGCAATTTTTAACAAAGCTACAAGGGTGTCACTATAGTTAATGTTATTAAAAGCTTTGATTAGTTGTAAGAACAGACCCATAGGTCTAAATCAAAGCTGCTCAGTGAAGCTGGGGAGATAACTGATGTTCACAATCAGAAAAACAGTCTTTAACTCCAAGAAAACTCTACATAAGGAAGAGGATGCATACACTAGAAAGTAAGATAATATGCATGACATTTTACATGATTCTGGTCCATCTTAAGCTGTGACCCCTTCTGAGCAGAGACCTTTGGTGCATGCTCAGGCTGCAAAGAGGTGGCAGGATTGCTGCTCACCCAGGTGACAGCAGCTGGTGTGAGCCTGCAGCCCTGCCTCACTGCACTTGGGGCATAAATCACATCTGCTTTAATGCATTTACTCTGGACGAGGAGCTGCATTTTCTGGGTGCTGTGGCAGCAGAAATAACAGAGCACATAATGACAGAAAACAATAACAATAAAGAAATACATATGAAATAGGCACCTCCTGAACCACTGGCAGCACAGAGGATGCTGTGCAGCATTTAGATGAGGCTGATTCTTGCTGCTGTATTTATGACTGAACATTTCTTCCTTTGCAGACATTTGCATTTCACCCCTTGGAGAACCTCCTTGAAACACAGAAACACAGCCTGGTTCCCCACCCTTCCTAGAACAGCCCCTGCTGTGAATGTGCACAGTGGCTAAAAACTCCAACCAGCTACGGGGCATGCCCTGGCCCAAGGCTGGTGCTCAAGGGGATTTTCCTTGTTCAGCTGCTGACCCATCCTTCCCTCCCACACAGCCTGCACTTTGGAGCAAAGAAAGCAAACCCATCAGCAAAGAAACAAACCCATAAGGAAGAAGGAGTTACACTGGCTTGTATTCTCAGAAATGTGAGTCCTCCTGTGGAGCTGACAATCCCTCAAAGACCCATTTTCCATAGCACAGCCACTGTGACCCTCCTAGGGGGAGAGCTGCAACTCAGGACTCCATTTGAGTCTGGGAAAGGGTAACAGAGATGGGCAAGAGTCTGGAGCACAAGTCCTGTGAGGAGCAGCTGAGGAAGCTGGATTGCTTATCCTGGAGAAAAGGATGCTCAGGGGTGACCTTATCACACCCTAAAACTCCCTGACAGGAGGGTGTGGTGCTCTGCTCCCAGGCCACCAGCCACAGGGTGAGAGGACATGGCCTCAAGCTGTGCCAGGGAAGGTTTAGGTTGCATACGAGGAAGAATTTGTTCATGAAAATTCCAGACCTTGGAACAGGCTACACAGGGAGATGGTGGAGTGACCATCCCTGGAGGTGTTTAAGGAAAGCCTGGACGTGGCACTCAGTGCCATGGTCTGGTTGACAAGGTGGTGATCAGACTTGATGGTCTCAGAGGTCTTTTCCAACCTACTTGATTCTGTCATTCTGTGATCCAAAGACCACTGGGAGTTACAACCCATGTGCTGGGTCAATGAACTATACAGCCATACAACAGCTGAGGGATGAATTTGGCCTGATTTAATTTTATAAGCCACTTTTAGAGTATATAAGTTTCATTAAACCTCATGCAAAAAGCATTCAACCAAAGGCAAATTCAAAATCAGTGTACTTGCTTATCCTCAATTATATTATTCCCTTCTTTCTGTTAAGATGCATTGCTCTCAAATACAGAGGGATAAACATGATGATGTTACAAATATTAATTTGTAGTGAGTGATATAATTAGTTACTTCTCAGTAAATGTGAAAAGATCAGGAAAATCACATTGTTCAGTTGGCAGGTGGAAACTACTGCTTCCTTTTACATCTCTGAAAAATTACAGCAGGTAGCACAGCTTCCTAAACCCATTTGCCTTGATTCAAATAGACAGATTAAATAATTAACCAGAATTAGAAATAACATCTAATATGAGCAGAGTAGGGAACTACAGGTGTTCACTGCAGGCTGTGTCTGCTCTGATTTTAAAACGCCCATGATATCCAAAACCCAAATTCACATGTGAGAGTGCACATAGTGTATCTTGGGGAAATTTTCTGGGACACATATCTGACAGATCAAAGAATCCTCTGTCATTCCTTGCACACCTCTGAAAAATGCTCAGCAAGCCCTCCAGGTCTAATCTTTGTTTAGATGAATAAAGAGCTCAATTAACTTCTAAAGCAAATTTTTGAATTTTTTTTAATCATTCTTAGTAGACTCAGGTATGTTTTGTATGCCAGTTCCTCCAAAGAGGACACAAGGTACAGGTAATATCATCCTCCTGCTCCTATTCTTACTTTTTCCTGCCTTGATTTCAGCAAGGTCTCAAGAGCAGACCAGTTGCTCAGACAATTTTTAGGAGTCCCTCTCAGCAACGATGAGAGGCAGCAACACCTTTCTGCTTTAAGTCTCAGACCTCTTTTGGCAAAATCAGTTTTGCCAGGTAAAAATCAGTTTTCTCTTCTGTCCTAATCCTTTGTCCCTTTGTAGAGGCCTCCTACAGAGATGGCAACACATCCTCCTGGAGATGCTAGCTTTTCCCTGTGGACATTCCCATCCTGAAATAAATTCAGTGAACAACTGTGATACGGCTATGACTTCTCTAGTCACACAATGCTAAATGTAAATTGATATCTTACAACAAGACTGCTGAGGTGACCAGTAATACAGAGGATTTTATAGCCATATACCAAAGCCAAAAGGAAAACAATGTATTTAAGTACTTGGTCAAGCTAAAATCCAGTTTATGCACTCGGTCTTCATCTCCAGTATTACACAACCTTAAAATTGAAAAGAAAAAAAAAACTTCTAGGAGCAGCCACATTTGGAATAAAATTGGTTCCTCCATCCAGTGTACAGAATCAGTGCAATCAAACAATCAACTGTAAGTCCAGAAAAAGATTAAAGCCATCACTATAATAAGATTATTTCAACAGATCACTCAAATAACAGCTCATCAAATCAACAGAACAGAGAAATATTTGTGAAGGACATTTACCCTCAAAACCCCTTCCACTCCACCCCACCCCTTTTTTTCTTTTTTTTTAAAGGCTAGTAAGAGCAATACTCCCAGTAAAAAATATTTCTTGTGTCATATTTCATGGAAGTTTAATTTGAGAAGGCACTATTCTCATAAAGTAACTTGAAATGCCCGAAATTGAGGCTGTTCCTTGGCCACAAGAGCAGAAAAACATTTTTAAAATTCATTATTTTTAATATGTGTGTATATGTGTGATATGATATATATGAGTCTATAGCAGCAGGGCTAGTGCTTGCCAAATGCAGTCATATTCTCATCTCCTCTACTTGATTACAATGAAAAATTTATTGCATAAATTCCTTCACAGAGGAGTTGTAACTGCCCAGATTTGTCAAAACTACGTATGTTTTTATAAGTTAAACTTGGTCACATCCAAATCACAAATGCATAAATGTAAAAGATAAACGTAAACATCATCAGAAATGGAAACTTGTACTGGTTTTAGTTGGGACAGAGTTAATTTTCCTCAGAGTATTGTACATGGGGCTGTGTTTTGGGTTTGTGTTAGAAACAGCATTGTTGACACATTATTGCTGGGCAGGACTTACACAAGGTCAAGGTCTTTTCTGCTCCTCAGAAACTCCCACCCCACCAATGAGGAGTCTGGGGGTGACCAAGGAACAGGAAGGGGAACACAGCCAGGACAGCTGACCCTAGATGACCCAATGGATATCCCAGACCATACACAGTAATGTTCAGTTCATAAATCTGGGGGCAGCAGGAAGAATGGGAGGACATTTGACACCAGAATGATGGTGCTTGTCTTCCCAAGTCACTGTTCCATGTGATGGAGTCCTATTCTCTTGGGGATGGCTGAACACCTGTCCATGGGAAGCAGTGAATGAATTCCTTGTTTTGCTTTGCTTGTATGTGCAGCTTTTGCTTTACCCATTGAACTGTCTTTACCTCAACTTGAGAGTTTTCTCATTATTTCTCTTCTAACTTTCTCCCCCATTCCTCTGGGGCAAGATGAGCTGCATGGAGCTGGGTTGTCAGCAGAGTTAAACCATGACAGTCCCTTCTCATGCCCAACATGGGGCTCAAAGAGTTCAAGATAACAAGAAATTTGATTGAAACATGCTAGATCTAATTTATAGCTGTTACTGCTGATTAGCAATTAATTGGAAGACTCCTCTGCTTGCCATGGGGCTTGCTTCCCTCACTGGATATTTGAGTCTAGTGCTTGTTAGTGAATGCCTTTTGCTTTCACTGCGTGCTGTCCCACCGTGATAACAATAATTGGGCTTATTATCTTACTCTGCTGTGCCTGGGAACATTCTGATAACAGCAACAGCCATGCAACCAGGCTGGCAGATGGCCAGGGCATCGCTGCTGCTTCTGTGCTGCTCTACTGGACAGGTGGGACCCCGGTGTGAACTCCAGTCAACGTGACCTGTGGGTGAGCACACATGGGAGCAGGACACCCTGAAGTGTCCATAGCCATGAATGTTTCCACAGCAGAGCAGGCCCATCTCAGTTATGTCAGTGCCATGGTTGTGGCCCATGAGGATCGGGTGCACCTCAAGGTGACTGTGGCTGGGGGTAAGTCTGCACCACAACAGGTGGTGCAAGATGTGACTGGGGGTGTGTATTTATTGACATCTGTTAGAGGTGGGGCAGTTATCTTCTGTTAATTTGGGACAGTTTTCTTTATCTCTTCCACAACCAATCCTCCCTCCTGGAGATATCTTCTGTTAATGGGCCATTGGGTGTCCCTGCATGGCTGATAAAATTACATCCTCCCATTGGGAGATGCTCCATCCAGGGGGAGGAGCCAGGCATTCCTACCTGGATATAATCTGAGATTGGAACACCACAGGCAGCCTTTTCCCACTGGATTCCCAGAGGAGCAGCTTTCTTCTCCACTGGATTTCCCGAGGAAGACCAGGCCCATGTACAGCACCCCTGGACCTTCAGAGGAAAACTCCACCCTTCTACAAGATCACTGCTTCAACAGAACCACACCTGGCACTGCAGGAGGGCTGCAGCCACCATTTAATCAGATTGCTACCAACACCCTATGTCGCCCTGATTTTCTCAAGTTTTACTAAGCCTTCTGATGTTTGCATTCTTTGCACAAACTTTCTCACGCACTTTATGTAAATAACTTATTGTTTTTCATTCCTTTATGAGGGAGGGGCAACATGATGGACTGTTGGGTTGCCCAGTGACATTGAGGAGGTGGCGCTGTAACCCTCCAATGACAATAGCATTTCAAAAAGACATATCTATGGAGTCAGATGTTTGAATAAAGAGTTTTTTAGTTTGCTTTGACCAAAGCTGCTCCGTGTCCTTCTTGTGTCACCCCAGGGTGACAACCCTGACCCACAGGGTGTCAAGTCGTATTCTAACTCTGTCTGTGTTTTTTTTTTTTTCTTTGTACTATTGCATTTGTATTTTAATTTTCCTAGTAAAGAACTGCTATTCCTATTCCCATATCTTTGCCTGAGAGCCCCTTTATTTCAAACTTACAATTCAGAGAGAGGGGGTTTACATTTCCCATTTCAAGAGGAGCTCCTGCCTTCCTTAGCAGACACCTGTCTTTTCAAACAAGGTACACACCTGGGAGAGGCCATGGCTCATAGATAAGGTTCCACATGGAGTAGATACACCCTCAGGGACATCAGTGTGTGGATAAGGGCAAGCCAGAGCAGGAGCACAGGGAAGAGTTCATTACAGTGTCAAACCCTGGCCCAAAGGCACCAGGGTTGGAGGTTGTAATGGAAATACCTTTAAATTGTTGTAAGCAGTGATTTGAGTTGTTAAAGGGATTACTGTAGCCTTGGAGAAGCCTTACAAGAAGCAACCTGACCTAATCTGGCTTTGGTGCCTAAAAGTTCCACAGAGCACATCATCTCTCCTGCCCCAAGTGAGCACCATGCCAGATGGAGCCCAAAGTCATGAACCAAATGAACTCAACAGACATTTGATGGACATTTTGTACACATTTTATGGGAATTCTATGGACATTTACAGGGGTGGTCCATAGACTAGAGAACTGACACTTGTGTTTTATGTCAAAAGATAGGAAGAGGATGGTGGTTAAAGAGATTGAATTGGATATGGTGGTACCTGATCATGATGTAAATGATATGGAATAAGGGATGGGGAATCTGCTGTTGTTCCCCGGGAAAGTGGTGAATGGATTCCTTCTTTGGCTTTGCTCACATGCTCAGCTTTATTTTACGTATGGAACTGTCTTTAGCTCAATCCACAAATTTTCCCACTTTTACTCTTTTAAATTGCCTCCCCCATCCTGTTGCAGGGCATGAGAGAATGGCTGCGTGGGGATCTGTTGCCAGCAGGATTAAACCACAACAAAACTATTATTACTCTTCACTCCAAGTACTTTCTCCTTCTCATCGTTCATCTTCATAATTTACCCAGTTTTGGACTGAGTGCTTTTGTTAAAGGGTTGATTATAGGATAATTTGAAACAAGTACATTAATCTCACATTATGCCTAATTGCATTAGCTTCAGATGTGTCCTCTAAGTATGATTTACATTTTGAAAGATGTCTAAGACTCTTTTCTATCATCTCCTTTAATGAGATCAAATCTCTTAGGCCTTTTTCTTTTTCTGACTCCTTCATTCTCCGTGAATTTTCTTTCTCTTGGAGATACTGAATTTCTATGAAATCTCCCTGAGAATCTTTGACACTGAGAGTAAGGTGGCACTAAATCAATAAAACACTAAATAAAATCACCATAATTAATAGTACTTTCATTTCCTATATTTTTTTTCCTTAAATCTCAAAGTGTTTTGCAAAAGAAGGCAAATATTATTACATTTAACTGATGAAGAAAACAGAGGCAGAGATGGACCAAACATCCCATGTTAGATCCCTAATATTGTAGGGACAGTGGGTCCTATTAGGAGAGAACACAGGTTCCTGCTTGAGGTGATGGGGCTGCTCAATAAAAACAGTAATAGACACCAGTTTCATCTTTTTAGCCTCTTTCTCAGCACATTATTTCTTTAAGCCATTCAATAACTGTTAATAGGTGACAGACTCATCAAACTATTGAAATTATGTAACTTCCAAACCTGTGAGAATAAAGTATTGTTCTTCCCACAACCCCATTACTTTTAGTAACTACTTCCAAACCAGCTGCCTATGTGGGAGCAATCGAGGAGTCACTTCAGTCAAACAACTCTTCCAACACACTCCTTCAGAAGAATTAAAGCCAGCAAGGCCTATTGGGTGACCATTTTCTGATTTGTGAGATCCTGGCTGGATTTATCACAGTGCTCCGAGAAATTCACAGATACTATTCAGAACGTATCAGGTCTCTAACGTTTCCAACAAAAGGCCAAAAGGAGAAAACATTCACATCATGGCACAGAAATTCCAAATATCAACGTCACTGAGTGCACTGAGATTCCTCCACACCCTGTGTAGATGGCATGAGTGACAAAGTGGGATTAATAACTGGGAATGCCACCAGCATCCACAAAAGGCAACACGACACCGAAGAAGCACGAGGGAGATGCTGACAGCTCCAAAAGGAACAGCTCTATTTCACAACCCTTATCTCACTGTAATTAATTTTGAAGCAAGCTATCTTTCCCTGTGACACTTCCGCACAACTCCCAGCTCAGAGAATGCGACCCCGGGAGCCTACCAAAGAAAGATGTAAAATAAAGTCTCCCGGGTCAAATTCCCCATGACACGTGGTTTGATTACAGAGGAAAGATGCCCTGGTCTGCTGCCTCAAGTTGTTTTAGCTGCTCAACAATTTTTCTTTCTGGGTAGATGCTGCCAAATTAACATAAACGCAAATGTGATCATTTTACTCAAAATTTGTAAACAAGCTAATAGCAAAGCAAACCATACTCACAGAGCATCCTCCAACCCTGCCATAACACCAATTTCCACATTGTTTTCAGCATCAGTTTGCTTTTGAAATTAGTTAGTTTGAGTTATCTTGTATGATGCTGAAAAATTTGGAAGGAAAATCCAGAGTCACACTGCAAATCTTAGACCATGTTCACCATGTTACTAACCCTATTTTTGCCAATTTCCAATAACTTTCTGTTGAGCTGAGTGAGTATGTCAGAGTTTTCAGGGCCATGACTCCCATGAGTCACCTGTTGAGCATGAAAATGAGCATTTACCTATTATTTATGTATGCAAAATTACATTTCCTGCCTGTTTCCATGAGGCATGGTGTAACCCCTGGCAGCAATGAGTCTTTTTCAGGACCTCCAAAAGGTCTTAAAGGCAATAATGATAACTTTTTTTTTTCTTTCTTTCTTTAGGTTATGTAAGAACAACCATTTCAAAGCATGCAATACTGAAAGTCAGTGGAGGGAAGATAAAAACAGGAAGGGAGATAACAGCACAACTCAGAACCCTCACATGCTGCATGAGATAGGCACAAAGCCCTGTGCCACCACAGCCCATCCTCCAAAGCAAGGGCCCCATTAAAGATCTGGGAGCCCCAAACTGGACCCATTCCATGCTACCAACTTCCTCAGAAAATTCAGGTGGTCAGTCTAATCCTAGTCTTCCTTTCACACTCATGGACAGACAGAAGCACAGACCAGAAGAATCAATCAATGAATATTCATGGCTTAATAAACATCAACATATATCTGTTAAAAATGACAAAAACACAATGAAAACATGAAGAATGTCTATAGAAACTGAGACAAAGATGTCTCCTTTTCTTCCCTTTCCTAGAAAGCTTGTCTGGGACTGAACAGCTTTACAGGCAGAAAAGCACCAATCTAGATACTGAAAAAAAGTGAAGATCAGTTTCAAGAGTAGCTTCTGCACATACATAGTCTGTGTGTGAGCTTCTCTTGGCCATGGAGAAGCAAGAAAATCCAGTGACAACCCGGCAGCTGATGACCCTTTTTATTTTCTACTATCCTACAGAACACAGAAGTGCAAGAATGAACATTCAGCTTCCTCAACTCGTTATCTTAAACAGGCTGTGCTGTGTCAGAATTATCAGAGCACTCAGGGCTGCATGCAGCCAAGCCCCCAGAAATACCAGGCAAATCAGATACAAGGGACATAAGGGGCAATGCATTATTTTCTGCAGATTAATGAGTACAGAGGGAAAACCAGCCTACTTTACACCCTCTTTCTCCTATTCTCTTTGAAGAACTACGGACCAGAGAAGAGAATTCATATTTACATCCAGTAAATAAATGAGAAGCCAATATGTTCTTAGGCAATCTGCAGTATGAAATAGCTTTCCTGGACAACTTTCAGACCTTATCAGTTTGGCAAAACTGTTTAATTCACTTGGGACATGTGTTCAGGCTGAAGTGTGCCATGGGACACTGATAATTCACTCTGTCCCAATGTGTAAAACATTCTTCCTACCTCTGACACTCCACCAATGACATCCCTGCAATGACAGATATTTGTCCAGTTGCCCTGGTTTAAAAAAAGTCCCATCTTTCAACACATCTCTTTGGTAAATACACTGGTAAAACTAAATTATCAACACTGTTCACTTAGGAAAAAAAAAATCCCACCAATAAAAACCATAACCATGTAAACTTCTGTAAGATAACAATAATTTCAGAAAAAGTCATGGTAAAAGACTGGCCAGGAGATTTAAGATCATAACCTAGTTCTGTCACTCTTGTTTTGCTGAGTGATTCTGGACCTTCTGGGTGTTTCCCCATCTGAAGACTATAAATAAACAAAGGTACTTTCATAAATCCCTTGGAGATCATAGTATGAAAAGAAGTGGATAAGAGCTGTGCTATTACTTTTTTGCATTGAACTTTCCTGTTTTGCTTGATCTGAATTATCTTTCATTCACGAGTTATTATGTGGTGTGACCTGGTGGAGGGCACTGAGACTGTCTGCAGGATATTGCCCAAAAGCACAATATCAGAGATCAGCCTGTAAAAGAAAAAAGCAGATTCTAGGGGGATAGAAGTACAACAGAGCTGTACTTCATTTACAAAAAAAACACTGACTTGTAGCTGAGAAAATCTGCTGGAAATGATCACAGTATTACCAGGAAAGTTATATTCAGTGAACTGGTTTCCCCCCCTTTTCTAAAATGAATGAGACTGCATGACCTTTTCTTCTTACTGGGAACTGGTGCATGCTCATCACTCAGGAAAAACTCACCTGAAGTTTTAAATCACCATGTTTGGAAGGGAAGGATGGTCTTGTGGTTAGAAGACTGAATACAGGAGACCTGGCTCCATATCCCATTGGGTTACAGGTCTGCCCTTGGTCTGGCACTCAGAGCTCTTCAGGACACAGATTCTCCTTTCACATTTATTTGCAGCAATGGGCTTTATTTTCATGTGGCTCTCCATGCACAACTTTAATTTGTGTTAAATTTGCAGGGAGTACACACAAATCTTTGTGAGCCCTAACACTCTTGAAGAAAATTTCAAACTCCTATATTTCCATCATGTACATCAAAATGCCAAGCACAAATTTCTCTATTTCCGACATCCTTGGAAAGATGAAGAGTAATAGTAAGATATTGAATAATATGATTCATATTCCTGTTATTAAAAATAATTAAATATAGGGCTCTCCAAGAAGGGAAATGAGTGTAATATGAAATTAATCAGTGAAGCTTCTGAAGTAAATGGATGGGTTATTATAGAACAGCACTGAAGCAGGCTTAAGAGTATTTTCCACAAACCTTTATATGAAAAAAAAATTGATAGTTCTTGATAAAATTGCATCTTCTCTACATTTTTACAATATATAAGGAAGAGAAAAAAAGCTAGACTTTTGATAAAGACTAGACTTTTTATTTCTGATAAAAATTCATATTAGTTTTCATTTTCAATTAAAACCCACCTAAAAAAATGAGGCCTATGTAATATTCACATAGTTTTCCATCCTAAAGGGTTTATGCCATGATGACAAAATTATCCTTCATATAAGCCAAATAAAATCAATATATTTACAGATAAACTTGTCTTCAGTTTCCTAGAAAGTTTATGTTTGCTAAAGAAAGCTGATTTCCCTAAATGTTGCTGAACAGCTTCTGCCCTGGGAGTGCACTGGTTTTGCTCAACACAGTGACAGATGCCCATTTCTCTGACTGACGCTCCTGCCCCTCATGTGGTCCAGCACATTCCCAGCAGCCTCCCCACATCTTTTTCCACCCAGGATGCTACACCCAGGCTGAAGAGAAACCAAACTTTGCAGAAACACATCACTGCTAAATTGTCTCCCTTGACGTGGTGGTCAAAAGGGAGGTTCTCCACACAGATATTCAGACAGATATTCAGACTGTCTGCAGACATTCAGGTAAGCCAAGGGGGACCTGAGCCTTGCCTTGAGGTGATTGCTGCACAGAGAGACACATCTGCAGATGTGCAGATAGATCCAGGCTGTGTGAGGAGCTGCAGGCAGGCTCAGGGACCAGCTCTGTATCTTACCTACAGCACAATGGGGCCAAGCTAGTCACTATAAAGACATTTCAGGAGCATCTGAACCAGCCCTGGTCTCACCACTGTGGCTCCAGGGTAGCCTGGAAGCTTGCACTGGCTCTGATGATGCACTCAGTTTTGTAGTCAGGTACTGTAAATCCATCCCTGCTCCTTCCAGACAGCACAAACCTGTCCCCAAAAATACTGGAAGCAATGGGGCTCAAAATGTGCCAGTAGTTGAACCAAGGGAAACTCCACTGCACTCCATTAGCTAAATGTATGCTCAATAGGGAAGTTTTTGTCTGAAGTCAAACATTTTTTTCAGGTCCCAGCTGCTGGGGGCTGATTCAACACTTCAAAATGTATCTGGAAAAATGGGAGTTTCAAAGAGCAGCCCAAATCAGGAATCAGAGCTTAGAGCTCTCCTAGGTCCTGGGTCAGGTCTTGGCTCCTCAGCCAGGAACAGCCTCACTCCCAGAGCCCAGGCATCCCCACTGCAAGGCAAGTGGAGTAAAACATACATGGCAAGAAAGGGAAATGAACTGCTGTGGCAGTACATTCCAACAGCTAGCATTGTCTTATTTTTTCCAGTATCAGCTTACATAAATACAGACTGTATATATATACAGATTTATAGACTTGTATAATACATGCTGTATTTCAGAATACTCATTATCAGCAAAGCACTTCTATAACATACATATATGGAAGAAAAATAAAGTCATTTCAAAAGAATACAGAATCACCTAGATATATAAAGCTTCAGCCCTTGTGGATGGGCCCATCTGGGACAGGTAGATGGCAAGAAAACTTCATTAGAGGTGAACCTGGTCCTCTGTGTGTACAAAACCCTCCAGCACTCACTCCCTTCTCTGTCCTGGTACCTTGGGTGCTTTGTTGTGTGCTGCTTTGCTCTGTTTGGCTACTCCAGACTCATTTCCTACACAGTCTGCTCCAAAGCTGACTTCTCACAGAATATGTGTGGATTGGAAGTGGATCCTTGAACAATCCCAGCCCAAGGAACTCCTCTCTTTACTCTCTCTGACCCTGAAGAAGGGAAAGCTGGCACTGCTGGCACTCTACACCCAGACAAGATCTGGCACAGCAATAAACCTCTGCAGCCACAGAGCTTTCTCTGGGTGACAAGATCTGAATGCCACCACAGGGGCAAGTCAGTCTCAAGGATAACACCCACAGGCTCCCACATCATTCCTGAATTACAATGTCTTGCTGGGAGAGACAGAAGGAACACATAGATAGATGCAAATAGACAGTTTAAAACTGCTAATACTCAGGAGTAGAGTTTGCTCTCTGCAGCAGCTGCAAATGAGGGTATGAGGGTCCCTCATCATTGTGAAATAGCAGGACTGGGGCTTAGCCTCTCTTAAGGCTCAAGAGAGATGTATTTTTTCCACAGCATCCTGCTGGGCTGCTGCTTCAGGACAGAAAGAAAGCAAGCAGAAATTCTCAGTTACTCAATTTAATGTGGAAGAAGCTTGAAATCCTAAGCCTTAAAATCTCAAAGTCAACCAGTGAACAGAGAGAATCCAAACAGTATTTATTTGCCCAAACTCTTGATTTTAAATTTTCTGATGAGTTCTCTGTGAACTAAAATTCTTTATTTCTTTTCTTTTTTTTTTTTTTTTACTTCCTATACAGAGAATCCTTAAAGGAGGAAGGGAGAGCTCCAAAGTTTGCATTCATTGACACTTTGCAGTGAAGCTGCACACAGAATATGCATGAGAAGAGACATTTAGAGGTTATTCTTACTCTTTTTAAAAAAAAACACAGAAAGACTCACTCCTGGGACACTTTACCTGGAAAAGATTCAATTTTTCTGGCATCAGCATGAAAGAAATGGGACTCTCAAAGCAATCCATGCCACAGCTCTCTGCAGGGCTGGCATGTACAATTCTGCAATTTTGAAATTCTGCATTTAAAAAACACTGTTCACCCCAAAACACTCCCTGCACTATAGCACTTACTGCTTAAAGTGCAACACAAACAGAACAGTGATGAGTAAGTAGCAGAGATCCCAGAAACTTGGTATAACCTCTTTTACCATCTGAAGTGTCATTTTAATCTACATTTCACAGAAAAAAACTTTGGCACCTTTGTTCAGCCACTGGCATGCCAGAGGAGCCAAGTCCCCTGACCTGTGCATATAAACATGTGAGACACACAGGAGGTGGCCTCAGACAAGTCTTATGAGGGGATGGAGGTGGTTGGAAATAGATTGAACACAAGCTCAGATGGAAGAGGCTGCCCAGTGCCCACAAAGAAAAACTCTTCATCCCTCTTCCCAAAACTCCATTTGGAGATGGAGCTCACCTAGCAACGTGGGAGAAGGAATTGATGCTGGTCACAGTCCCTGATCTGCAGATCACCTATTTTTTTGTTTGATTTTGGAACTCTGTGAGTGTCTCATGCAAAATGCATAACCACATTTAGTCTTACTGCATTATATTTGGCTCATTATTTATGGGTGGACTTTGTCTTTCTTCACATCAATAACCACTCACAGCATGAGCAGCTCTTGGTTAAATCAATGCCACTCACATCAGCAGCTCCACTGAAGGTGGATTCAGCTGCCAGTCAGCCAAGCAGGGCTGGGAGCCTGTCCCTGCTCAGGTGCTTCATGAGGTACCACAAGCACTACAGAAAGAAATTTGATAGTTACAAAATGTGGCAGCTCCTGGGACACGGGGTGGTAGAAAGGAGGCTGGAACACCCAAAATTTCATTTGCTTTTCCTATTCAATTACTTTGTGACTTAGCATTTGTTTTTCCACGTCCTGTCTATTTAGATGACTAACTCTGCAGGGTGGGGACTGTCTCTTACTATGAAGCTGAAGAAAGAAAGAAAGAAAAGTAAATAAAGCAGGATTCCAGGATGAAAAATAAAAACAAAGCAGATGACACCCTCAGCAAGGCTCTGCTCAGCTGCTGATGACTGACAGAATCACAAGATGAGCTGGCAAGTTAAGAACATGGTTTTTACTCTTTAAAGTCCCACATTTCTGTGTCAACAGTGTTTTCTAAACAACTGACACTACTGATTCCCCACAGAAACATAACTGCAAGATGAAAATAATCTGCCTATGCATATGCATATGTTATGGATCTTTTATTCTTCTTTTCCTCCTCCTTCTCTGTTCAAATATTTGTTCATCAAACTTCAGCACCAAAAGCTGGAAGCATGCCATTCTGCCCTTCTAATATTTTATAGAATACTGCATTTATTTATAATTATATTCTCCCAATAAAAAAATATGCTGCTGCAAAAAATCTTCCTCTCGTGAAATTTTATATATTCTGGCCAGTTGTTAACTGCAGAATTTTTGTAACAAATTATTCTCACTTGCAGCCTTTGCAATTTTCATAATACAACAAAAAAAAGTATATTCCTTCTGCAGATGTACATTCACAGTCTGCTCATCTTCTCTTTCCTCTGTATTTTGCAGCAAACAGATGTCAGTGAGGACAGCTGCTGTACAAGCTCCTCAATGCACTGATCTGGCATCTTGAATGATGACACCTGAGCCTCAGAGCTCAGGGAAATCCTTTATACTTCTTTACAGAAAACACATTTTTCTTTTTGGACTGAACACCAAGATATCTACAGTGCAGGCTTCAATCTAAAGATGTCTCCTGGTCTACCATTAGTTCCCTATTAAAGATTCAGGCTCACTAAAAAGTGTAAATCACAGAATAGTAAAGATGCTTTTGACAGCCTACCAGTCATTGAGGCTCCATGTGCCACCCCTTGCACCATTCAAACTGGGAAATACAAAGCATTTTTATCTTTTCCAGAGAGAAATGGGAAGAGAATGGAAGAGGAGGGAAGGACAGAGAGCTGGGAGCTACAGCAGTAGCAAGATACTTGCATTTCATATTTTGCAAAGTGGTGACTGCAACATTTCCATATTGTCTTCTATTTCCTTACTTCCAAGTTTCACTCGTTTCTATCTCAAATTTAAATAATAATCAACTTTTGAGAGTATACATTTCTAGCACTACCTCTTTTTTCCACTTTCAGTGTCCAATTTTTCTTCATGGACCTTCCTACATGGGAGCTGTGTCTGCCCCTAGAAAAATGCATTTCTAATTGATTCTCTTTGTCCCTAAAAGCTTTCCTTGGCATTAAAAAAATCCAGATCTAAGCTATGCAAACCAAACAGGATAAAATACATTGCTCAGCTATATGGACTCTGTAGGGAATGTGTTTCCAGCCCAAGAAAAAACAAAAGGGTTAATCATGGCTCAAATCACACTACTGACACAAATGTTCTCATCTGGGCTCTCCTAGAGCACTTTCCTATGGATCTGAAAGCATTTTGTAACAAAAATATATGTTTTAGATTTTCAGAAAACTCGAATCACTCAACTGAGGACATTTAAGATCAATTCTGGGAAGAGAATTCAGGGTTTACTAATGCTTCCTTAGGTCATACTGCCTTCCAGAAAGCACAGTGACCCCTCAAAACCAAATTAATAAGCTTCATCATTACTTTGTTCCATGTTCGTTATTTCTGGTAAAGGAAAGGGCATTTTTCAGGGAAATCTTGGGGTTAATTTGTTACATGCATCTTTTACATCATGTTTTTTTTGGCAAATGATCAGTGAGCTCATTAATTTCTATATCTAACTTAGTTTCCGTTTCAAAGTACTATAAAACAGAAACAACCAGACACTCATGCCAAAAAGTGAACATTAAAGAGAATGAGACTATAAATGGTCCCTTTTAAAATTGATTCGGATACAACATAAAGCAAAAGGCCATCTTAAAACTAAATGCTCTTAAAATAAACAATGAAGATCTCCTAACCCCCTGCTTCGAGTAAGTATTTAAGCTAATGAGAGCTAGGCAATCAATGAGTGGATATTGAGTTGCTATCCAGCCAGGCTTCAGACAGATTCTGGTAAACAAACACAAATCTAAAAATAAAAGTGATGGGGAAATCTTTTTTTCAGGAAATTGCACATTTATAAGCACAGGGGTAGGAGTGGGTGGAAAGAGATACTGTAAAAGACAAGTGATGAGGAAGAGATCACACTTGAGATTTTTCCATCTATTGGAAAAGATGCTTAGATCAGTATCCAGTTTAATAACTGAGACACATCACTGTCCATGCTGGATCTGTGGGCTTACATGCCTTTGGCTCACATCTGCACACTCATCTGGTATTTAGGACTCCACAGAGGGGAACACAATTCTCAAGAAGAGCCAATGCGGATGCAACTTCCTGCAAGAGAAAAGTTCTAAATATCACTAATGTTTCTTGCTCTGGGACCTGCTTCAAATTTCCTTTTGCTTTATTTTGTATAACTGGCAGTTCCACTGAGAGGCTTTGTTGTTTTAGAGGCCAGCCTGCATATATGGTATTACAGGAGAAAATCTAGATTTTGTGGCAATACCTTCTATCACTACTCTCATTGCTGCAAAATTTTTTCACTAAGCTGAGAGTTTAGACACCCCACAGTCGTGCCACACATTCATAGATTCACTTTTGCCAAAATAAAGTGCTGTTCTCCTGGGCATGTGGCCATATTTCTCCAACAGAGCAGAACGGTTACGGCTGGAGTTTCCATATATTGTTTTATGCAATACTCATCTGTGCACTTTTGGTACTTTCAAAGACACAAGACAGATGATCCCACTGGAAAGTTGCAGTCACCTTCTTCCCCTCCAAACTGCAGGGTATGCAGGAGGTTTACTGCTCCCAACCCTGCCTCTTTTCCCAGCTTTGTGCAGACCTCAGTGACAACACAATGACATCGAAAAGAGCCCAGCCATAGCATGAAGTTTTAATTTAGTTTGAAAAGAGACAAGAGCTGATAAACTGCAGCAATGATTCCCATGCTTTTTATTCACATCCTGGGAAAATCGTATATGCAATGGTCCATCTCCAATAAAGACTTTTTGCAGCAGGCCCAGGGCATGAACTGGATGATGTGCCCAATGTGGAGCCAGTGCAGAGGCAGCAAAATATTCACAGGCTCACATTGCTAAGTAGGAAACCTGCTGGCCAATATTGCCAGTGCACACAGTAGGTCCCTTTTTGGTGAAAAACATGAAAAGAAGTGTCCTGAATCTGCCAAATTACTTTTCATTGTGAATTTTGACTGATGCTCCAAACTGCAAACATAATTTACAGCAGAATATCAAGTTTTACCACCTCTGACACTTCTGAGTGCACATGACTTAGTTCACCACAGACACAACCAAGTACACAACCATGGATGAACATGGTTCATCCTGGCACTGCTGCCAGGCAACAGGAAATAACCATCAGAGCATTTTTGTTCAGCAGCCAAAGTAGAGCTGCACTTAAAGCCCCAGTTTCCACACCACACTTCAGAGGGCACCAGCTGAGCTAGCACAACCTCATCTGTGGCCTTCATATTCTCCTCTGAACAGAAGAAACTTCTTGTCTATGTTTTATTTTAATGCAGAGATCAACTTCTGTCTGCAAACCCATTGACTGCTGCCAGACATGCAGCAGCCTTTAACAAACTACCATTCTGCAGGCAATTTCAGATAGAGAAAAAGAGGCTACCAACCAACCATAAAAATTCAGATGGAGAAAACATTATAATGAATAATATTAGAATGGCTCTAAATTCAGAATTGGTGTCTCCTCACCCTATAAAAAGTCCATTACTGTGTGCTTTTTTTTCTGAGATGTTAGGAATGCAGAGTAACCCTTTCCATGACGAGATTAACAAAATAGTTTTCAGAAAACATCTGCTTCAAAACTGAGCATTTCTTCATAGAATACTTGCTTGAAAATTGAAAAAGAGTGTTCTTACATTTTTAAGACAACTGTATTCTGTTGCTGACAAGTTCCATAGACCTTGAAACAATAGCAGTGGATTTTATTTTTCAAATAAAAAGGGTGACCCTGTGTAAGCAGACCTTTATTTTGCTCATGTGTGAGAAGAACAGATGATTACACAAAGCCTAACTGCAGAGTAACGTATTTTAGAAAAAGGAATCAGGTGGTTTTACAAGGAGATAATGTTGACTGATTTAGAAGTTCCTCAACAGTCCACTTAGTGCTCTCACAGACAGATACTGGAAATCCAATAAGCTGATGCTGCTATTGCTAAGTTTTACTTCCAGCTTTGCTTTTTCATAGAACTATATGTAATTTAATTTTACAAACTCAGATACACCCCTCATTGCACTGTTTCCCAAAAAGGTATCAGAGAAATTATGAGAGAGGCAGGATAAGCCATCAAGGAACACAAAACTAACTTAAACCCTGGCTGACAGTCCAAAGGAGGTCCAATCTTCCAGTCATCCCTACAGCTGGACAATTTACCTGTCACAGTGCTCAGATGGGCACTGCCAGAAATCTGGACCTGCTACAGAAGCAGCTTCCCAAAGAGCGAGCAGGAAACTGGCCAGGCACTGTATTTCTTTAAAAAAAAAGTGTCAAGGAAACTAAATAAAAGGGATTATGAAGAAAAGAAAAAGATAACAGGATGGATTATTTTCAGGGCAGGAGCCCAGTTTGGTTGCCTGATTTTTTGTTTTGGCAGCTGCACATCCCGGGGATGCCTATTTAGGGACAGATTTTACTTAAAGCTTCGCAGTGTTGTGTATAGAAGAAGCAGGAACAAAAACATGTCTCATGGACACGTACATTTTTAGAAACCCAGAGGAAGTGAGCCACTTGGGCAGCTCCCAGGCTCATGCTGTTTGGCTTTGATTTCTTAGTTATGAACACGAGTGGCTTTTCACACTGAGTGGAAGTGGCTCTGGGAAGAAACAGCTTCTACAAGCACAGCTCATCCAGTCAAGGGATGCAGAGTTTCCAACAACTATTCTGGAGATCAAAGCACCAGCCAGTCAGAGGGAGCCCAAGCATTGTTTGCTTCATGGACTCTTATGTACAATTATGTAATGTCATTAAGAGGTGTAATTATGGAGCCCAACCATGCATTTTTGTTGTTGAAGCCAAAGTATGCTTAATGGTGTAATTACTTTTAAAAAAGAGCTCCCACGACTAATTACATCCACAGGGAGACAAGCAGCAAAAAGCTTCGTACTGTAATACTAGGAATGAATTATGTGTCTGGTAGTTTTACTCCTTATTCCAAGCACAGCAGTGTAAATACTACTGTGCAGACCCCTCAGCTCCCTGTGCCTTTCACAGCACCAAGATTATCATTAACAACAAGACCATGAACAGCAAAACCCTCTGGATAACAGCCAAGGCCCCGTGACCTTCATGCTGCACAGGAATGATCCCTTTTCACCCCAAATGAGTAGGGATAATGGCACTGTTGGGGTGTGCAGGCTGTGATCAACCATCACCATGCCACACAAAGAAGTTTTTGGGTGACTGACAGGGTCTTCAGCCATGCCCCTTGTGCCTCCTGCCTGTTCAGTCTTCCTGTTTGCCAGGTAGCTGTCTGAGATTGATTGAAGCCATAGGGTGAATCCAAGGGGAAGACCTTGGCAAATCCCAGGGCCAAGCACCACCTGCAGTGTCAGTGTCATACTGGCCACCAGCCCCTCCAGGTGACAGCCACAGGATGCTCTTGGCTGGTCAAGGAGAGCCACATCACAGACCACATCACCTGAACCCAGCTCCTGCCAAGCACCCACACTACGCTCCCATCACTTCAAAACCAACAACAGGAGGAACTGGCTCCAATCCACCTCTCTCTGCCAGCCTTTCCCATCCCATGTCACTCATTAACTCAGGGCAGATGGGAATTTGGCCTTACCCCACCTAGGAGCCACCCCCTCCAGCCCCATCAGTGAAACACTGGAAATACAGATCTACCCAAAACATTGGCCTGAAGCCAAGGAAGTATTACAGTATTCCTCAGATCCATTTGTCTTACTGCCTGAGATGGAGTTTATTACTAGGGTGCTGTGGCACTGTGAAATTTATGGGCAACAGACTCACTGCATCCATTCCAGAGAGACAGGGAACAATTAACACCTCCCTATTCCTGATGCTTCTCCCTTCTGCTTTTGGCTTGTTCGATTCCACTTTCCTTCCTTATCCTCCTGTTATAGAAATAGCAGAGTACAACCAGAATTTATCTTTTTTTTCCAGACAGCCTTTAAGAGAGTAGAAAGCCTCCCCAGGATGGACACTTGCTGTCCCCAGCTCCAGCCCCGGGCTCCAAAATTCAGCTCCACAAGCAGAGATCTGCTGCAGCAATTAAAATGAAATCTGCTGGGTTATGCCTGGAAATGCATTTCACTTTAGTAGCATGATTCCAGCAAAGTTTATAAAATTGGGAATGTGTAATGCCTAGCAGAAAGCCTGAGTGGTTTCCTAACAGAACTTTGCCAGCCAGCACCACATCTCACCCAAATTACTTCTGCAAATTCCACTTAACATCTGCTCCCTTCAGTGCTTTGCAGCTCAAATAACCTCCTGCCCTTCACTTTTGGGAAGAATATTGAAATTCCCACGATCACACAAAAAAGGCTCTCTCATTTTGGGGAAACCCAGGACAATTTCAGCTGAAATGTCTGAGGAACGAGTGGGTCCATGTAAATTGAGGAAAGCATCTTGAAAAAATGAAGAAATGAAGGTTATGTGAAAACCCAGATCCTCTGAATTGATGACTTCAGATCAGTTTTGCTGAGTATCAATTCTACTAGTGAATTAGTGAATAAGCTGAATGTTGATTTTTTTTTTTTTTTTCTTTTTTTTTTCCTCAGTAAGAGCAAAGGATGATGCTCTTCAGGGCTACTCTGAATTAGGTGGGAAATGTGGAAAAAAAACCCTGAGATAGGAAGAAATCAGTCCAAATGCAGGACAGTGCTCCTTGCTGTGCTGGACCTTCATTATGCTGATGCCAGGCAGCTGCCATAAGTGCAGGACAGCCCACGTGGGAGGACTGGACACCCAGACTTTGAGGGAGCAGAGCAAGACAGAGTTTGGGAACCCAAAAGGGAAAAGCAAAAAATACAGGTGAAGAGGAAAAATGAAGAAAAATGTCAATTTTTCCCCCCCCACAATCCTCCCTGCTGATGTTGGTCATAAATAAAGGCACAAGCTCAATCTAGTGGTACATCTCTTTCTGATACCAAATAAATTATTTTTAGGTTGAACTGATGGGTGCCCACAGTACTTTGAAATTTTTATACAAAGCAAGTTTCAAAACTCCAGAAAGAAAACATCATGATAAATACTTTTGCTTTTTGAAAACACAAGCTGCAAAGCTTCTCACAGCAGTTTTGGAGCAGCAAAGGGAGATAATAAAAGCAGACATAAAGCTGGTAGACAAGAAAATACATGCCAGATATTTTGGAGCACTTGGCTGAGAACAAGCGGATGGTTAAGTACCCAAATGAGCTGACTGCATTTTCCAAATTGTGAAAATTCAGCTTGTGGATATTGATTTCCAGGCAAGCCTGGTTCACTTCATTCCCTAGGGCTTAACTGCCTTTGAAGGTCTTTAAGAGCCTGTCCAGAAAACATCTGCTTACTTCAGTGCTCTTTTAACCATGGGTTATTTCTTCACTCTCAGAGCAAATCAGCAACACACTGACTACAAAGAGATGCTCCAGCCTTCATTGAAAGCCTTTCCCATTTTGCCTGCAATATTGCTGTCCTGGGCACATTTTAACAACCATACAGCAGGACACAGAAGGGGTATCCCCCAATCAGGAAGAGGAAAACTATCACTTTTGGTATAGAAAGCTCTGAACTGATTGAAAAAATATTTGATTTAGTTCATTTCTCCCCTCCACGTCAGGCTCTGAGGTCTCTCTTTGCACTGAGGTACATCCAAAAGAGGCAAGAGCCTGGGAGCAGCTGAAACAGGCAGGAGAGTTGGGGAAGCAGTGGAAAGGTCCTGGCAGGTTCAGAGATGGGTCTGGAATGCCCACATGGCTCTGCTGATCAGGTGTCAGTGCAAGTGTGACACTGAGCAGCATGGCTGATGTGCAGGCTGGCAGCTGGAGGCCAGCACTGGGGCTAGGGCTCAAGGAGCAGTGCTCAAAATAAGCCAGAAAATGCAACATCCTTCAGCTACCTGAAGTTATCAAGGAAGCAAAAAACACCAGAACTGGGCTTGATAAATAGCTGGTGAAATCCCATCACCTGTGCCCTCACTGGAGTCAATGTCTGCTTCAGGTCACAGCAGGACTCCTCCACCTCTGCCCAGCCCATCCAGCCTCCAGCCCCAAGGTCCTGCCCCACAGCAGGCATGGTGCCATGTTGTGAGCTGCTCATTCCTCACCCCATCTGTGATTTCCATCTGCCTCTGAGACACCCACATCTACCCTATTTCAGACAGTATTGGTCCTACCATAAGCCCAGACCATCAACACAAGAGAAACCAGAGAAAAAATGCTATTCTCCTCCAGGGTTTTGAATCTTCAGTGGGATTTGTTACCAGTCACAGAGTGATTTTGGTAACCCTGGAGGTCTCTAGTCTACCCCACCGTGTAAAACACATCCAACTAGATAGATCCTGTGCTCAGGGCCATGTCCACCCAAATTTTGAATATTGCCAAGGTGGAGATGCCCCAGATGCTCTGGACAGCCTCCACCATCTGATGACATCCCTGGCAAAAAAGCTTTTCCTACATCTAACTGGAACTTCCCATCTTGCAGCTTGTGCCTGTTGCCCCTAGTGCTGTCACCACAAACCTCTGAGGAGAGTTGAGCTCCTCTTTCTCTACCTGCTCCCATTAGGTGCCTGTAGACAGCAAAAAGGTCTTCCTTGAGTCCTCTCCCCTCCAGGCTGAACAAAGCCTTCTCAGCTTCTGCTGGTGCACCCTGTGCTTCAGCCCCACAGCACCTCAGCAGTCTCTGGGTGAATCAATGTTTTAGGGGCACATTCATATCCATGGAGCCCAAAAATGGGGTTTTCCCTCTGGCAGTACTAAGGCATAGGTGCACACCCAGGATTAAGGACTCACTGCCCAGGCAGGTACAGCTGAGCTGCAGTAACCAGCTGTGTGCTCACTTCTCCCCTCACAGTGGGAAGTGAAACCAGACAAATAAATCCTGAAGCCAACAAACAGCAAACAATGGAGAGTCACTAAACTATGGTAACACAGCCATGTGTGGTCACAAGCCAGAAACTGCAATTTTTTTTTGTCCTAAACCAAACACAAGACTAGATCTCTTCAACAAGGGCCAATCTGGACAAATCTTCCCCCAAAAGCCTTTTTTCCTTTTCTGCACCCTTTGATCTTTTAGCTATTGAAGTAAATTATTTTTCTGTCTCTACTCTGGGGTCTATGTTTGGGTGGTGAATGTTGAATTTCACACCAGGAGAAGGAGACTATGTGCCAGGTAACTGTAAAAATACAGTCAGATAAAAGAATTCCTCTGCTCAGGGAGGAAGGCTTTGGAGGGATTAACCTGTGGCTACAGAGACTTTGCTTCACTCACTAAAATTCAGAGCAGCTGCAGCATCTCTTTAAAGCTGGTTCAGGCTTTCAGTGAAAGTTCACACAGCACATTGGGGATGTCAGGACTCAGTGTATTGGGCAGGCACCAATGAAAGTTGATGATGGTCCTCTCCAGAAACAAATCCATCTTCATTTGCAGCACAAATGATACAGGGACATCATTATTTGCAATAAATATTTTTTAAGAGCATTATTAGCACCAAGTGATTATTTGGAGATATCAGTTGTTTAAATACAGCAGGTTTGGCAGAGTGGTTGTTTGTTCATATAAGGAGAAAGAAGGGTTAGACAAGTGTGCTATGCATCATGTAATTACAGCAGCAGGGCTGGGCTTTTTCTGGTGATGAAAAGCTCCATAGTAACTCCAGAATGGGCTCAGCTGGTTTTTATTTATTACTGGCATCAGCACAATCTTTCCTAAGGATTAGAAAAAAACTAAAAAAGTGAGAATAGTTCATAAAATTCACTTACTCTTTTATGTGTGACCACTAAGGTGTCTGAACACTGACTTCTTCTCTTTCTTTTTTTCATTATTTTATGTATCAGCATCTCTGAACATGCTGGATGGAGGCATTGAGAACACTAGGGGAGCTCCTGGTTTGAAAGTTATACCAAGGCAACAGAAGTCTTAATCTTATTCTTGAAAATGTTTCAAAAACAAATGATAATATTCATTCTAAGAATAAATTTCACTTGATCTTGCCATGCTCAGACATATGACTCAGATCCTTGATTCTGAGAGCATATATAAGGATCAGTGCAGGGCTGAACCTAGGACTTCTTACATGTGCAAAGCAGGAGAAATAGGTGTTTTATTTTTCATTTCACTGTTATTTTCTTTGGCTGTTTGCACAGGCCTCACTGGGATGGTCATTAACATTCAGTTTCTTTGCTACAGGCATTCCACCCAGCCCTGATCTCCTCCAAAGCTTCTATAAATGGATTTAATTCAGACCCTGATATCGAGCTCTGTGTAACGAGCCCAAGATTTTAGTAGACAGAAGTTTTACAAAGTTCTGAGAGTGGCACACTGGCTCCCAGAGCAAGGCTGGCTTAAACAAATGGAGCTGTTCTCAAGCTGTGCTTCCATCCCCTCCTCCCTATTCCGCACTGGTCCAGTGATGGTGCAAACTGCTGCTGCTCTCTGCTCTTTGTCAGGAGGTAATGCTTGCAATGTGAGCACTGCCTCATGTCAGCCAGGAAAGTTTGGCTTTTTGGGGTTTTGTCTGAGCACCGTGTAATCTACATAACTGGTTTATTTTTGGTTGGTTTATTTTCCGTTGGTGTTGTTTTTTTTTTTGTTTGTTTTTTTGGTTTTTTTTTTTTTTTTTTTTTCTTCTTTCTTGCTTGGGATTCCTTTGGTCCATTTCTTGTTTTGGTTCTCTTGGTTTCCTAATAAAAAATAACCAGATGCTGTTGATTTCCCTCCTGTAATTCTCAGTCTGTTGGAAATGACTGGTACAGACCTAATCAATTGCTGATTCTCTATTTAAAAAACATGGATGTTCTCAGTTTGTACAACCCTCTAAGCAGGAGTAAATGTTTCTCTTCTAATCCCACGCTGGGTTGTAAAAGACCAATCTCCATCTTGCCTAATGTAAAGCCATCAAGTTTTGCTATATGCTGCTTTCTTTTTTACAAGAAAAAAGAAAGCAGCATATATATATTTACATACATATATACACATATATTTACAAGATATCTCATCATCAAGTCACATATAATTAATAAGCCATGACCCTCAGCTAAAAAGGAGCAAGAGTACACAGATTTATAGGTGGCTGGGTGTCTGCTCCACTGGTTCTGTCTTTGGCAGTTCCTTCTCCAAACTGCAATCCCTGTGACACTGTCACAGCTCATAAATACCTGAGGTGAGGCTCCTTGTTGACCCACGCTCTGTGACATCACCAGTGCTCTGTGCCATTGCTTCTCCCCATTAAAGTCTATTTCTCATTATTTCATAAGTAACACAAGAATTAAATTGCATCTGAGGCAGCAGGGAAATCAATCTTCTCCTGAGAATTACTCCAGTTAAAAAATTAAATATATCTTTTATCCATTTAGGCACTATATATATTTAAAACAAATTGTAGCAAGAATACACTTAAAGAGAAGGCAGAAAAAAATATATCCTAAGTAGCCAGCATCTATGCTGCAATAATATTCTTCTTTATGCACTCAGACAAGTGTTTTTAGGAAGACAGATGATGTCTAAATGTTCTTTCTTGATAATTTCTTGTGTGCTTTCAATTTTCTGCAGATAATTAATCATTGTAATAGGAGCATTTAGACTTTTAAATACACATTTTTTCACCAAAAAAAAAAATCACTCAGGCTGGTAATGTGATAACTGTTCTCCTATTAATTAGATTTTCAGTGTGAGGTATTCTATAAAAGTACATCTATTCAGAGAGGGGATGTAACACCAAGCATTCTTGTAGCTAATATTGGGTCTTTGCAGATTTAAATGAGGCTGCCACATTTTGTCTGTGGTTCTTGAGCAAAATTATTCAACTTTGTACAGAAAAACCTGTATTCAGCCCTACATTCCCACACAAACACAGGTTATCGACGTGACTTGCTCCAGGAACACAAGTTTTACAATCCAAATCATTTTAAAGAGTCAGGAGTGAAACAAAGGCAGTGTCTAACCTGATCAATGAGAGGCACAATATCAGACCCTATTCCCCTGCTTAATTTGAGAGTTGATTCAGGAATCCCTGAGGATTCTGCTGGAGTGAGAGCTTTCAGCAAATCGTGAGCTGGGGTTAATTCATTTATATCCATCAAGAGAAGCAGCATTTTGAAGGACAACTCCCACATGCCTTTAAATAATGAATCCTGAGCTGTAGCATTCTCTTTCACAGCTTCACACCCCTCAGAGCTGGAATCAAGAGTTATTTGTATGAGTAGGGCACATTTTGTGATTCCTTACTCTTCCCAAGTGGGATGCAATGGATTTGGGGAAAAGACCAATATCCAGAAACACACTTGTTGCCTTAGATCCCTGAATATCCATGGTCAGAGGTGTGTGTAAATCTTCATCCACCAGCCCAGCACCAGAGCATCCCAAAGGAAATGGGGATGTGTTTTACTGCCATTCCTCAGAGGGAACCAAGGTTGGCAGAGTCTGTGTCACTGAGACTGAGCAATACCAGGGGCATGAAGCAGCAATGCCACAGGCTGGAGACCAGTCCCAAAACACAGGGTGTGTGACCATTTTCACAACTTCTGCAGCATTTTTTTCCATGAAAGAAATTTTACAGTTTTTTTTCATGGAAACTTTACAGCTACAGAGGGACCCTTATCTTTCCTGGCAAAGCCAGAACATTTTTTAAGAGCCTGCCTAGTGCAATATGTGGGTATTTTCTCTCTTTTCACCTTGACAACTGCACACTGTTGCCCTCACTCCTGTTCCATTTATCCCACTGGGAACTCTTAGATTAAGTAACTCTTAGATAAGAGTGGGAAATTAGTCATCATAAACACGTGGGCCCAGTGAAGAACTCCAACTTTCAAACAGCAAAAGAGCTTTGGCTGCAGTGCTAACACTGTGCTGAACTCCACAACTCCTGATGAGATTGCTATTTTTTTGTAGGGTAAAAAGCTTTCAATCAGCAAGTAAGAGGTTCTCCCAGCAAAAGAGTTCCTGTTGATAAAGGCTGGAGAATTATTTTTGTCTTTCAAGATGTCTAGGACAAAAAAAATAGTAATTCCCAGAACCTGTGTCTACCATGATTTCTGAGCAGCACTGCATTATTATGTGAATAGTCTGATTGGTTTCAGCAAGAGCATGGAAGAGTCTGATCCTGACTGACCACTCTGCAGCAAGGGCCTGAATTCACAGATTTTCTGATGATGCATCAAGGCCCGCAGAATTTGGAAGTTAAATTGGTTTCACACATTTCTAACCTCAGCATTCACCACGACGCAAAACTGTTCTCTAGTTGGAATTGTGAGTTCTTAGACTTTGCAACTACCATCAGAGCACCTCAGAGAAACTCATTCATTCAAGCTCATGATCCTGCTGTGACTAAGAGATGTTGGGGTCCCCGTTTTACTGGTATGGAAATAAAGATCTTGAACAGTCATATTTTTTGGACACAGGAATGTGAGGAATCACTTCAAGAAACAGAAGTAAAGCTAAAACTTTCTAGCACTCACTCTGTGCCTTCAACCTTAATAAAATACATCTGCTTTAAACAATGAGGTTTTGGATGGATTGTTTATAGAAAGATTTAGGCTTTAAAGAAAGAAGATGGGGTTTGTTCTGATAACTCTCCTTCACACCCTGGAGCAGCAGAACTACAACTTGATTTTGTACCCACACAATACACAAAACTCTCAACCATTCAGTTCTTGGCACTTATGTGCCAAAGCTGAAGAGCTTTTCCTGCCAACCAGAACTGCTGTGTTATTGTTATTAATCATCTGTTCAGGCCACTGGTGTGCAAGAACTTCATGCTGGAAACACTCCCTTTTCTTCATGGCTGACCATCTCCTCTGCATTATTGTAGAGAACTTCCAAAAACAAAGCAAATTCTGAGCTGAGTCCACTGTGCTGCCCATAACAGCCACGTGTCTGTGATGCCACTGTATCACATTCTCCTGTTTACTGTAAATGGGTAATTGCAGAAGTGGACAGCAGCTTCAGAGATGAGGCTGCACTGAGGCTTCCACTTAAAGCAAGGATTCAGCCTCTCGGCTGTTTAGTAATTTTATAATAAAACTCAAGAGATTTCATAGTTCCACTGTTAGTAGGAAATTGACACAATGTAGGAAATGAGAAGGGCTTTGCTCTGACAGTTGATTTGTCTGTGTTTTTCATGAGTAGAACAACAATAATTGGTCCAGAATTTATGATGCTGTGGCAAAAGTCTGTCTGCACTGTTCTGCAGGCAGTGGGCCTGTCGGCAGGGCACAGGAGAGAGAAGCAGCCCCGTTATCCCCCAGAGGCAAGGCTCTGTGCTGCCCTGCTGCGTGGCCAACAGCAGCAGAGCATCTTCCACGTGTCCCTCCAGTGAATCTCTGCAGCACGGACACCCGGCTGCTCCGAGCAGAGTCATGACCTCCAAATCACTGCACAAAGGCCACCGGCTTGGGAGGGCTTGGCTGCTGTCCCCTGCCAGCCCAGGGCACACCACAACGATTGCAGAGACAAAAGGTTCAATATCCCAACCCCAGGCTCGCTTCCACTCAGCCCTTTGTGCCACGGATGTGTCGATAAAACCGATGATCCACGCCCCAGTGGATCCGCGCAAATGCGCCACGCAAAGAAGCAGCTTGGAGCTCAAAGAGCAAAATTTGCAGCTAAGGACACTAATGACTCAGTCTGGTTACTCTGAAAGCAGCTCTTGTGGGTGGTAAGAAGTGGATGCAGGCACCGTAGAGCCTGGCAATGATGACAAATAACCCAGAATGCTTCAAGTGTTTGTGCTTGATATCAAGAACAGATTTTTTTGCATATTTTCCCATATTTTCTGGTTATTATAGAGCCAAATTCTGATGAGACCTGATATTTATATTATTTTATTACAGAAGTTGACTTTGTTTTTAATAGTTGGCTCAAGTCACATGGAGAGCAACCTGTAAAAGCAGCCTATATGATTGGAGCTGCCATTTTTTGTGGACTTAAAAAATTACACACTGAAATTCCACTGGACAATCACTATACACTTTACAGAGACAGCTCCTGGCCCGAGGGATTTGCAGAGCAAATAAATGCAAACAGAGAAAAATAAATGAGACATCAGAAGGTCAGATGAATATGGAAAGATTAATGGAAGTGAGATGGGGGAATATGGAGTAGTAGTAGGAGGCAGCTGTATGGGAGGAAGGTAGAGCTACACCATGGGGATTGGAGCCAGGTCAAGCAGACTTCAGTAAAGATACTAGAATTTTTAGGAGGAGCAAAAGGTGATTTTTTTGACAGACACTTTTTACTCTTCAGCTCTGCCACCAAGCACATGCTCAAAATGAATCAGAGTTCTCCTTGGACATGAGGACCTTTTCCTCTCTCCTTCCACTTGTGCACTGGTATCCTGTAATGTTTCAGAGGGGCTGCACCAGTCCAAAGCTCTGGGATGTCAGTTTACCTGGGATCTCTATTAGGCAAGATATCCCCAGGTGATGGCACTGAACTGCCTGTCCTGTCAGATGCCTTTGTTGCAGCCTGGAGCCATCCCAGGAATCTTGGATGGGTCCTCCAGGGCAACCATTTATACTGCAGCTCCTCAGAGGTGGCAGCTGTGTTCTCTCCATAAAGCTTGCCCAGGAAAGATCACAGAGTAAGGCATCATTTTGTGATCCTGGCTGTAAATTTACACTTTCCAAAGATGTTCATATCCCACTGAAAACATAAAGGAAAGACAGCTGAAAATTGCTGTCTGCTGAGTGACTGCAGTTTGAAGACTCCTCCGAGTATAAAAGAAAGGAAAATATTGTTCTCTTCAAGCTTATGGATCTCACCAATCCAGGGATGAGCTTCAGGGTCAGGCAATTTCATGTTTCACAGATGAGTGCTTAGAAGCCCAAGAAGAAAATGACCCCAGTGCAAAAAAAACCCCAAAACAACCCACAAATACCTATTCAGCTAGTGCCAGGAGGGCTGTGCAGGCTCAGAGCACTCATGAGTTTAACTGCTGCAGTGGAGCAAGAGCTGGCTCCTGCTAAGTACTGGCAAAAACATTCCCCTGGTATCCACTTGTACTGCCAGAGCTCAGAGCAGAGGTTTCCATTTCCAGTCCCAGGGGATGTGAGGGTGAGATGGGACACAGAGCTGGGCCAAAGCAGGGAGCTGGCACACACAGTCCCTGCCCTGCAGACAGAGATTATTTTCTTTTCCAACTTATCTGTAAAATCTGTTATGTGAGGACCTCTTTTTTTGCAACTGAATTTTATATTAAAAATAGATGCCTCAGTGATGTTATAGTACTTGTTAGCAGAGGTTGTCAGCAGCCTGCAACATCTCAGAAATAAGATTTGATGGAAGGGGTGGTGTCCCCAGCAGCCCAAACACATGGACATATTGACATGGTCTAATCCAGCTCTTGTCCATCAGGTAGCCACCACCCACCTTGCAGCAGCCCTCTCCCATTCAGTGGGAATTTTGCCTTTTCCTTTACAAAGAAACACAGCTGGGCTATCAGTCTGGGAGTGTACATCCCATGAAGCAGCAAATGAGATATTTCAACAAAATTTTAAAATGCCCTGTGGGGAGTTTGTGCCTCAGAGAGATGGAGGAAACACAACCCTGGGATATGAGGCTTTCCATTCTACACCACCCTTGTGACAGGGGTACAGCTGGAGAGGCCCTGGGGAATTATTTGAGAGTTGACTGCAAACTCACCCCATTACAGGTGGCTGAGCAGCCTGTGTTCACCTCCTGGTACTGTGCTGGGTATGAAGAGCAGGACAGTCTTGGGGACTTGAACTTGGGAGGGAAGTTTAAACGAGGTGAAATTAACTTTGGACTGTAGACAGGGGATGAATGAGTCCTCCCTGGCATCCTGGAAGATGAAAGAGTTTCCCTGGAGAAGCATTAGGATCCCTCTCACTTGAGTGAATTTTGACTGCTTTGGACAAAATGATGGAGAATATTTTGCAGGGAACAACCCTGTGGGTGGAAGGGATGATCTCATAGGTCTTTTCCATCAGTGATTTCCAGGTTTTTTGTGCCTCTGACATAAAACCCTGAAATAGCAACATTAGTCTAGGTCAAGATAACACTAAAAGCATGTGTTTAATTTTACATCTGGGGAGGAGTAGATGTGCCACACAGCAGCTGTATGAGTCATTCCCAGACACTGTATACCACCCCCAGAGTGAGCCCTGGGATGAGGGCTTCTCTTGAGCTGATGGAAAACCAGAGCACGCAACACAATGACCCCAGGTACAAACACCAGCACAGATCCTGCACAACAACCAGGGAAAGCTCCTTGACAAAACGAGGGCTCAACAAAGCCTTCAGGATGCCCTGTTCTCCCTCCATAACTGCTCCCACTCTGTCTGACAGCTTTGGGAAGGCTTGGGCATGTGGTGGGCCCTGAGCCCCAACCTCATGGACCTGAGCAGACCTCCAGGCCAGTTCCTACATCCAACACTGGAAGCTCAGAAATGTTACAAACAAGCTCACTGAGTCGTGGGAAATGTGTGCACACATAACCTCACCTGTGTCAGCTTAATTACCTCTCCTCTCAGGCTAAGCCCATTTCCCAGCAGCTGCCCAGGTGAAGAGGACACCCACAGCCTCTCCAAGAGCATGGCTGAGGAGAGGCATCTTGTTGAACCATGGCACCCTGGCTATACAATAAATCACTCACTCTGCAGAAGCTCACATTATTTACCCACCAAACAGGCCACAGTTCAGGTTTCCCATCTTGCAATGAGGGCAGTAATACTTGTTTTTACCACACACTGAAACTTAATGAAGACAAAAGCTCTCCAGAAAGTGTGGCTGTCACAGTCTGTGGCCCTGTGGACTGAGCATCACAGGTCATTAACTAATTCCCTCCAAATGCACAAATAACTCTTATTATGGTGGAAGGAGCCACAGACACATCAAGGGAAAACCAGACCCCTCAGGGATCAGCAACCAATGTCTTACTGCAGTCTTGTGGCTCATACAAATGGCAAATATGAGAGGAGGTTGAGGCAGATCAGACAAAGCCAGTCTTTGAGTGCAGCACTGAGAAAGCCAGAGAAAGCTCACTAAATTTTCTTAGATGTTGCGCAAATGCTGCCCTGAACATATACAAAAGAGAAAAATGTTTATTGGAATCATTAATCCACATAAAACATGATAAAAATGCACTTTTACCATCTGGCTTCAGTTGGTGTGTTTATTAGCAGGGGATTTGAGGCAGCTCTAGCACTGCCCACTCCTGTGATTCCTGGTCCTTTTCCAAACGCCCTGGCTCCCAGAGTGAGCCTCCAGCAAAGCTTTCTAAGCAGGGTGGGGAAAAGTGGGATGGCATGTGACTTTCTTTTTTCAAGCTCCTGATCCCCTCTGAAAAAAAGAAAATTCAAGCACAGAAATCTAAGTTCCATAACCTAGAAAGTTAATGCTAATAATAAAAATTTGTATTTTTTTCCTTTTTTTTTTTTAGATCTTACAGTTTTGGAGGCATGAGTTCTGAATAGTGATGATTGTCATAAAAGAGTACAATGAGTCCCAGGTAAAACATTCTCTTCTGGTTTTCCTTTTTGTTTTTTCTCTCTCTTCTTGATAGAAAGAAGTCTTACCAGCAAAATCTTTCTCAATGGTACAAAGAATTCTTTTCCCTTATGAGATTCTGATGGAGTTGGCTTCCCATTTTAGAACACCAGTGCATACTAATTTAGAGTATGAACAAACTAAGGAGTAAAATGTACTAAGACTTGACTTTGCAAAAAGAAACAAAAAAAGAGGCTGTTTTGCACACATGTCTATGGATAGGATGAAATTGATACAGCTGGTTTTAGGATGAAATCAATAGGCATCTCCTTGTAGAACCCAAGGCACTCCAAGCTTTTGAGCTGGTTCCTATGCTTAACAGGGCTCGCAGCTGAGTTCCAATTCTAGTCCATCCTCTATCATTGCATCTAAACATGATCCCACCTCCCACAGACAGCGATGGACTCGCCACCGTGGAGAGCCAGGCTCATTTTCCTATCAGCTCTTGTGGATTTCAACAGTCCTCATACACAACATTGGATTTCCATCTAATGCTGACTCGCTGTTTGACTTGCTTGCAACCCCAGAGGCTCAGTACTAAAGTTCCCTGTTCCCTAAAGCAGGAGAAGCCAGCACCCCCAGCACCCATGGCAGATGAGGGGGCACTCAAGGAGACCCAGCAGGATCCATCAGCTTTGCCCCAGGCTGTCAATCCCCAACATGCAGCTCCTGCCTCTGAGTCATCCCTGTGCTGAGCACACAACAGTACAGGCTGATGCCAATTTATATAACTGCAAACCCATCAGCTTTAGTCACCCCCTCCTCGTGGCATAACCCCCACACAACACCAACCCTGCTGTGTGCTCCAGAAAATCAGCATGGCTTGGGAAGTCAGCACCATGCCAGGCACGAGGGCAGCACATGGGGTTATCTTCCCTGGGGATGAGAGGGTTAAGTTCAGAAAGTGGCTCCAAATGCATTCCCCGGATTGTTTTGAGGATTGAGAGGAAAACAAGTATTCCTTAGAATTCTCTCACTGTTTTCTAAATGACCTCTGCTAGAGATCTTAATCTGGCATTTAATAGGTTCAGCAAAGAAATCTCATCTCGGGGGGCCAAGGGCAAGTTGGAGCTGGAGTTAAAACCTACCTCAGATGAACTGGCAGAGGGGTCTCTGGAGATTCTCCCCCCTTTGGAAATACTGCTGCCTTTTCACTAATGAAATACAACCATCCCCAGAGACCTAAGCTTATGAACCACCATTCAGGTGAAGGTCTGCCAAATGTGTCATTGTGAGTCAGCAGCACCAAATACAGAGTGATGGAGACTCCAGGACTTTTCTGTGTCCCTTTCCCACCACAAAATCCAGGGCTGGGAAAATGAGCTAAAAGCTAAGCCTTGGCAAGACAAAACTTGCATTGCACTGAACAGCATAGCTGAATTTCTGTTTCTAAAAAGGGCAGAAAATAATTTTCTTCCAAGATTACTAACACTTTCTCTACTGAAAGCACATTTCAAGCTTCTGGTTTAGTGCAAATCTGCTCAGCTCCACAGGGAATGGGAGTGCCACACTGGCTGGCACGAGTCTCTTCTGTCTTGGGGAAACCAAGCTTGGGTCATTAAAATTTGGCTAACTAAACTGTCCCTGTCCTCCCATAAATAAAGGAAGCTTTACATCTCTTGCCACAAGCTAGAGATAACACCTGTGACAGACAAAGAAAGTCTTGTACACAGTCTGGGATGAGTGTAGCCATCAGATACAATTCTAGATACTGTGATCACATTTCCAATTCTGTCTCTCTGCCTGCAGTTCCTGCATAGTCTTAAGAGGATACCAATTCTTAAAAATTACTTAAATACTCACTGCACCTGGACCAGAGGCACCATTCAATTTTACAGTCTGGGCACCAAGGTATAAAAAAAACACAGATTTGCTGTATCTCCCACAGGATTTCAGAGTGTAAATCCTATGGATTTATGTTGTTGCTTCCAGCTCAGGTGAAATCTTCAGTTCCAGGAGACCTTTTCTCACTGTGTCCAAATTAAGTCATGGTGAGGCCATTACCAGCTTACAAAGTCAACCAAAAACTGGGTCTGACAGGTACTGGCAGGAGTGCCCCCAAAAGTGAAGTTAGATGAGTAAGAAGCATCCACAATGGAAGACTCTATATATAAATAGAGACTGTGACACACTGCTTTCTGGAGGGTGACAATCCTTCCCCAAGGTTAGGACATGGATGGGAGATGAGGGGTTATAGTGTTGCATGCCAGTGTTTGAGGCAGTCTGGAGCTCTCCCCAAAGTCAAGGTGGGATGGCCTCTGCAAATAGGCTGGGGGCTTTGCATGGAAATAACTCCAGGGATGGGCAGAGGGCATCATCCCCATGCTGAAAAGCAAACCAGCCTCCATCTCCCTGCCAGAGCCAAACACACGTCCTAGATTCGATGCACGCTGCAATCTTCAAACTCTCGTTGGTACAACTGTTTCTCAAAATAGAGACACCATGACACATCCTGGAGAGCAGGACCCTGGTGTGATTCCCATCGTGGGATGAGAGACACCCACCACAGGGTTCATCCACGCACAGCTCACAGACTGACTCACAGGGGCTACATGGGGCAGGGCACAACGGAGCATCGCTGTTCTGGGGTGTGCAGAGATCCATGCAGGAGCCAGCAGCAGCAGACAGGGAATACCCTCTGCACCCATAGGAGCTGTGTTTTAGTCTGCATTTCTCAGGACAGCTCAGAGAAGCCAAAAAAACCTGAAGGTTCCCAAAAGAAAAGAGATGCCAGAGCAAACCTCATCTGGGAAAGTCGTGGAGTTTGCTTATGTAACAACCTGATCCTAAGGTAAGGCAGAAAGAAATTCCACACTTGGATGACTCATTAGTTTATTATGAGCAAGCTGACTCTTACAGGAGGGCTTCCACTGAAAAACAGACAGCTGACAAAGGGCTACAGGCAGCCAAATACCACAGTCCTGAAGTCCAAGGTCAGCCACACCACGCAGGTTACAGGGAGTTGGAGGCTCCCGCCCCCTCAATGGAGATGTGAACATCCAATTTGGACTCCTACGGTGTCTAAGGTTATCCCCAACCTCAGCATTTCAGCCATCATGGGGAGTGAGGTTTGCCAGTAAAAATTACTGCAAACCAAGAGAAAGAAAGTAAAAACAACTTGGGAAGCCAAGGGAAAACGCTGAGTTTCCTGGAGGCTTTCCATCCCTGCCTGCTTGGCCTGGTGGACTCCAAGTCCTCTGATCAAACACAGAGAGAGACAAGTGGGAAATGAAATGTCTCCTGCCTGAAAACACATTTCAGAGCACTGTAACACTGATCACAATGCAGGTGCACCCACACCTCTTCTTCCTCTCTTGCAGTGATTGGCCAAAGACCTCCAAGACGATCCCAACACCACACCAGCAATGGCCAGGTGTGCTTCTGCTTTATGTGAAAAGCAACCCCTGAGGCCATCCACTGCAATACAACAATCCACCAGCTGAACAGCCACCAACCAAAGGGGTCTCTTCCATCATTTGGTCTTGGTCATCCTTAAATCCCACCCCTGTCCCAGCCATTGTACAACCCTTTATAACACAGCCTCCTTTTGCTTCCCAGCATGGTTGCTTAGCTGCACCAGACCCCACGACCTTCTCCTGGCTGTTTGCTATCAACACACTCTATTAAGAGCTTTCTCATCAGGAAATTGCTTTCCTATCTGTATTAAAATTAGTTTTAGGGGTGGGCAGATTTCTCATGGCTTCAGCATTAGGCAGGATTCATATGTTTGCTTCCCAGATTTGACTAAGCATCAAAATAGTTTGTTTTAGGAGCCTCTAGAACACCCAGTACCAGCCAAGTACCAAAATCCTGATTCATTAAGGAATCAGCTAATGCCCTTTTACTACACAACCACATACATGATATGTATGCACCACAGCCTAGTGTGGAAGTGAAAGGTCCTAAATTCTCACCATACTGGCTTCTTCAAATGTAGTAGAATTATCTCCATAATATGTAGATTCTACTAATAAGTAGAATTATCTCCTGCTTTCCCCCTATCAGGTCCACACCAGGACTCTGAGACTCCCTCCCCATCAACTTCTTTCTCACTCTACCCTTTCCACACACTGTCTCAACATAACCTGGAGCATTTACCTCCACACTATCCTAGATGCCCTGCCCTTCCTATACTGATAAACAGGACTCTTTGCACAGCCCTGCTCCAACTCCATCCTCATTTCCTTTCTGTCCCTTAGGGAAATACAAGCAGCAACATTTTGATTTGCATGAGATCAATGTGTAAAGTAAAACTGATGAGAAGGCAAATTATGTGGCAAGGCATCAGCAGCTGCCATCATCTCATAGCTGTCAGATTCCTGACAAATTTGGTGGCTTTTTACAATGGGGTTACAGCATTGTTGGAAAAGGGAAGAGCAGCAGACATCATCTACCTGGATTTGCACAATGCATGTGACATTATCCTGCAAAACCTCTGCAGGTTTGCTGATGATACCAAGTTCTGTGGTGTGTTCAAAACACCAGAGGGAAAGAAACTTCCAGAGGAATAGACTCGAGAGTTGGGCCTGTGTGAACCTCATGAAGTTCAACAAGGCCAGGTACAAGATCCTGCAGTTGGGTCAGGGCAATTCCAAGCACAAGCACAGGCTGGATGGAGAATGGATGGAGAGCAGCTCTGTGGAGAAGGACTTGGGGGTGTTGGTGAACGATCAGCTCACCATGGCCCTTCACTGCTCTCACAGCTCAGAAAGCCAAATGTGTCCTGGGCTGTATCAAAAGCAGTGTGGGCAGGGGGGGTCAAGGGAGGTGGTTCTGCCCCTCTACTCTGCTCTGCTCTCATGAGACCCCACCTGAGTACTCACAGTTGGCACTGGGGTCCCCTGTCACACCACATGTCATAATTAAGATGACCACAATACACAGAGTATCACCACACAATATGGAAAAGCTTCAACCCACACAGCGTGACACCACACCACTTCAGAAAGCTGCAAACACCTGCCTTTCTTCTTCTTCAGCCCAACCTTTCATACCCCTCATGTCCATGCATTGCCCCTGTGTGCCCTCTGTTCCCTGTGTGGTTGGTCAGTGCCCCTGGGCACTCCCTGGCTCACTGCTGTCAGTGCTGTGCCCATTGGGGATGAGGCTCCATCACAGCCCCACTCCCAATCACCACAAACTGTGTGCCTACAGTCCCCAGCACACGAAGGACATGGACTATCTGCCAAGTACAAAAAATATTTTCTTTTAGCTGCATTATCTTCTTTTCTTTCTTACTTCCAGCTGGATATTTTCAGTTGGATTAAAATCACTGTATATTAACCCAACCACCTGCTAGTTTCAGCATACCCTTCACCTCCCTGCTCCTTTTGCTTTGTGGATGAAAACCCAGCTCACGAAGTCTCTTCACATAAGGAGCTGCTCCATCCTTTTAGTCATTTTAGTTTATTTTCTCTGGATTTTCTCTACCTCTGTCCTGACCTGCACGTGCATTGCCCTGGCACAGGTACACCTACAGCAGCAATAGAGCACCCCACACCTCGTTCTCAGCACCCTCCCCGAGCACACACAGGGGGTTTGCTTTGGATGCCACTGCACACTGAACACACAATCCCAAATAGCTGCCAACTATGACTCCAAGATCTCTCCCCCAAGATACAACTCCAGTTCTGGAGTTTAGCATCATGAAGGCATGGTTTAATTTTCCCTTGATGGATTACTGTACATTTATCTACGCTGCAGCTTGTATGCCCCGTTTTTGACACTCAGTCATTTTTATGAGGTCTGTCTGGAGTTCCTCACCATCCCTGTGGCATCTGACTACCCAAAGGAGCTTGGCTTCATCAGAAAACCCAATTTTGTCGTAACACTTGACCTGACAGATTTTACAGCCTTCCCCATTCTCTTCAAATTGAACAAGATTTCCATTTCTCAGATGCCAGTCATCTCCTGTGATATGCTGTTTAATCTTCCTACTGATTCTGCTGGCTATTTAGGGGACAACTGGTTTTTGTTAGCTTCTAAGACACTGTTATTAACAGCCTCCAGACTCCACGCAGGTTTCTTCCATCTCTGAATTGCACCCTCATATTTATCCCTCTCTTGCAACTAAATATCCACATACAGATACGTGCCTTGTTTTTTCCTGCCATGATGTTAAAACTAATTGTATTGTACTTGCTACCAGTGAGTTCTGCCACTAATTCCTCCTGGTCCTGGCATCACTTCAGGATAAATCCAAAATAGTATCTTTCCTTGCAGGACTTAGAATTAATTGTTCTAGGAAGCAACTATATACTTACTCCATTGAAAACTTTCTCACTACATCTCATCCTGATGAGGCACTGACCCATTCTATGTATGGACAGTTGAAATCTCCTTCTATTAATACCTGTCCTAAATTTTCAGCTTCTTTAATCTCACTTAATATTTCCTTTGGGGGAGGGAGGGGATGTTCCTGTAGTACAATCCTACTACTACATTTATTATTAGAGTTGGAATTTCCACCCACAAGGATACCACAGCACTTCTCTTTTCCCACGACACTTCTACGCTGCTGCATTTTGTATTATCCTTCACTTGCACTGTCACTCCTCCTCCTATACATCCTACCCCTCTGCTCCTATAAATTTGGTATCTTGGCAACACCACATCCCTCTAATTACCTGCTCTCCCCCAGGTCCCCAGGGTACCTGTGCTGGGTTTGGCTGGGGTAGAGTTAATTTTCTTCACTGTGGCTGGTATAGGGTTGTATTTCAGATTTGTGCTGAGCACAGTGTTGATAACATAGAGATTTTTTTTATGTTTGCTGATCAGGGCTTACACAGAGCCAAGGCCTTTTCTGCTTTTTACACTGCTGCCCTGGCAAGAAAGTTGTGGGTGCATGGGAAGTTGGGAGGAGATATATAACCAGGACAGGAATATTCCAGACTATATGGCATCATGTTCAGTACATAAAGTTGGGGGGAAGAAGCAGGAAAAAGAGGGGATATTTGGAGTGATAGTGCTTGTCTTCCCAAGTAACCATCCACATCTCCTGGAGATGGCTGAACACCTGTCTACCCACGGGAAGCAGTGAATTAATTCCTTGTTTGGTTTGCTTGCGTGGGCAATTTTTGCTTTCCCTATTAAGCTGTCTTTATCTCAACCCATGACTTATCCAGCTTTTACCCCTCCAATTCTCTCCCTGATCTCATTGGTGTTGAGTGAGCCAGGGCCCTTTGTGGTCCTTGGTTGCTGTCTGGATTAACCCATGACACTGCCACACCATGGTGGTCAGTTGTCACCAAGCCCTTTGCTTCCTCTGTTTTTTCAGGCTTCCATCACTGGGTGAGAGAGAGCACATGTGTGTTTTGTCTCCACTCCGTCACCTGAGAGTGTGCACATCACTCAGCTGCTCCTGCAGATGTTACTCCATCTCTTTAGCAACCACTGTGGTTAGATACAGAACCAAAGTCCTAAGGCTTAGATCTGGATTCACATTTAGACACAACAAAAGAGCTCCACTGCCTAATTCAAAGCCAGTCTGGATTCATATTCAAACTTCCCTTAAGGTCAGGCAAATTTGAAACCATTACTGCTACCAAATCCACATAATCACAAAAAAAGATGATTTAGAGTGGGTGCACTGTTCTGCATTTTCTGGACTTTTACAGCTATCAAACACAGTATAAGGCACCTGTAAGCTCTGTGCTTAATTTTTATCAATTCTGCATCACTTCCATGTTTTTTTCCTAGTCTTTCAAGGATGAAAGATAAAAATGGGTCTGATATGATAAAAATTAGCTACACAGCTTGTAGTAAGATACATCCAGCCACAATTTGAAGAGACTACATAGAATACACAGAACAGCTGAACTCTAAGTGGATCCACTTCATCTGGGTCTCAGAGCCAGAGAGCAGAGCCCTGGCTTTGCTGTAAGTTTATAGAGTTGTAAAATACAACATAGTTATATACCTGTTTGCTGAGTGGGATGGTAGGGGAAACATCAATTGTCTCCCAGTTTCAGATTTCAGCAGTCTCCCATAAGCACAGCTTAAAGTCCCTCCTTGAAGTTCTGGTCTTTGCAATCAAATTAAGCAGCGTTAAGTGGGCAGCAGGACTGGAAGTTACTGTGGCAACACAGACCAAAACCAGAGACTGTAGGTAGCACTTTGCTCACTCATGACAATTTTCTACAGCATCTTCCTGGTGCCCAGGTTCCTCCTCACAGGAATGAAACCTCTCTGACAGGCACCCCTGACTTCTTCATTAGAAAAAATAAACAAATAAACAGAAAAAACCCCCCAAAAAACCCAAAATCAGCATTATCCATTCAGAAAATCCAGTAGGCTTAAAGGTGAATGAGTTAGAGCATCCCAATTTTTCCCAAGATGCTCTCCCAAAAGGCACATGTTGATGGTTAATGTAAAAGGAAAACCTGACTGAAGGGAAATCATCCAAAAGTCTGAGCATTGTTGACAGACCCTTTAAGAGAACTGCAGTAGCACAGGAGCTACAAGCTCATATCATCCAAACTGTCAGCACCTCTCCTCCTCACAATATTTTTGTCACCCACCATATAATCCATTTGGACTTAAACCCTCATGATACAAGACTTGCTTGGTTCTCTCCCAACAGAGTCCTTGGATATCAGAAGAGCAAGTTCTTCTAATTCGGCTCCAACAAGTAGCTCTACAAAGCATGTGTGAGGAGGCAAAAAAACACCCTATCAAACTATAAAGAAATCTCTGTTTCCTGAAGTGCACCTGCAACTAAAATGTCCCTTGTAACCCCAATGAGACAAGGAGAGAGGCTCAGATAAAGAATCCTGGAGTGCTCCAGGGAGAAAAACAACAACCTGACTACGTAAGTCGCCAGCAAGTGACAGACCTCAACAGACAAGTCATTAACGTCCCCAGTGACTGTCTCTGCCTATTAGTGTAAGCTGCATTAAGGGGAGCAGAGCTGTAGGGAAGTCACAGAGATTAACTAAAAATAGTCAAAGAGCCAGGGAGGCACACTCCTGCTCTAAACTCTTTATGAAACTTAAAATAAAACCGCCCCCAATGACTGGGAGACCCATGTGTGAAGCAATTCAGCAGCTCCCTGTTACTAGAGAGGATGAGCTCTGGTAAACACACCGTGACTTTCACATGCCACTGGGGTTCAGCCACAGGCTGGAGGGGGCCAGCTGGGGGAAAGACTCTTGTCTCATCCAGCTCAACATATACAAAGGAAAATATGTTTATTTAGAGAATCATTCATTGGTTTCAGTGGGGAGGGAGGTTAAAGCATTATTTGTGATTCTCTAAAACCACTTGCTTTTAATTCACTGCCTAATCCTCAAGAGGCATGTAAACCAGACATTTTTTTACATTGAAATAAAAGAAGCTGTTCAATTACATTCAGGCTGTGTTGAAAACAAATTGGAACGGTACGAATGAGCAAAGACTGCCAAATAAAGGAAATCTCTTCCAAGTGCAAGGCTACCAGTTAAACACAGCCCAGAGAGCAGCTAAGACCACTCTTACAGGTGCCTCCCCTTGTTCTCCACGTGCCAGGCACCAAAAAAGCACATCTGTGTTGTACATGTAGGCGTGGATCACAATGTCTTCAATGAGTACAAACACATTGTATTTGCAGTGAGACAGGGAGATCACGTCCAAGCCCAACACAGTGATCAGCTAACAGCATCTGCTGGATTAAAATTCATCAGACCAAATATAAAGCAAAAGATAATTAAATATATGTACAAAATGATAGTACTCTATGATATTACTGGGCATTTATACAGATAACAAGACTAAGCAGAGTTACAGATAGTGATTAAACATCTTTTGAATGCGTTTTAAAGGTCACATGCAGGGCTTATGCCAGGCTTTGAAGAGTAAGAAATCAAAAAGGGCCAGCAATAAGGTGTGATGGGGAGGGATCATACCCTGTACAACTGCTTCTGATGAAGGACACTGCCAGCAACAAGGGAAAAGGAGAGACAATGCAGAGGTAATGGAATTAATATATCAGTAGCAACAAAAATCATTAAGAAATTACATGCATGGTCAGATCCTCACCTTCCCCCATCTCACTTGCTCATGCATCCACATATAACTTTCTTCATACTACAGCTACAAGCAAAACTTCATACCTTATCACCTCTTTAAACCTCTTTAATCTGTGTTTAAAGGGGGAAATTCAGGATGATGGCACCAGGGAGAAAATTTTTCTTACCACAGCTACTTCTCCTCTGAAAACCCAGACTGCTACCTCCACTGCTACAGGCAGAACATGTCACCACGAGCCAGGGGCCACATGCTGGCCTCCTGCACAGGAATGACAGCTTTGTCCATTCCTTCTGTTTGGTCTTTATCACCCTGGATAGGATAAGCATGGGTCTCGTCAAGAAGCGCTTGACAGTGCAGGGTATCTTATCAACAGGCAGAGCTCAGCATGGAGAAAGGGCTGCTAGGAAAACAACAACAGGAATTGGGAATAAGCTCCCAGACTCTTCATTTCTCCATGTGGCCCTGCATGCTGGCCCTGCACACTGGGGAGGGATGGCTCTCTTCTAGTCACCCTGGGAAAGAGGAAACCTGGACTCACAAACAAGGGTTTGGGTAGCACAAAACTTGAACCTTGCCTGGAATGGGTTTCATTCTGCACGTTTCACTCACTCCATCTGGCAACATAGCACTATCGTGGCTTCCAGCCAAACCCTGCTCTCCCTTACACCATTGTAAAAATTAAAAGAACAAGCTCCATTAAAGTCAATAAGCCGCAGTGAGATCAGATGCCTGTGTTTCAGAAACGAGCCAGTTACGCCTGTGAGACCCAGAGTAGAATTGTCTGTCATGCAGCAGCGAGCTTGGTGGTGCACAGCTCCCAGTGCTCCTCAGTGTTTCCCAGCCAGCTCTAAATTCAACATCCCCATTATTATCTCCTTGGTCATTTCAACCCAATCAGAAAAGCAGCCACACTTCAGCACAGGCAACAGCTGAGACCCCAGCGTGTGCCCCGAAAACTGAGCAGAGACTTTTATGATCATAAAATCCCTTCCAAATCAAATGGGAGATTAAAATTCCTTGGGACCCATGCAGGCCTGGAACTTTAAAAGTGTAAGGGCAAACCTTCTTAGCTGGTATTTTTGCACTGCTGACAAAAAGGACTTTCCACCAGGATTTACAGATGGTTATATTAATTTGAATTATTCCCTCAACATAAAACTCCTGAGCTGGCATTTTTGTCTGTGTGCCACAAAAATAGGAAAAGATTACATAGACAAATTGTATTCTTAATATGTGGTTTCCAAAACACGCTAAATCCCTAAAACTGAGCTCAAATTACATAGGCGAGGATGAGGTTTTCAGATAAACATAGCCACACGCTCTAAGCAACACCAGGAAAGAAAACACAATGATGTCATGGTCCCAGCTCTGGTTCCTACATTCCCTCTCACCTCCTCCTCCATCCCTGCCCTGAATTAGCCCACCCTCCAGTTATCCTGGTAGGAAACTATGGGCAGCAGACAGCCCTTAGTCATGCGAGAAGTCCTTTTTCCACTGTGAACTTTTGTGCTTTTTTTCCCTATTCTCACAAGCCTCAGGTTGACCCTCAGGCATGTCCTCTTCCCCAGGGAGGTTTTTGGGGTAGCCCTGGGAGGTCCCAAGCACTGCTGATCTCTGGCAGGGAAGGATTAACCCTCACACTGTGCAAGTTTGGGAGATAGTTGTACAAAGCCTGGGTGAGCTGAGTGAAGGAAACATCACTAAATGGGAGTAAAAGCTCTCAAGCTCTCACAGTATCCCAAAGTCCTTTATGCTGCTTTGTATGTTGGATTGGGCTTGGAGCAACTTGGTCTACTGAGAAGTGTCCCTGCCCACAGCAGGATGTTAGGCTGGATGATCTTTAAGGTCTTTTCCAACCCAAACTATTCTGTGACTCTGTGTTAGCTGAGGGTGGCACAAACTGCAGAGGACAGAGACCCACCACACTGTGTCCACACATGCAACAGGAGATGGAGCAGCCATGCAGGAAAAGCTGGTCTTTTCCAACTCCTCAGGACAGGAGATCATGCCTGTAACACATCTGTATTCCAGTTGCAGCAGGTAACTTCTGCAGTCACCCCATGGCATGAGAGGAGAGAGGCAGAGGACACCCCTCAGCCAGCACTTGGATGAATGTGTCTTTCAGACTCAAACCCACCTATAAACCATAAGGGAGAGGATACGACATGAAAAAGCATTTCTTTGAACACCCAGGCTGAAAGAGCAGGGCAGTGCATTAGCTGAAGACATGGGCAAAGGCCAAACTCTGACTCCTGCAGTTACATGGTCAAGAGGAACCGTGACCAAATTCATTAAACAGTTTTAGGTTATTTCCCTCCCGAGGTTCCCCACAGAGATCTTCCTTTCTGTCTGGAAATTTTGTCTCAGTGCAAGAAGAGAGAGCTGGCAACTTGTGCAAGAATTTTGGGACATACAAAACCTCAGAAGTCCTGGTCAGAATGAACTCCATGCATGTGGCTCACATTCATCCATCAAAAAAAAAAAAAAAAAACTACAACATTGTACAATTTCATCTAGCACATGAAACCCCAGCTTCAGACAAGTGTAGTAAATCCATCATATCCCAGGTGCAGTGGATATTCTTGACACTGCAGACAGCATGTGCACACACGTCCCAAATTGAAATAGCACTGCTTTAACTTGTTATATTTGTTGTGTTCCAGGGAGACGACAGAGGGTTCTGAGCTGTAGTCGTCTCTCTTCAGTTACTAGGTTGTAAAGTGAATTTTTATTTCTATCATTGCTTCCCCTTTAGCAGAACATGTCATTCTAGGATCATTAGAAATATGGGGACAGTCTATGTCACAGCTTCTTAATTCACACCCACTAGACTGGATTTTTTTGAATAAAGATTTTATAGTGAAAACCATGTGAATCCACCTAATTTCTCTTCTTTCTCAACCAGCTACTGAAACAACTAAAAGAAAAAAGCAAAGACAATTTACTTTTTTTTTTTCCAAAGCAATCAATTTAATCTGCTTTAAAGAAAAGATTAATTAAACTGAGCCTAGAGCCACATTCAGATGAACCAGATCTGACTTCTCAGCACAGGCACCGGAGCAAAGTTGTCCTGGGGTCAGGCACCACAGCTGATCCCAGCACTGTGGCCAGTGCACAAAGCCTTCACTCCAAGAAGATAATTCAGATGATTCAATCTCCACTGCTGCCAGTCAGGTTGGAAATCAAAACCTTGGAAAGCCAGCACACGTGTGGCTGCAGCCGAGCAAGGCCATGGCCCCTCCAGGGGCTGCCTCCTGATCAAGGGAATCCACATGGCAAAGCAGGGCCAAGTGCTAGCCCCTGCCCCCTCAGCATGGCTGTGAGGGGAAGAAATACAAAGTATGGCAAGAGGCAGCACTGAGGGGTAGTGAAAATCACTCAGTTAGTGTTTTTATAAAGACTGACACACAGGAGATACCCCTTGATCCCGTCCTCCTCCCATGTCGCTCATGGCAACTTCAGGAGACGCAGGAGCAGGCTGGATTCTGCAGCCTCCAATCCCATCATCTCTGCAAGAACAGTTTGTGTCTTCAAGTCTGTCTCATTAAATGTTACAGAAGCTTCAGCAGATTCCCTCCACCAACTGCATCTTCTTTGAACTTTGCCATGGCAAATTGCCCAGGATACCCACTCTGACACTTGCGTGGTGCAAGTTCCCCGGAGTCAAAACAAATTTTCCTGCTCAGATGGGAGAGCAGAAGGTATGGAAAGTGCTCACCAGTTACTGCTGAATCTGGAAAACAACTTCTTTTCTTTGTTTCAGCTGCTACTGCTTAAAGACAGACACATCTGAGGTGTCCCTACTCCCCAGCCCCGCTTTGCAGGAATTAAACCTCTCCCCTGGGGATGCCAGCTTTGGGCTATGGAGAGAAAGAGCCTTGGATCCACAATCACAACCTGTGCTACAGGGTTCAAACACTGTGTAATGACAAAATTTCTCCTCTACTCTTTCAGAATGATTACTTTTTCTTGTTCCAAGAGCAGGCTGAGCAGTAAAGTGATGAGTTTTCACTCGGCTGGGGCACAGCGCATCTTCGCGGCGTTTTGCAGACAGACGGGAGATCTCCCGCCTGTGCCCCAGGCCAGCTGGACACCAGCCAGCCCCAAACTGGAAACCATCTACTGACACACTCAGACCTTGCACAGCCCTGGAAATGAGGATGCTGATCAGTGTTTGTCACTTCTCTCTAATCCAAGAATGGTCAAGCTTCTTTCTATTAGTATTTTTTAATTATTTTCTTTTATTCTCTTCGTCCTCTTTTCCCTTTTTCCCTCTTTCTGCCCCGCTTTTAAAGGGTTTTTTAAATTATTTTGTCATCATCTTTTTTTCAGGTCACAAAACCGTTTTATGCATTGATTTTCCTTTAAAACCACCTACAAAGCATTTAAAACTCAGCCCATCCAGCTATGACTCATACTTGCCCTGCTCTCCTACCCCCCTCCAATTTTATTAGGCTAGAGTTGGGGGATTTGAGGTTTGGTTTTCCAATTCCTGTGTGTTCTCCTCCTCTGGCCCCCAACCCCACACAGCATAACACTGGTGCAGTGAGGCTTTATGCAGAAAAGGACAACAGTAACACAACTTCAAAGCCAACAGGGCTTCAAAGCCACCAGGTGACCAAAACCAGCCATTGCTCCTATGCTTGACCATTGCTTCTCTCACTGCACAAGCAGGAAGATTTTGCCAGCTGGAAAAGGGTTCAGAAAAAACAGGGCTGAGGCATGCCCAGCTATGGAGCTGGAGTTTCCATTTCCCACCCACCTACACTGCCACCAGAAACCCACATTTCTCTGAAGAACCACCCATCCAAAGTCGTGCAGGGCCAGCTGAGTCTCTGATCTTGCTGATTTTACCATCTGAAGGCAGAAAACAGGCTGTTCCATCACCCACTTACACAGAAGCATTAAAAATTCCTGGGTTTTTTGTAATGACCCAGAAGTAATTCCAAGCAGAGTGGCTGCACTGCCGTGGAATTGCAGGATTCAAACCACCTTTCAGTGTAAATACCAGCTGAGATAAAGAGTGGGCAAGTGCTTTAAAAGCTTAGTATCCATACAGAAAAAGGAAAAATCTCACAAGTGCAAAGAGTAATGATGACAGCTCTTTTCAAGCAAAGGTAGTCAATGTTTGATTACTCTAGATGCTGCTTTTGCAGAACCAGTGGATCACACTTGTTCCAGGTTACAAACCCAATACGAAATTGTCACAACAGAACCCATGGTACAAGTGGGGATGTTTTACTACCTTTTTGCAAAAGTTCATTTTTAAACTAACAATATTAAAAGAATGTCTTGTTTGTGCCAAAACCAGGGAGAGAAAACAGTGCCACCACCACCTCAAAAGGCTGGCAAAGGTTGTCTTAAGTTTCCACAGATAATTTAAAATCTGGCAAACAAAGCCACAAGTGGTGAGAATAAAATTAAACCCAAGCAAAAAAATTTTGACTTTTGACCACATTATTTAACAGAAGATCTTACATGCAGTAAAGGGACTGGACCCAACCAAGAAAGAAGAAGCTGCTCCACCCAACCCATCTCTGAGACCCCTTTCTGCATAAGCTAGACTGACAAAAAATGACAGTGAATTCCTAAATTTAGGCAAATGCACCCAACCCCTGTAGGGGCAATGAATCCCATCCAGCCTCTAAAGGAACCAGTAATTCCTGGGAAACAGCAGTACTTCTCACAAATGCACAAGGTGAAGGGATAATGAGTCCTTTCTTTTGTTCCCTCAAGACTTTGAAAGACCGCCAGGTTTTATAGTGTCCACATAAAGTACAGCCTCAGAGGAGAACAAACCCAAATTACATGCAAGAAATTGGTTTTGTTCAAGGTCCAAATTATTGTCTTGGGTTATTCTTTCTGCTACAGTCCTCTTCCCATAAAAAATAAAGCTATCCAAAATAAAAAACAACACAATTCCTTTTCCCTTGATGGAGAAAGTTTCTTTTCTGAGCACTCAGAGCTTATTTAAAAGGTTTGCTTGAATAAATAGGAACCTATTAATATATTGAGTTTTCTTACTGCATTTTAAAGGGCATTTCATGAAGGCTGGTGTTCCCTTATTGCAGTTTTCATGGAATGGAGAAAAATATTTATGGTGCACCAACAGTGTGCTGAGCTAAATGGCTTTTTCCCTCTCCCCCTGCCAAGATTCTCCTGCGAGGATGTTTTACTAAGTGGCTCAGAAGGGCTGTGACTGGTGCTGGTTGTGGTGGTGCTGGGTGGGTGCAGGACACCAAGGTCAGGACCTCACCAGCTGCTTCTGCCCAGACTGGGCTGGTGGTGACTCCCATCAGCATCAGAGTCCCAGCAGGGCTGAGGTCTGACCCACAGCTCCCACCCCACTCATAGTGCAGTGAAATGAAAGGCCTCCCTCCCAAAACCAAGGGCTTTTTTTGGCTGCTGCGATGAGCTCTGAGTGGGATTAGCAAACCTGGTCCTTTGCATTATGTAGAAATGTACAGAAATACACAGAAATACAGAGGACAGTCACTCAGGAGAACCCTTCTTGGTCACCTTTCAGCAGTCTATATCTAGTAAAAAAAGACATTAAGAGCTTAATATTTTTGCTCCTGCTGAAATCCCTTTGACTTCACACCTCTAATGAGACTTTAGAGTGAACACATGGCACTATGAATGAGTAAAGTAATCACATACTAAAAAGGGTGGAGCTTTAATAAATGTTCTAGTGAACTATGAATTTCCCTAAGTCACTAAGGAAAATTCACTTCAGGAAAATCTCTACACATGTGAAGTGCAGTCACTGCAAGCTTTGTTAGTAGAAGTGTCTTGCAAGAAGTATAAAGCTGTGCTAATAAAATCTGAATGAAAATATCCAGATATTGGAATCCTAATTCAATGGCTTTCTAACACATTTTTTGAGAACCCACGTGGTTTCTTGAGTACAGCTGCTCTCTTACCCACAGCCCAGCTAAGCATCCTTTTCCCTTAGGGCTTGGAGCAGCCACAGGGTGAACAGTGAGACCTACAGCTATTCACCTTCCCTGCAAATTTATGAGATATTTGATGGGACATCCATCATCTAGCCTGGTTCATCAAAGTGGAAAAAGACAGAGTGTTTTACCTTCCAACTATATAACTTTGCATAATAAAACTGTTTAGACTTGGAGATTTTTCTGATGAATGCCAAATGCTCTACAGCAGCAGCCTTCACCAGCAGATCTAAATCACAGAGCTTAAATGAAAGCCTGCTTGCCAATTTATGCATGAACTTTACTTTTTTTTTCCAGAATCAGAGAAAAAACCTGAATGCACTGTGCCTACAAAAAGGCTTTTTAAAACAGTACTTCTGCAGTGACTGGAAACCCAATTCTATTCCTCTTGCATCTCACAGGTAAAATTTTTTTCCCCAAGAAGACATGGAAATGAAGACATTCCTCCAATTGCTTTCATTCATTTTTTGAAGGTGTTTCAAAAAGCTTTATCACTTCAGTGGCCACTCACTGTGCTGGCAGTAGTTACTGAACTGATTTTCAAGAGGCACAAACACTGTGAGACATTAAAAAATATAATTAGCAGATAACACATGGCTAATGCTACAGATGTGTCTTCAAGGCAAGACCACATTGTCTTATCATTGGAGGGTTCTTCAGGGCAGCACAAATCCTTATCCTGCTCTACAAATCCCACTCTGTTGGCAGCATGATGCTGAAAGGGCTGCTATTTTCTGACTCCCACTTATAACACAGACTGCACAGCAGGGGGAAACTGCCTCACAGCTTTACAGTTTCTTACAGGTGTCTCCCTAATGTCCATCCACCGATGAACCTATGCTACAAAACCCATCACTGGCTGGTGCTGAGTGCTCAGAGACATTTCTGGAAGGTCCTTCTGCCTTGCTGGGGTTCCCAGCACACTGAAAGACAGGAACAGTTTCAGAGAACAAAATGCATTTCAGTTGGCTTTACTCTCTTGTCCCATTTCTACTGTTTTTGAGGTGGATTTGTCCACCTCTTTCTGAAGTGGTATTTTTAGGAAAGGGATCAGATTCTGGCTTTGTGTTGCCCAGAAAGCATCATCTGCCAAACACGAGCATTGCAGCTGAGTTCCCAACATACTTGGATACAAGAGGGGAGATTCTTACCACATTACCATGACAGAAACAACACCTTGCACAGTACATTCTGAACATCTCACATAGCAAGCTTTAATGAGTTAGATCTCAAAGTGAGTTACAAAGTAGGTCAGGAACTGTTTGACAGATGGGGAAACCAGGACAGTGAGGTGCTGCAACTTCTCCAAGGTCACAAAAAAAGGCCAGTGCCACAGTCAGAAACAAAACCCAAGTCCCCCAAATTGTTATCTAGTGCTCTTCAACCCAATACATGTCTCCACCATTAGTCCATATCATCCCTAAAGCTCAAGACTTTACAAGGTCTGACTCCTGAGTGGGCACCAGCATGAGAGCATCAGTCCTGCAGAGATCAGCAGTGGAAGATTAGCAACAAGAAGGACACTGGGTCAAAGAAAGTGACTGGAGAAGTCAAAGGAGAGCCTCTACTTTTGCCATTACTTTCATGTGAGCTCTAACACACACTCACCGCCATAAAGGCTCTCCGAAATTAAGTTTTCATCCAAATCCTGCCCATGTGAAGCAAAGGCTACTCCAGCTCAAGGACAATCCATCCCTGCTGGGATACAAATATTTCAGGCTGGTGACCCACTTCTACTGAAACACTGAGCACACCCCTGTCCCTGCCTTCAGTGGTATTTGGAGGACTCTCATTTCTCTGCATGACCCTGCTTCTCCCTGTCACCACTGCATGTGTGAGGTCTGGAGAGGTAAAGGGGTCATAAGTATCTCAAATTTGGATGAATGCTGTCTTATTGACATCAAAGGCCAACTCTCACTACTTTTATTGGGAACAGAGTTAGGCTGCTACAGAAAAATCCTGACCTATATAATTTTTGATGCTTGCCTGCACTTGTCGTGAGCAGAGACAGGGAATGCCAGGAAATGGAATTTCTATTGCACTTCACAGCTCAGACACAGACATGGCAACTGCAATAAAATCCACCATAAATACTGATTCTACCTACTAGGAAGGACAGAGTGGAATATGGAGAGCTAAATCCAATAGGACAGTGAGCTATTCAAAAGTAAGAATTTTGTTTTGGACTTTCAGGAGACAGCACATATTTTCCTATTTGCACCCTCAGCAGAATTCTCATCTAGTGCATATCCAGTATTGCTTCTGCCACCAACATCTTCACATCAGAACATATCTAGCTATGTTAAAGGCTTACAAGCAGACCATCAGCTTTACAGACACTGTAAGTGATGTGTTAACATCCCTTATTTTGACTATTTGTTACACAGATCTGTGTAAAGGCTTCAGGAATCTAGAAGTGTATTCCATATCCCCTCATGATCAATGGGGAGACAAATATAAAGCCAAGACGCTTTTTGTCCTAATCTGCAACTTTTTATATATTTGCAGACACACCAAGAATACATTAAGAGAGTCAAACATGGACAGAGGGCCCAATTTTTGCCTGCAATATGCTTTTTGTAATAAACTGTATTAATCTAGATATTAAATTATGTGGGTAATAGGTTGTCCAGTGTTCAAATTCTGCTCTCATTTACTTCAGAAAAAAAAGTGGACATAATACCTTGCTGACACTCAGTAATTTGTCCCTATAGACCATGATGCACACAAGTATCCAAAAAGAGCCACAGCAGAAACAGATGCCAGCAGATGGTATTATCCTGAACAAAATCAATTAAGGACATTTACAATATGTCAAAAGTGCAGCTACAAAAACAAAGTGTAGACCTGTACATCTGTTTCTTAATGAAGCCATGAGTATTTGACAGTTAGCCAACAAACCACAATTTAAACACTACAGCAACACCAGTAATAGATAAGGAAATACCAGACATATTCAGATTCTTCAACAGTCACCACAAAATAAAAGATGTTGGGCAGAGAGTGAGTAACCAGACACTACTGAAAGTCCATTTGTCATGCATTAATGTAGCTAAAAGATAAGCATATGAGTTTTCAGTATCACAGACTTTGTAAGGATGTGATTTGCTCAAAATTTATAGAAACAGGAGCCACATGGTAACAATAAGTTAAGAAATACTATTCTCTTCCATAACACAGTCCTCTGGTGCATTTAAAAGGCTTCTTGGAACCCTGTCACCTTGACTGAAATAAAAAGAAAAGCACTACAATTCCCTAAAAGTTGTTATGACATCTCTGTTGAGAACATGGTGACAATACAAGAGGCATGATGAGATACACAGCCAGGTATGTCAATGGCATCTTGCAGATTATATAAAACACAAATGGACTGAGGCAATTCAGGAGTTTTTTGTGCCGAGAACAAGAATCTCTGAGCTCCCTATGAAGAAGACAAGAGGTGAAAACATTTCATAGGGGAAAAAAAAATATCTCTTCTGTGCCACAGCTTCATTCAAAGTATTGAGGACTCATTTAGGGAAGGAAAGGGTAAGACCAATGAACACCAGGTGCTGAACATGGCCCTGTGACCACTGTGACAGCTGTTATCAGGGTGTGCTGCAGATTTCCACCACTACAAACAGGGATGGGACCATCCCATTCTCGTTCTGCTACAACATGATGAAAGCTCTGGTATTAAAAGAGGTGATGGCATCAACTCCAGGTACAATGGTTGTTATTTAGCATCCATTTAGCTCCCTAACTTTCTGCTATGTTAGCTGCCAAATGAATAAAATATTCAAAAATATTTACATTAAGTGTTAATAGGGGCTGAGGGATGGGTTTCTTTAAGGACCCTGGGAAAATACAGCCTCAGCAGGGAAAAACATACTTACACTGTACATCAGAGCAATGCATCATTCATTTTTACTGAGGCCCAGATGACAGTCTCATTAGACCAGAGATGGATTAAAGACAAATGATCTGGTGAATAATGTCACTATGGGCCATGCAGCACTCCATCCAAGCAGTACCACTGAGAGCAGATGACTGGAGAGGGATTGTAAGGATAAAAAACATAAAGCTTTACAATGGCATTCCTGGGGGGGACCAAAAGAAAAAAAAAGTGCTGCATATTTACATTTAGTCTGCTTTATAAATTGATTTTTGTCATGTTACCTGTCAAACCACTGAACAAACTGAGTAATTGCTTAAGCAGCACTGATAGAGACGTGACAGATTATTCAAGCATTGTGATTCTTTGTTCTCAAATATCTCATTAAGAAATGATGATTGGTTCCATTTACAGCTCTTAAGTTGAATTCAGTAACCACTGACACACGAACTCAACCTGGCATCTACTAATTTTTTATTGTTCTCAGGCAGAAATTGTTCCTGCCAAAGTCGCTCTTGCAAACCATTTCAGTGTAGTGGCTGATGATTTTTTAACGATGCAAACACAGAAGGGGAAAAAAAACTCCAACTGACTTCTCCACTGATTTATAGCACCTCTGGAATGAAAAGAAATAAAACTCCTTGTACTCTGTACTTCTCCCCTTCCCCCACCTCCTTTTTAGAGAACTATTTTTAACCTGTATTATTTCATTAAATAAATTCTCAGCACATCCCTGCAAACAGCTGAGCTGGCAGAGGATGGGGACTGTCCTGTGGGATGTGTTCAGCCCCTTCCTCTTCTGTGGTGGAGTTGCAACCTGTTCCTTCACAGCCTTATAACTTTATACTGATGTTTGAAAGCTGAGAGTAAGGAGCACACAATGCTGCTATTCCAGCCTGCTGCTGAGTAGCAGAGGCTTCTCTTGACTCACACAGGAAAACCTCCAAGCTGTGGAAATCAAAGGAAGAATTTTACAGCAACGTTGAGATGCTACAAATAATTTAAGAGAAAGTAAGAGAGAGCCAGTTGTGCTTTTGTGTGCTATCCTCTGATTTGGAAGATCTACTGGGACCACAAAGCCAACACACAAGGAGACATCTAAGAACACATTTTACAGGCACCCTCTAAAGCCAAAACTGCAGGTTTTAGACAAGAGATGGAAAGCAGGGATTTGCTGTAAAAGGGGTAAGGTGGAGATGGAGGACAGGAGGAGAGGGAAGGACCATTGTGCTTTTAACTTCTTATTTGTCTAGGTTCATCCCCATTAGCTAACTGAGCACAGGGGCACCACACAATTTCTGCCTTCCCCTAAATGTAACTCAAATGTGAAGAGAAATTCAAACTACAGAATAAATTAACAAAATTCATGATGCTCTTAAACAGTTTTTGCCAAATGGTACAAGTCATCGTCTATGCATCCATTAATTAAGCCAAACAATGTGCTGTTTGGCAAAAAAATGCTATTTATGGCTGTATATCTCTATGTATCACTATATAAATAATATTCTAATATTTTATTGTTATTGTTTATAAAGTATTATTAATAGTATTTTATAATAACATTAGGGTTATAATAATACTATTATTTAATATAGTATTATATATAGTATAAATATATTTAATTATAATAATACTATTATTAATAATTTTATATTATTAATATTATTTTAAATAGCATTTTAATATGTGGGTATACATACATTTATATACATTTTATATATATATAATATTATACACACACACACATAGACACTGTATCTACTTATATGTATATAGAGGGTTCCTCCACCTTCCTCACAACCACATGGCAGTGCAAGACAAAGATGTCACAACACCACACCGTGTCCAGGGCAAACACTGGCTCTGAAGCTGCCAGCCATTTTAGTGGTCATTGAAAATGATGAAAGTGTATGGTGCAGTACAAGCTGTCCTGTCCAAAAGACCCATGCCTATGAATTTTTCCAGCTCATGAGCAAGGAGGGGGACTTAAAAGTCTCTAGAGTCAATTAAGCTGCAGCTGAATCCCAGTGCTCTGCTTGGCCCCTTTGCTCTCCTTCCATCTTTCCCCTCACCTGCAGAACCAGCCTGTTCTCAGCTTTAGTGCCTGTTCTGTTCCCTTCTAGCAGTAGCAAAAGGGAACTCGTTTGTTTTCTGGGCACAAATCATCTCGGCTGTTACTCAGGAATCCTTTAATCACTTTCATTGCTTTCCATTAAAAATACAAGATTCATCAGAGACACTCGTTCAATGGACTTGCCTACAAAGCTCTCCAAGATTTTTTTCCTTCAGGGTCTCTCTCTTAAGAGCATTAAATTTATGTCTGTGACATAAATTGTATGGCTGTGGACAGGAAAATTAGCCAGTAAAATTACTCCAGATACACCTCAACATGCCCAAGACCAGAAGTCTCCCTGCAGCCTGCAGTACCTCTGTATCCTGTGCCTATGTGCTTGAGAGAACCATTTTTTTCAGCTCATTTCTTGGTAAATTCTCCTCTGACATCTAAATATATAGCCTCCTCCTTCCTAAAAGGCATAAGTCAAACCTGTGACAGGAGACATTTCCCTTCCTTCTAAATTATTCCTCTTGTGCTCCAGTGTCTGGGTCATTAGGCCAAAAGGAACCATACTGTTTTTCTGCTCCATTAATGTTTTTATCTAAGTATCTTCTCATAGTGCTTCAAGCAACTTGCCTAACAAGCTGTGTGTTGTTTGCCCCCCTCTTCTCTGCCTAGAAGAGATAAGAGGGGTTTGTGCTGCTTCATGGTGCTTTTTTTACATTTGAGAGCATTTTATTTTGGGAGGGAGATCTTGTTTGCTTTGCAATATTCAGGTTGCTATGTAATTATGCTAGAGAAGGTGTCTCAAAACACTATGGCTTACACCCAGAGAAGGAGGTGGTGTTTTTGTGATGCTCATCATCAGCCCATGGAAAAGCTTAACAGTGTCAGATTTTCCCCTCAAAAAAAGTTGAACAAATTAATTACACCCCTGCGGCAAGAAATCCCATTAAAGCAGAGGTGTAAGGCTGATGCTGATCCCAGAGCTTTAGATAGTCCTTAAGATAGCTCAGGCTGCAGCTACAAAATGTCCCAAAGTGAAAGACAAAGCCTTTGAATTTGTACAGGTGTTATTCAAGAAAAGAGCGCTGAGAGCACAAATCAAGTTTAATGAGCTCACAGTGTCTTGTGCCACTGGCAGCACACACCAAGCCCTTTGCTATGCCTAAAATTTCCAAAACACCACAGCCTCCATGGCTGGGCACATCGTGCTGAGTTACTTACACTGAGAGGCAGGAGAAGACAAGAGTGAGCAGTGGGAGGAAATCTCCAAGCCAACTCAAAATAACAGTGAAGGATTATCCAGGGATGCTCCAGCAATCTCTCTCAACTATGGCTGAATTTGATTAGCAACCTGTGCCTTCCCCAAAGGAGCTTTCTATGTGGCTGCAAAGGCTCTAAGTCCTCTCCTCTCCTCTCCTCTCCTCTCCTCTCCTCTCCTCTCCTCTCCGGCCTTTCTGAAGCTTTGTGTCCTCCAAATCTC